>JAQNBH010000009.1:38110332-38210332 GCA_028752905.1 Cladorhizidae sp. MBARI D1340-BT2 | reverse complement strand
CTAGCCTTCATCAGGCGTTGCGACTAGATGCTCTAGCCTTCATCAGGCGTTGCGAATAGCCTTCATCAGGCGTTGCAACTAGATGCTCTAGCCTTCATCAGGCGTTGCGACTAGATGCTCTAGCCTTCATCAGGCATTGCGACTAGATGCTCTAGCCTTCATCAGGCGTTGCGAATAGATGCTCTAGCCTTCATCAGGCGTTGCGACTAGATGCTCTAGCTTTCATCAGACATTATGACTAGATGCTCTAGCCTTCATCAGGCGTTGCGAATAGATGCTCTAGCCTTCATCAGGCGTTGCAACTAGCCTTCATCAGGCGTTGTGACTAGATGCTCTAGCCTTCATCAGGCGTTGCGTATAGATGCTCTAGCCTTCATCAGGCATTGCGAATAGATGCTCTAGCCTTCATCAGGCATTGCGAATAGATGCTCTAGCCTTCATCAGGCGTTGCGACTAGATGCTCTAGCCTTCATCAGGCGTTGCGACTAGATGCTCTAGCCTTCATCAGGCGTTGCGAATAGATGCTCTAGCCTTCATCAGGCATTGCGACTAGATGCTCTAGCCTTCATCAGGCGTTGCGAATAGATGCTCTAGCCTTCATCAGGCGTTGCAACTAGATGCTCTAGCCTTCATCAGGCGTTGCGACTAGATGCTCTAGCCTTCATCAGGCGTTGCGAATAGATGCTCTAGCCTTCATCAGGCATTGCGACTAGATGCTCTAGCCTTCATCAGGCGTTGCGAATAGATGCTCTAGCCTTCATCAGGCGTTGCAACTAGATGCTCTAGCCTTCATCAGGCTTTGCGACTAGATGCTCTAGCCTTCATCAGGCGTTGCGAATAGATGCTCTAGCCTTCATCAGGCATTGCAACTAGATGCTCTAGCCTTCATCAGGCGTTGCAACTCTAGCCTTCATCAGGCATTGCGACTAGATGCTCTAGCCTTCATCAGGCGTTGCGACTAGATGCTCTAGCCTTCATCAGGAGTAATGCTCTGTGTAGCTTCATGGAAACTTGAAGATAAAATTCAAGGGGGGTTTCACATTTTCTATAATATATATATTATATTTGGGGGGGGGGGGGGGGGGTTGCTGCTGGTTGACTAGCTAAGCAAGGGATTCAAGGCACGCTTGGAGTCTTCTGCAGGTAATATTGGCTGAAGATCATTTAGGCAGCCTATCAAAAGCCTTTTGGAAGTCCATGTATATAATGTGCACTCGAGTTCTATCGTCCACTTCTTTGTAAACATTGTCCACTAGGATGAGCAATTGTTGTAGACAAGACCCGTTGGCAAGAAAGCCATAAGTATTGGTTTGTTGCTTAAAACAAAATCAAATGCATTTACAGTATAAAACAAAAAGGAGAGAGAAGTAAGAGCTGATGTGGTTTAGCCGAGATTTGATTCCCCCCCTTTTTTCCCCCCTTCCTCCCCCCCCCCCCCGCTTTTTTTCTTTCCCCCCCCCTTTTCTCCCCTACCCTCGCTTTTTTCTTCCCCCCCCCCCCCCCCCTTTTTTTCCTTTCCCCCCCTTCCCCTCCCTTTCCCCCCTTCCCCCCCCTTTTTTCTTTCCCCCCCTTTCCTCCCCTTTTTTTCCTTTCCCCCCCCTCCCCCCCCTTTTTTCCCATCCACCATTTTGACTACAGCACTCCCCCAATACTAGTTATACATTAGCTCTCACCCTCCGCCATTGCTGGAAGTGATAAAAACCTTCAGTCTCCTCCTGCTCTGTGTAGCTTGCTTCAGTAGCGTCAAGACGACTCGGGATGAGGAATGGATCAAGACAGTCTAAGAGGAATAGATCAAAACAGTCTGAGAGGAATGGATCAAGAGTCTAAGAGGAATAGATCAAGACAGTCTGAGAGGAATGGATCAAGACAGTCTGAGAGGAATGGATCAAGACAGTATGAGAGGAATGGATCAAAACAGTCTGAGAGGAATGGATCAAGACAGTCTGAGAGGAATGGATCAAGACAGTATGAGAGGAATGGATCAAGACAGTCTGAGAGGAATGGATCAAGACAGTATGAGAGGAATGGATCAAAACAGTCTGAGAGGAATGGATCAAGACAGTCTGAGAGGAATGGATCAAGACAGTATGAGAGGAATGGATCAAGACAGTCTGAGAGGAATAGATCAAGACAGTCTGAGAGGAATGGATCAAGACAGTCTGAGATTAAACAAATAAAGAAAACTGTCTGAAATGGTAAGAGAGAAACTCAGGTGGTCTGAGAGATAAGACAAACAGTCTGGGATAAAATAAAATAATTAAACAATTAAACAGTTAACTATATAACAATAAATTATTATTAAATAGTGTCTGGTCTGAGATTATGTCTGGTCTGAGATTAAAATAAAAAAGCAAAAAAGCAAAAACAAAAAACATGTCTGAGATAAAAACATGTCTGAGATAAATACAGTAAAAACATGTCTGAGATAAAAACATGTCTGAGATAAAAAATGTCTGAGATAAAAACATGTCTGAGATAAATACAACAAAAATATGTCTGAGATAAAAACATGTCTGAAATAAATACAACAAAAATATGTCTGAGATAAAAACAACAAAAATATGTCTGAGATAAAAACATGTCTGAGATAAAAATGTCTGAGATAAAAATGTCTGAAATAAATACAACGAAAATATGTCTGAGATAAAAACATGTCTGAGATAAAAACATGTCTGAGATAAAAACATGTCTGAGATAAATACAACAAAAATATGTCTGAGATAAAAACATGTCTGAAATAAATACAACAAAAATATGTCTGAGATAAAAACATGTCTGAGATAAAAATATGTCTGAAATAAATACAACGAAAATATGTCTGAGATAAAAACATGTCTGAGATAAAAACATGTCTGAGATAAATACAACAAAAATATGTCTGAGATAAAAACATGTCTGCAACAAAATATGTCTGAGATAAAAACATGTCTGAGATAAAAACATGTCAAGAGATAAAAATATGTTCGAGATAAAAACATATCTGAGTAACAGAAAGAAACAAACAAATCTTAGATACACTTTGCTTGGAAACTCTCCAGCTAATCCTGCACACCATTGCCAGAATGCCACCATTGCCAGAATGCAAGTACAGTAGACCCTCGGACCCGAAACCTCGCTAATCCGAACGGCATAAGGTAGCCAAAAAAACCAAAAAAAGGGCGTGCCATTATTGAACTTTGAACCTACCACGAGCATGTCATACGATGCAGCTGCAGTGATATGGAGAGGAAAAGAGCACACAAGAGCCTTACCATTGAGGAGAAGGTCGAGATCCTGGCTCAGGAAGAAAAGCTACAAGTTACTAGCTAAACAGTATGGAGTTGGAGTCTCCACTATCTCAGATATAAAGAAGAAGGGCAGCGAGTTGCAAAAGGAAGATGACATGGGATTCCGGAGTTCTGCTAAAAGAATGAGGATGGGAAGGGAACATAATGATTAAAAATTACTTGTACTCCCAGTATTCAACCCACACCAGCAAAAAATAAAAAAATTCAGAGTTCAATATAATGATATTCATACATTTCATTAATCCGAAAATTTCACTATACTCAGATATTCGGATTAGTGAGGGTCTACTGTAGTAATAACTTTACCGTTCCATCCCTGATGAAGGGGCTGGCCATGCTGGCTATTTTTTGCCTGGAGCTGGCAACAGTTTGCAAGTACGTCGACCCTAGAATACACTTAACAAATAACCACCAATTAAATGCATGTGCATACAAACCTCTATTTATAAGCAGCTCCTTTAAAGTCCCGAAATTCTGAAAATGAAACAAGATTAGAGACGCAACACAGAAAATCACCAGCTAAATACTGTTTACTGTCTCTTCTCCCATTTCAGTCAGAGTGATGAACCTCACAAATAGCTCGCAGCCGGATGACACCGATACTGTAGACGTCGCATCGATCAAAGCCTTGGTGGCACCCTTGATTTCATCTTGAAGGCCAGCAATGGTTTCAGCTGCAGGAAGACAAGGACTAGTATCCACCCTGCAGGTGCAAACTTTCAATTAAAAAATATAAAATACATTTTTTAAAGGACACCAGCAAAAGAAGTCGATGCACGTCTTGTATATGGAACAGACGAGAGCAGAGGTAAGTGCTAGGGGGGGAGGGGGTGTCATCGAGCTCGAAGCTTCTTAATCTCTTCTCTTCATCCAGCACAGTGACTAATTCATTCTTGTTACCATTAGAGGGTGCAGCATGACTTGCACATTTCAAAATGCCGGAACCCCAAAATGTTAAAAATGTTTAAGTTGAAGTGCAGAGTTGAATCCCATCTTGTGTGGCTTATGCAAGGCATCGCTATGCTCTGGTCAAATGCAAAAACATAGCTAAGTCTAGTTCAGAGATTTCCAATAACCTGTTAGCATTGGCAATGTAGCTCAGCTCAGGAATGACACAATGGTCCCCTCTTGCTTTTCCTCAAGTTCTTGCGATGCTCCCTCTGCAGCATTAGCTAATAGTTCTCCACCTCAAGCCTCAATTCTTTCCACTGGAGTCCTGCAAATATTTATCATAATTTTTTTATTTTAATGTTACTATTTAAATGTTACTACTTAATATGGTCTTGCTGATTGGTGGATAATGGCAATTTACTGTGGAGAGCGTTGGTTTCATCTGGCACAGATAAGGTCACTATCTCAGCCCCCACCTGACCTTAGTCTCGAAAACTAACCCCTTTTGTCACATGACCGGATGTCCTGATCACCTGTGCATGGAAAGATCTGGGGACACTTGACATGAGTCTGTGAGTGCCTGAGTTCACATGCTTGAGAACTTCAAATCTAATCTCGCCAGTTGCACATTGCACTAACCCAAATTGGGGTGGAGAGAGGCAATAGAGGTTAGATGCATTGAGGTGGTGACCGTGCATGCTGGACTTAGGAATGTCATAAACAGAGGCTACATGAATTGCCCTCCAGTATGTCCTAAATATATATTCCTCTACAAACAAATATATCCTGGTTCAAGGGGCCTCTCTGCTCAAGCAGCAAGCACAGGATGCCAGGCCATAACATGCTAGGGGTTACTGGTGAAACTAACATTCGAATATCAGTTCATGCGCTAACTCGGAGCTTATTAGTTCCATCAAAATTTCTGTAGCCTCACACCATTATCTATTGCAATGGTGATGTAATATGCTGCAGAAAAGGGGATGATTTTCGAGACTGCCCTACCATTACATACCCTCAACAGAGTATGTCAACGTGTTTTTACCTTTACTGCTCCTGATTAGGTCTAGTAGTGTCTCTATGGCAGCCACTGCATCAGATGGGCCATCAGGATGCTCCACAAGTCTCTCACGAAATCTGGCCACAAGTTCTGGAGAGTGAAGAGCCAGTCAGAACTTTTAAAAAGTAATAAGAAGCGCACCTCTGATACTATCTTT
Source organism: Cladorhizidae sp. MBARI D1340-BT2 (assembly GCA_028752905.1). NCBI lineage: Eukaryota > Metazoa > Porifera > Demospongiae > Poecilosclerida > Cladorhizidae > Cladorhizidae sp. MBARI D1340-BT2. Next base: position 38,204,937 of record JAQNBH010000009.1, on the reverse strand, counting down.
CTCCACTTGATTTGTCATCCTTGTTTTAGGTAGGTAAAGGGTCTCTGTACGTTTTGTTGTAAGCGGCATCACTAAGCTTTGAGTCCTCCTAGAAGCGTTGTGTTCGCGACTTCGTCTAATGGAGAACGATGAATGTGATATCTTCAAGTTCAGCGATTCAGGCCGCATGAGAGTAGGGGGAGCTCTCCAGCTTCGTTCCCGTGCAGCATCTAGCGACTATGTACACACAAAAAACTCGTCTACAAGAAAGAGAAGTACGAGGATTGACATCAGTGATTCCTCCTGCTCATCTGGTTCTGATGAAGAAAAGTACTCAAGGAAGAGAAAGTGCGTTATGAAGCTAGTAATAATGCTAGGCATTGAAGAAAAGCTAGAGCATGTTGATGAACGGTGTCTATCTATGTCTATCAGCCTTTCCTGTCGGGAGTACTATCTCTATCAGCCTTTCCTGTCGGGGAGTAACTATGTCTATCAGCCTTTCCTGTCGTGGAGTAACTATGTCTATCAGCCTTTCCTGTCTGGGAGTAACTATGTCGTATCAGCCTTTCCTGTCTGGGAGTAACTATGTCTATCAGCCTTTCCTGTCTGGGAGTAACTATGTCTATCAGCCTTTCCTGTCGGGGAGTAACTATATCTATCAGCCTTTCCTGTCTGGGAGTAACTATGTCTATCAGCCTTTCCTGTCTGGGAGTAACTATATCTATCAGCCTTTCCTGTCTGGGAGTAACTATGTCTATCAGCCTTTCCTGTCTGGGAGTAACTATATCTATCAGCCTTTCCTGTCTGGGAGTAACTATATCTATCAGCCTTTCCTGTCTGGGAGTAACTATGTCTATCAGCCTTTCCTGTCTGGGAGTAACTATATCTATCAGCCTTTCCTGTCTGGGAGTAACTATGTCTATCAGCCTTTCCTGTCTGGGAGTAACTATATCTATCAGCCTTTCCTGTCGGGGAGTAACTATGTCTATCAGCCTTTCCTGTCGGGGAGTAACTATGTCTATCAGCCTTTCCTGTTGGCTATGCAGCCCCTTCTCACTTTCCAGTGCCACAAATTTAAATTATTAATATTATTATTTTGGTATGAGAGTCTGTGGGGAAGGTGGTTTTGGAGAGCTTGCTGGAGTTGGGTTGTTGTTCGTCAATTGCTTATTCTGATATCTGGTAAAGGGTCACATCCGCATTGAACTGTGCAGCCCGTTCTCACTTGTGCAATGCAGGCACACCAGTCTAGCTTAAAATCTCCGTGTGTTCACTCTGGAGGTCTCTTCACTATGACGACCATTCCCAATTTACGTAAGCCCGAGTTATTTAAGGTGGGTGACATTTTATGGGTGGTGAACGAACAGAAAAGGAACATAGATACGCCATGTGCACAAGGCTAAGTTTCCCATCCAAACCAGTGTTGTCGCAAGTACCAGTTATTTTGGGCAAATTTGAAATTGTCTGAACTTTGACCCGAGTTCATTACCATAATAACATGCTGTGCTATAATATAGACAAAACAATATCAACATCCACTAATAGTTTCTGTGTAGAAATGGCTGCTGCTTGTAGTAGAGGCAGTCTTGGAATATAGCCCAGGCCCTTGTCTTGGTTGAGTATGAAGTAAGCTACAAGTATTGTGAAGTCCATAGATGTATACAGTACATGACCTTGGTTAAGTTCTCACCAACAGTTGACAGCAGGATTAATGACTTTCTCAATTACCAACTTAAATATGTTTCTTGACATTTCGGTTATAGTATCTAGCCGAAATGTTGAGAGTATCTATGTAGTAAAATGTTGAGAGTATCTGTGTAGTAAAATGTTGAGAGTATCTGTGCAGTATAATGTTGAGAGTATCTGTGCAGTATAATGTTGAGAGTATCTGTGCAGTATAATGTTGAGAGTATCTGTGTAGTAAAATGTTGAGAGTATCTATGTAGTAAAATGTTGAGAGTATCTGTGTAGTAAAATGTTGAGAGTATCTGTGTAGTAAAATGTTGAGAGTATCTGTGTAGTAAAATGTTGAGAGTATCTGTGCAGTATAATGTTGAGAGTATCTGTGTAGTAAAATGTTGAGAGTATCTGTGCAGTATAATGTTGAGAGTATCTGTGCAGTAAAATGTTGAGAGTATCTGTGCAGTAAAATGTTGAGAGTATCTGTGTATAGTAAAATGTTGAGAGTATCTGTGCAGTAAAATGTTGAGAGTATCTGTGCAGTAAAATGTTGAGAGTATCTCTGTAGTAAAATGTTGAGAGTATCTGTGTATAGTAAAATGTTGATATCTGTGTAGTAAAATGTTGAGAAACAAATTTAAGTTGATCGTTGAGACAAAAAGTTGCCTTGGTGGTATTTTACAACATTTGATGTAATCTCAATTACCCTTCAAATCCCGGCCTAAATCCTATAGCTTAGTTAATAGGCAATCATGTCTAAGCATAATTATTTCAAACACGTGTGGTTCAATGTACATCTGCTAAGCATGTGAAAACCCCAACATCTAATGGGGGGCTTGCACTTTATTACATCTTGCCACGTTCAGCCATGAGACATGATTCTCAATGAATCCCCCTGAGAACTGCACATGCATTATGCCACATATATTATATATATATATATATATACCATATATATACCATATATATACCATATACCGTATTCACTCGAATACAAGTCACACACTGAATAGAAGTCGCTCTGAAAGCTGCACTCCAAATGTAGCACACCAAGTTAATTACGCCACCGTTCTTGCACACGCTATCATTAGCTTGTCTGCCGAGTTGATCAAGAAATCATTCCGTGCTTGTGGCATCACTGTGAAGGTGGACGGGTCTGACGATGGAGAAATTCACTGCCTCAAAGACGATAAAGTAGCAGCTTTAGCTATCCCAGCCATTACACAAGCTACTCGCCAACTGTTGGAAGGAAGTGACAGCGGTGGAGAAGATCCATTTGCTTCCCTGGACGAAGAGGATGAAGAACAGATCGAACATAACGAACTCATTGTAGATAACGATAGCGATTAGGAACTCTTGTCAGCCAATTACTACCTAGCTCAATGTTTGATCACAACCACAATGACTCGCGGGAAAAAATAGTGTACAATAGCGCAACACTGGCTTGGCACTGCGCAAGCTCATTGCTTGAAGTTCGCAACTTGAAATAAATACAAGTCGCGACTTATATTCGAGTGAATACAGTATATACATATATATATATATATATATATGGACATACATATATATATAATATTTATATATATATATATATATACATGGACAATTGTAGGACTGGAAACTTTCGTGTTCATGCAAGTTACAGTTGAGAAATTATGAAGAGTGGAAGTCGAAGTGATGTTTGTGCTCAGAACTCATTGCCAGACGGCTTGTTTCAGATCACCCTATTACCTCTGTAAATTAGCTAGCTAGCTCTGAGCTTGCCTAACTTTTCACAAGACCCTGCTTCTTCCCGGCTGCTGTAGCACTTCAACCAGTGCTACATGGATCGTACTACGCAGGTCCACGCCAGTCAATAATGCTCCAGGAACATTTTCTTGCCCGAGACAAACCAGTGAACGTCCGCCTAGTAATGAGTTCCGAGAAGAAGCAGCAAGCTTACCTGCTAGCCAGCACTAATACCACTTCCACTTTTCCATTAAGTACTACTCCTCAACCGTTTGAATGAGCACGAAAAAATAATTTTGTGAGCTTTACAGTCCAATAATTTGGTTGTTATATGCGCAGTACAATTGACATACAGCACTCAGGGATTCAATGTGAATCATGAGTACCAACATATACACAGTACAGTTCACATACAGCACTCAGGGATTCAATGTGAATCATGAGTACCAACATATACACAGTACAGTTGACATACAGCACTCAGGGATTCAATGTGAATCATGAATACCAACATATTCACAGTACAGTTCACATACAGCACTCAGGGATTCAATGTGAATCATGAGTACCAACATATACACAGTACAATTGACATACAGCACTCAGGGATTCAATGTGAATCATGAATACCAACATATACACAGTACAGTTGACATACAGCACTCAGGGATTCAATGTGAATCATGAATACCAACATATACACAGTACAGTTGACATACAGCACTCAGGGATTCAATGTGAATCATGAGTACCAACATATACACAGTACAGTTCACATACAGCACTCAGGGATTCAATGTGAATCATGAATACCAACACATTTCCTTATGTGGGCATGGAATTGTTAACACCATAAGTGGGCGTGGCTGAATGTGTGCAACATAATAATGCAAGCCCCCCCCCCCCAACGTCTAGTGACGACAACACTGGCACGGCTTAAAAGCTTTCTGGAATGATGTTCACTGTCAGAATTAATAAAGTTGATGGTTTTATTGCTCAGGTCCTCCCTCCCCCCCCCCCCCTCCCTTCCTCCTCCTCGGTGTCCAAGAAGAAGAAAAGGTTGCATCAGCGGGGTATCTCTGAGGTGTGCTTCCTCCTCCTCGGTGTCCAAGAAGAAGAAAAGGTTGCATGCTGTACAGCGGGATATCTTTTGAGGTGTTAAATATTCACAGAAGCCACACCCAGAAGCCACACCCTGCTCTGCTATCTTTGCCATGCCTGTTCACGCATTGGATCTTGTGAAAACTGAGAACATTTATATCATTAAAAAAATATTCTGCTCTATGCTCTAGTAGTCCACAACTTGCAGCGTAAAGATGAAGTTGAGGCAAGGAACTTGGGTGGAGGAACCATTCATGATTGGTCATGGTCCTGATGTTAGAGAGAACAGTTCAATTTCTTTTTTTTTTAATTTAAATTTATATATATATATATATTTATTTATTATTAATTTATTTCTTGTAATATATAGATGTGTAGTGGGCTTAGCAGTCTCCAGGCTGCTCAAGAAGAAAACTCCAAATGATGCGGAGCCGGAAGTTTCAACACCTTCTAAAACGTATGCCTGCTTGAATATTCCCCTTGTCAATTCACTTACTCTCGAAATACACTTGGCTTTTATTAGTCGCTATTTATTTCCCCCGTCGCTCTCGCTCTCTCTTTCCCCCCCCTTCTTTTTTCTCTCTCTTGCATAGACGACGGTCGGCCTCTGTGGACTCCACTCCCTCCCCTTCGCCTTGCACCCTCTCCCCACGGCCCTCCCCACCTCCCCCAGGTTCCTTCTTGCAAGTCCATCCCACAGACAGGACCTCCCAACAAGTCTTGAAGTAAGTAACACCCAAGAAGTTCCCTCGTTGTAATGTGCGTGCGTGTTTCCACGCAAGCACTACACCGCCATGTGTGTAGACGTGTATATTTGGATGCAGCCAGGCAAACGACGTGCTGAATCGTTTACGCTATGCTTCTTCATGCACCGTGCTGAACCTCTCGTCCGATGTAGACCTGTTGCCCTTTCCTCCCTCCCCAGTCACGGAGACTATCAATCTTCGAGTTCGCTGTAGAGGAAAAGTTCGCAAATACAACGTTGAAAAGGTATAGCAAGATTTGTTGCTTGATCTGCTGTTGTGCAAGGTTGGAATCGTGTTTTTTTTGTTATTATCGTTACCTTTTCCAGAGTGCCCCCTTTTCTGACGTGATTATGTTGCTATCAAAGGATCTTGACATTAGCAACGATGACAGAATCTTCCTTTCGCATAAGATGGCCACCCTACTGTCTACAGATTCACCTTCTTCTAGAGCTCTGACAACTGCGGACATCATTGGTACCAAAGCTTTGAACTGCTAGTTCTTTACAGAGGAGTGTCTTGTCATAAAAACTTACCTCTGATTTATTTCTTCCGTTTCTCTTTTCAAGATGCAGTTGTGATGAAGGAGGCTGATTTTCCCGTGCAGGAGGAGGACTTCTTGGCCGATAGCCAGAGCGTTGTCAGAGATGAATGCTCGTACATCACCATCAAGGTCCAGACTGCCAACAAACACAAAGTTTATAAGATATCCATAGTGAGTCGCAAACTTGGGGACTTGACTTAATTACAGGGGCATGGGCGAGCTGATTAATTTCCATATTCAGCTTAGCAGCTTTCGGATATTAAGTATAAGTTTGACTTTAACCCTTTAATTATAATCAGGGGGAAATGTATACCATAAAAGCTCATTTATATGTCAACGAGGGGGGGGGGCTCCTTGTTTGGCTGTGACCTATAAATAGAATCTTTTCTATTGGGTTGGTGATGCAATAATTGAAAGTGATGCATATTTAGAGTGATGTTATTTCACCGCACATGGTCAGGAAATCTTGGTGAGGATTAGAACTGCTTCGCTACGCTAGCGAAGGGGGTGCTCTGCTACCAAACTAATTAGAGAGAGCTCTATACACTAGAACTGACATGGGGATTGTTGTGTTGTGAAGCAGTGTGGCTATTTCTGGAGTCCATATATTCCAATATGCATGGCAGTCTCCAACAACCGAAGAGAGGAGAAGGAAGTTCTGCTAGCAACAGCCGTCTCTCTGTAGAACTGTGGAGGTGCACCTGGTCTTCATGATCACTGAATACTAGGATGACTAATACACTTTGAAGTCTGGTTTTGCTCCTGAGACCAGCTTTCAAGACCATCTCAATCCCTTCCTCAGGTCTTCTGACGTAGACCTTGCTGGTCACATGACTCATTAGGGAGGTCACATGACAGCAGTTGTTGGTGGGTGGAGGGGGGAGACCATCTGAGGAAGGAGATCGAGATGGTCCCAAAAACTCGTTTTGATAACAAAACCCGACTCCAAAAGTTATCATCACTGTTGTGATCATCTCTATGGTCACAGAGAAGCTAGAAGGGAAAGGTTTGCTAGTCACTTACAATGCAGGAATAGAGATTACAGAGGTTGCCAATGAGATAGGCAGCATGGCTGGTCCAGTAGGTCCGGTTTTGGCTGGACCACTTTTTAGGGAGAGATGGCCACACCCACAATCACCTACATGTATGCGCAATGAAAACTGCATGAAGCTGCTGCAGGTGGAGATTGTGCGCTTGCTTAATTAAAATATGCCTGGCAATATTTCTCTACGGTGTTTCTAGAGCTTCTCCTGGGTCTGGATGCTCACCTCTCCATAGGTCCACCTACCAAGTGTTTCTAAAGCTTCTCCTGGGTCTGGATGCTCACCTCTCCATAGGTCCACCTACCAAGTGTTTCTAGAGCTTCTCCTGGTCTGGATGCTCACCTCTCCATAGGCCCACCTACCAAGTGTTTCTAGAGCTTCTCCTGGTCTGGATGCTCACCTCTCCATAGGCCCACCTACATACTTGCCAACTTTGCACAAGTTAATTCCAGGACATTTATATACGACGCGAATTTTCAACCACGCCCCCCAATTAGCATGCGCCTTTCGCATACGCCCGACCTAACTAACCGGTTCATCTCTGTTAGGTAGTATTCTCTGTAGATTTCTGGAAGAGGCGGTTGAATTGATCCATTGAGGGCAAGATAAAAGAAAGAAAATACAACAGAGGTTTCGTCAGAGGATTATCAAGCCTTGAAAGAATGCTGCAGACCTTAGCTGTTTCAGCTTCCTCACAAGACAAGAAGAATGACTTCAAACCATCATACTGCCTGAGGTAATGATTCACACAATTCAGCAAGCTGAGCCATCGTGTGGGGCAATGCTTTAAAATCACCCCTGCAGTGGTGAAAAGTGAACACCATAGGATGACAAATTGCTGCTTCCTCTTGCTGCTATGGAAGTAGTAGAATATGTCGATGAAGAGCTGGTCAATGTTCACTGGGAGTGCCTTCAAACCAGCTTTGACTGAATCAGCCAAATGGCAGATGCAACCAACATCATACAAAGTTGGGATCTCAACCTTAATCAGCTTCTGCACACCTGACCTCACTCCTTTCATAACATTGGTGGTATATATCTGACATGAAAGACACCGCATTGTCAAAGCTGAGCCCATTCTTAGTCAGTGACTCCTTCAAGGCTTGAAACAAGTTGGTAGCTCTACCAATGTTCACAACAGGCATATCCAAGAATCTCGTCCGTACTTCACCTACCTGTGGATCAAGAAGCCACACAAGAATTATGCAAGACTTATCCCTCTTGTTGTTGGATTCATCAATCATCAAAGAGAATAGACCACTGGACATTGACTCAATAACTCTCTGTGTGAAGTAAGGAGCAAGAGCTTTCTTCACTATGGTGGTGGTTTTGGTTTTGGTGCGGGAACAGGATAATTTCTTTGCAATTTCAGAGTCTGGGAACATCTTGCTGAAAATCTTGGTGGCATGGTCACTAGACAGAAAGGATATGTTGTGCTTAGCAACAAATGTAGCCCACCTGACCTCTGCTTCGATTACTTGATCACTTCTCTGATGTTGGAAGAGAGAGGTGATTGGAATAGTTGACATTGACATATCCTTATGTTTCTTGCTCTTGAGGTGAGATGTGACATCATTACGGCCACCATGGGTAACACCAAAGTCGATTGCACACAGAGTACATCGGGCATACAAGTGACCTAAAATGAAGGCAAGACTACTGACATTACTATTGCATTGAACACAAGCAGCACACTGTACCCATGATGTTATTATTTACCCTGCATTTGCTGTATTCCATGCTTCTTACTTTCAATCAATTTCATTATATATATATTTTTTATAGCTTTGAAACTCGTGCCTATCCCCTGAAATTCTTTGATTCAAAATGGCATTCTCTCCTCTGCTTCTTTGCTACACTAGCCGATTGCAATAAAAGATAACGTGCTGAGAAGTTTCATGTGAGTGCCGCACCTTCAATCGAAACAAGGTCAAAGGTTGTTTGGCACACGTTTTTCTCTTGCTAAAAAGTGTCCTGTTTTTGTTGCTTTACGAGTGTAATAGGACTAGGCTTGAGTCTGCAGTGGCCATCATCTAAGCGAGTGGAAGCGCAAGGTGCGCGTAGCTGTAAATTCCGGGACATTTCCGGGACAAGGACACCACCGGGACAAGGCTCAAAATTCCGGGACTGTCCCGGCCATTCCGGGACGGTTGGCAACTCTGCACCTACCAAGTGTTTCTAAAGCTTATCCTGGTCTGGATGCTCACCTCTCCATAGGCCCATCTACCAAGTGTTTCTAAAGCTTATCCTGGTCTGGATGCTCACCTCTCCATAGGCCCACCTACCAAGTGTTTCTAAAGCTTCTCCTGGTCTGGATGCTCACCTCTCCATAGGCCCACCTACCAAGTGTTTCTAGAGCTTCTCCTGGTCTGGATGCTCACCTCTCCATAGGCCCACCTACCAAGTGTTTCTAAAGCTTCTCCTGGTCTGGATGCTCACCTCTCCATAGGCCCACCTACCAAGTGTTTCTAAAGCTTCTCCTGGGTCTGGATACTCACCTCTCCATAGGCCCACCTACCAAGTGTTTCTAAAGCTTCTCCTGGTCTGGATGCTCACCTCTCCATAGGCCCACCTACCAAGTGTTTCTAGAGCTTCTCCTGGTCTGGATGCTCACCTCTCCATAGGTCCACCTACCAAGTGTTTCTAAAGCTTCTCCTGGTCTGGATGCTCACCTCTCCATAGGCCCACCTACCAAGTGTTTCTAAAGCTTCTCCTGGGTCTGGATGCTCACCTCTCCATAGGCCCACCTACCAAGTGTTTCTAAAGCTTCTCCTGGTCTGGATGCTCACCTCTCCATAGGCCCACCTACCAAGTGTTTCTAGAGCTTCTCCTGGTCTGGATGCTCACCTCTCCATAGGCCAACCTACCAAGTGTTTCTAGAGCTTCTCCTGGTCTGGATGCTCACCTCTCCATAGGTCCACCTACCAAGTGTTTCTAAAGCTTCTCCTGGTCTGGATGCTCACCTCTCCATAGGCCCACCTACCAAGTGTTTCTAAAGCTTCTCCTCGTCTGGATGCTCACCTCTCCATAGGCCTACCTACCAAGTGTTTCTAGAGCTTCTCCTGGTCTGGATGCTCACCTCTCCATAGGCCCACCTACCAAGTGTTTCTAGAGCTTCTCCTGGTCTGGATGCTCACCTCTCCATAGGCCCACCTACCAAGTGTTTCTAAAGCTTCTCCTGGTCTGGATGCTCACCTCTCCATAGGCCAACCTACCAAGTGTTTCTAGAGCTTCTCCTGGTCTGGATGCTCACCTCTCCATAGGCCTACCTACCAAGTGTTTCTAGAGCTTCTCCTGGTCTGGATGCTCACCTCTCCATAGGCCCACCTACCAAGTGTTTCTAGAGCTTCTCCTGGTAGTATCCCTAACTTAAATCTCAACTAGAAAATAATTTTAAACAAGCTGGTTTCAACTGATTTTAGTAGGTATGGGTGTCAAGATTTACCAAAAAAAAGTAAGGTGGGGTAGGGGGTGGGGAAAACTTTTTCTGGGGTTAAAGGTCATTTATCCCCGGCCTAAATCACTTAAACTTGTATCTCGGTAACAAAACAAGGTCATGTGGTTGATCCTGGTGTCAAAATGCACAGAATTATGCAAGAAGGGCCCCCCAAATTTTTTTGGACCCTTAGTTACCAAACCTTGACCTCCAAATGTGAGGTCAAAGGTCAAAAAGTGTCATTGACATGGCATAATATTATTATGTATCATATAATTTTGAAGCTGCATGGTGTCAAACAATGCATCAAAGAATCAAGTGCAAAGAATCAAGTAGTAAACAAATAATTGAAATACTGATTACAGCATAGCTATAACATATTTAGTCATTTTCCTCTTCATCGCTACCAAGTTCCTCTACATCTGCTCCATTAGAACAGTGTCCACAGCACACACCACATGCAGAAACACATGACATGCCAGCTCTCATGCAGCTGCATTTCATGGTTTGGCACTGCCTCTCCCCTTCCTTGCAGTTGCAGCAAATTCCTTTCAGAAGGTTGTCTGGGGCAATAGGAATGGACAGCATCTTCGGTCTGAGTTTTCCATTGCTATCTAACTCCCATCCTCTTCCAATTGGCTTAAGAACAGTGGTGTTTAGATGCTTCCATACCACAACTTGAAGATGTACACGAAGGGAATGCTGTGCTGTTGCATTTTCCGTTGGAGGTAAGCGATCGGGGTCGATTTTACCCTTTGATGCTTGCTTCTGGAACTTCAGATAGCGAGCCTTTTCAAGATGAGTATCCCCACAGCCGTATGTGATCTGCATTGCTTTTAATCCAGCTGTTCGAATAGTGGATTCAGTTGAAGTCATACTTGTAAATGCAGTGATGACACTGGCAGGGAATTTGCATTTGTAGAGAGCACATTTGGTATGTCCATGAATGCATGAAACAGTGTCGTTTCCAGACCAGCCGTACTTGAAGAGGAACTCTTCCTGGTCAACAACGTCTATAGTAGAGATGTCATAAAGACCATCAACATCTGATTGCAAGTACAAATTAGAACAGTTGCTTGGCCGGTGATAACAGAGCAAAACCAATATATCAGTGTCTTGTGCGACAACGACAACTGGGGTATTCACACTTGTGACCAAGTCCAATGCAGTCTTTACAATGAGCGTGTCACCATCATCTTTTGCTTGACGTACAACAATATTGTGGTTTGCCATCTCTGTAGACAGTATCATGATTAGAGCTCCTTTGTTCTTCTCATTTGCCAGGAAAACTTCTCTGTCACATGATATAGTCAATTCTGGTGTAACCCTTAAGTCCCGAGAAACCTTCTTCCCAGCCATCCGCCGCATATGTTCATGATCTTTCGATGATGCTTCTTCCCCATAGCCATCAAAGACTACAGTAGAATCCTTGAATTTGGCTGTAACATACCTGGCATAGGTAGTAACTATGGTCTTGATGGTTGCACCGCTGGCCCACTTTACCTGATGAAGTAGCCATCCTCCATCAACAACATGCATTTTGTTGTTCATGTCCAAGTCAAGTTTTGTTGTTGTTTCCTTGAGCATCCTTCCAAACTCATGCTTTGGGGGTTTCCTCATCATACGATCCATAGTGAAGAGAGACGCCGGGACAGGTGTCAGTTCAAAGCGGAATATCTCTTCAATCCCTTCATCTCTCTCTGCCATGATGATCAACCTATTAAAGAGTAGGGTCTTTTCGATGTACACCTTCTTGTCTCCTATTCTTACTTTCTTCTGAAGGGCAGCCAGATTTTTGCATTTGTTTGATGTCTTCATGCTTTTAACAGGTGACTCATCATCAAGATCCTTCTGCATTTCTTTCCCTATCCTCACTGCATCTTCGCAGTTGACAGCTGACTTGTCGGTGGTAGTCCCTCCACTAGACAGTGAAGCAATGGTCATGGGATTATGTACCTGAAATGACATACATAGATGCAATCGTTGTGTGATAACTTTGAAATGTCAATTGAAATCTAGAATGATGTCTGCACAACTATCAGTGCATGAAACACATACATACTAACCTTTGTGAAGGGGTTGTGGGTCGAAAACCATTCAGAAATGAACTTGACGCATTGTCTGTCGTTTTCCATATGCTTAGCTCCAAGGTCTTTGTGTGTCCTCTTACTCCGCTTCCCACCAATCATTTCCTCCATCAGGTCCCCTAGAAGCTTGAGATGTGAAAATGTGCCAGCCCATACTTTCACAGAATTCTCGTTACGCATCCTTCCTCTTGTTAAGCCACCATTTGATTTTGCTTTTCGCATAAGGGTTTCTTCGATTGTCTGGTCAGAAAACTGTCCAGAAAATTGCTCATTGGAGTAACGGGTTGTGTGATTTCCTTCCATGAATGCTTCATGAACCTGGAAAAGAAAAACAAAAAAATATCCTATACATTTTACCAGATAAGTGCATGCTTGCATATTAGTGTTTTTTTTGTGCTAACCTGAGGATATTGTTCTGGAAGTCTCAGCATCTCCTGTAAGTACATCCGTCCAAATTTGGCGTACTGGCCATGCCCAGCTGCTGCAAATATGCCAAGCATCTTAGCAACCGCATTCAGATGTCCCTGCCAATCATGGAGCCTTTCTGCTAAGATGAACTCTTGCACTGTTCTTACAAGTTGGTGGTAAAGAACCCACAGCTTTGCCGTTCTTGATGTTTCTTCCAAGTCCTTGAGTGTCTCATCAAGACTAGAGCTGTTATTTGCACCCATCATGTGTTTGACCAGAGCGGCATCTGCCAAGAAGTGTGCTCTCAGGGCCTTTGAGTATGCTGCACCTTTCAGGATGTACTTGACTGTGTTCGGTCCATAGACGACTCTCATAGCTTCTGCCAAACCACTGCCTTCCATGATATACCCAATGCAGCCAAGGAAACTTTTCAGAAAGTGGAATCCTCCAAGCCGCACAACAACTTCTAACTTCTGCTCCTTAACAATTTGAGATGCCTTGATGAACAGAGGAAGGTCGAATGTTATGATTGCTGGGGATTCATGCGTTCCTTTGATAGCTCTCATGATTGTGGTGTATATTGTCTGCATGTCATTCGGATTTGCATTGATGATGCGCAGAAACTCAATGGAAGATTTCAATGTTAGTCCATTGTATTTCTGATGCATAAACCCCATGAAATTTGGATGAAGGGATCTTCCTTCTACCCATCCAATGTACCAGTCTTTAACAGCTACATCTATTGGAATGGATCTTTCAGGTATTTCTTGCAGAAGTTCTTCATACTTTATTAGCTTAGTTTCCAGTAGAGCATTTGTTGGTTGGTACACATAATGTTGCAAACCTTCCATATTTGAAAGAGTTTCATTCTTTACAATTGGTTTTCGCTGCATCTTCCTATTCTCATCAATTTCAAGTTGATTGGCATTTTCTGGTGTGGTGACTTTGATAAGTCCCATGGCATGAAACCCTGACTTTCCATCTAAGGTTATCAAATCATGGTCCATGTTGTCACCAATGTGCTGCTCAATCTGCTTCTCCAGTACTGCCATTGATGCTGCATGTGTGTTATTAGTCGAGTCAATGTATGTGTACTTGTAGTCCGTACCCTCTTTTGGACTTTCACATATGCCAATGCTTTGCATGATGTTAATCAGTTGATCTGAACCGAACTTATGATCAAGGTATAAGCTCATGCCGAGCTGGAAAGGCATCTTGGATGATCTTGGGCGTTGTGAAGATATAATATTTTGCCCTGCAACATTTCTCCTGACTGATGAATGCGGCATTAAACATGTTAACAACAGTTCAAGAGATTCTGGTAGCTCATAATGGGATGTCATTTCTATAAGCGAGGGAAATTCCTCTTTGCTGAAGTTAAGACACTTTATGTCATTCATAATGAGCAAAGCAGCCATTTTAATGATGGCTTTCTTTTTCTCGTCTTCATTACCTGTTTCCATCTTCTTGTGGTAGTCTCTGGTGATATCTGCCGTGCAGTTCCTAAAGCAGACAACATCCTTCCTATGTTTTTGATTTGTAATGAATATACTATTACCATAGTGCCTCTCGAGTGCTTGTTTCAAATATTTCTCATGGTACACTGGAAGGTCATCATCACCTACTAATATCTTCATTTGCTCTTGCAATTGGCTTACAGTGTAAACACCACTCTCCATTTCACTGTCAAACCACCCGCAGAGCTTGTAGAAGGCATTTTCCTTAGAACCATCCACAGGCCTTCCAGATTTCTGAAAATAAAGTTTTTTTGGAATAATTAATTATGGTATACATACTCTAGCAATTTTACTAACATTACGTCGACCTGGTACATCATACAGGGTGCAGTAGCATTTGCAATGATAGACAGCCTCTTCTGCTACAAGATCTGCAATGCCTTCCAAGCGTCCTTGGACAGCCATTCCAAGACTATCTTTTCTTGCACTTGCTATTCTCAGAAGTGATGTCTTAAGTGTGATAGTTGATGCCCGACGTATGGTCTGCTGTCTGGCAGGATGTCTTTCGTCAAAATGGATGTCCTCATTGCAGATGATACATCTTTCACTGTACGGAAATCGTGTAGGACCCCGGTCTGAAATTATTATCTGGACTAAGTTAGCCAAATCAACAGTATATTGTATGCATGTTATGTAGGGGATTGCAATAAGATTATGGGAAATTCAAGTGACTCTTACCATTATCGTCATTTACAGATTGTGACACTTTTTGACGTTTAGGGCGTGGTTCATGCTCCTGTTCTTCAACATCAGGCTCCTTTTGCATGAAAAGGGCTCTGCATCTTTGATGGACGGTCATAGGAATGTTGCTAGTCCATTTTCTTTCCAATCGCTCTAACAAGGAAGAGTCGCTGATATGTCTACAATGCTCAATTAGGTTCTCATAGCCCTTAGTGTACAACTTCTGTAGCTTTCCTGCTTCTGATGAGTCCTCAGTACAAATCTCACACCTCCTTTCCATTTTGCTCGAATGGAGTAAGATACCAACCTTATGCCAATGTCTAGTCCTTTTATAGACAAACGCAGCACACATAATGTTCTTGGAGAATCCTGCACAAACCACCTACTCCCATCAAAGGGTGCAAGCTGGGCAGGATCATGCAGGTTTTGTGCAAGATCCTGCAGGTTTCTAAGCAAACCTGACCACAAGCCACAACTACTCTCAATACAGATAACACCCACAAACATCTCTCAAGAGTTGGTCCTAAAGGATCCCAGATTTTTTGTGCATCATCATGGTACAATTCTGAGCATTTTGACACCAAGATAAAAAATGTTGGGTATTTAGTTGTCGAGATACAATGTTTTACAATTTTGGGGCGATCGATGACCTTTTGACCCCCCAAAAGTTTTCCCCACCCCCTACCCCACCTTACTTTTTTTTGGTAAGTCTTGACACCCATACTTACCAGCTTGTTTAAAATTATTTCTTAGATTGGATCTAAATATGGCTAATTTTAGGATACTATGGTCTGGATGCTCACCTCTCCATAGGCCCACCTACCAAGTGTTTCTAAAGCTTCTCCTGGTCTGGATGCTCACCTCTCCATAGGTCCACCTACCAAGTGTTTCTAGAGCTTCTCCTGGTCTGGATGCTCACCTCTCCATAGGCCCACCTACAAAGTGTTTCTAAAGCTTCTCCTGGTCTGGATGCTCACCTCTCCATAGGTCCACCTACCAAGTGTTTCTAGAGGGTCTGGATGCTCACCTCTCCATAGGCCCACCTACCAAGTGTTTCTAGAGCTTCTCCTGGTCTGGATGCTCACCTCTCCATAGGCCCACCTACCAAGTGTTTCTAAAGCTTCTCCTGGTCTGGATGCTCACCTCTCCATAGGCCAACCTACCAAGTGTTTCTAAAGATTCTCCTGGTCTGGATGCTCACCTCTCCATAGGCCCACCTACCAAGTGTTTCTAGAGCTTCTCCTGGTCTGGATGCTCACCTCTCCATAGGCCCACCTACAAAGTGTTTCTAAAGCTTCTCCTGGTCTGGATGCTCACCTCTCCATAGGTCCACCTACCAAGTGTTTCTAGAGGGTCTGGATGCTCACCTCTCCATAGGCCCACCTACCAAGTGTTTCTAGAGCTTCTCCTGGTCTGGATGCTCACCTCTCCATAGGCCCACCTACCAAGTGTTTCTAAAGCTTCTCCTGGTCTGGATGCTCACCTCTCCATAGGCCAACCTACCAAGTGTTTCTAAAGATTCTCCTGGTCTGGATGCTCACCTCTCCATAGGCCCACCTACCAAGTGTTTCTAGAGCTTCTCCTGGCTGGATGCTCACCTCTCCATAGACCCACCTACCAAGTGTTTCTAGAGCTTCTCCTGGTCTGGATGCTCACCTCTCCATAGGCCCACCTACCAAGTGTTTCTAGAGCTTCTCCTGGTCTGGATGCTCACCTCTCCATAGGCCCACCTACCAAGTGTTTCTAAAGCTTCTCCTGGTCTGGATGCTCACCTCTCCATAGGCCCACCTACCAAGTGTTTCTAGAGCTTCTCCTGGTCTGGATGCTCACCTCTCCATAGGCCAACCTACCAAGTGTTTCTAGAGCTTCTCCTTGTCTGGATGCTTACCTCTCCATAGGCCCACCTACCAAGTGTTTCTAGAGCTTCTCCTGGTCTGTACTCACCTCTCCATAGGCCCACCTACCAAGTGTTTCTAAAGCTTCTCCTGGTCTGGATGCTCACCTCTCCATAGGCCAACCTACCAAGTGTTTCTAAAGCTTCTCCTCGTCTGGATGCTCACCTCTCCATAGGCCCACCTACCAAGTGTTTCTAGAGCTTCTCCTGGTCTGGATGCTCACCTCTCCATAGGCCCACCTACCAAGTGTTTCTAGAGCTTCTCTTGGTCTGGATGCCATAGGCCACCTACCAAGTGTTTCTAGAGCTTCTCCTGGTCTGGATGCTCACCTCTCCATAGGCCCACCTAGCAAGTGTTTCTAGAGCTTCTCCTGGGTCTGGATGCTCACCTCTCCATAGGCCCACCTACCAAGTGTTTCTAGAGCTTCTCCTGGTCTGGATGCTCACCTCTCCATAGGCCCACCTACCAAGTGTTTCTAGAGCTTCTCCTGTTCTGGATGCTTAATAGGCCCACCTACCAAGTGTTTCTAGAGCTTCTCCTGGTCTGAATGCTCACCTCTCCATAGGCAAGTGTTTCTAAAGCTTCTCCTGGTCTGGATGCTCACCTCTCCATAGGTCCACCTACCAAGTGTTTCTAGAGCTTCTCCTGGTCTGGATGCTCACCTCTCCGTAGGTCCACCTACCAAGTGTTTCTAAAGCATCTTCTGGTCTGGATGCCATAGGCCCACCTACCAAGTGTTTCTAAAGCTTCTCCTGGTCTGGATGCTCACCTCTCCATAGGCCCACCTACCAAATGTTTCTAGAGCTTCTCCTGGTCTGGATGCTCACCTCTCCGTAGGTCCACCTACCAAGTGTTTCTAAAGCAACTCCTGGTCTGGATGCCATAGGCCCACCTACCAAGTGTTTCTAGAGCTTCTCCTGGTCTGGATGCTCACCTCTCCATAGGCCCACCTACCAAGTGTTTCTAAAGCTTCTCCTGGTCTGGATGCTCACCTCTCCATAGGCCCACCTACCAAGTGTTTCTAGAGCTTCTCCTGGTCTGGATGCTCACCTCTCCATAGGTCCACTACCAAGTGTTTCTAAAGCTTCTCGTGGTCTGGATGCTCACCTCTCCATAGGCCCACCTACCAAGTGTTTCTAAAGCTTCTCCTGGGTCTGGATGCTAACCTCTCCATAGGCCCACCTACCAAGTGTTTCTAAAGCTTCTCCTGGGTCTGGATACTCACCTCTCCATAGGCCCACCTACCAAGTGTTTCTAAAGCTTCTCCTGGTCTGGATGCTCACCTCTCCATAGGCCCACCTACCAAGTGTTTCTAGAGCTTCTCCTGGTCTGGATGCTCACCTCTCCATAGGTCCACCTACCAAGTGTTTCTAAAGCTTCTCCTGGTCTGGATGCTCACCTCTCCATAGGCCCACCTACCAAGTGTTTCTAAAGCTTCTCCTGGTCTGGATGCTCACCTCTCCATAGGCCCACCTACCAAGTGTTTCTAAAGCTTCTCCTGGTCTGGATGCTCACCTCTCCATAGGCCCACCTACCAAGTGTTTCTAGAGCTTCTCCTGGTCTGGATGCTCACCTCTCCATAGGCCCACCTACCAAGTGTTTCTAAAGCTTCTCCTGGTCTGGATGCTCACCTCTCCATAGGCCCACCTACCAAGTGTTTCTAGAGCTTCTCCTGGTCTGGATGCTCACCTCTCCATAGGTCCACCTACCAAGTGTTTCTAAAGCTTCTCCTGGTCTGGATGCTCACCTCTCCATAGGCCCACCTACCAAGTGTTTCTAAAGCTTCTCCTGGGTCTGGATGCTCACCTCTCCATAGGCCCACCTACCAAGTGTTTCTAAAGCTTCTCCTGGGTCTGGATACTCACCTCTCCATAGACCCACCTACCAAGTGTTTCTAAAGCTTCTCCTGGTCTGGATGCTCACCTCTCCATAGGCCCACCTACCAAGTGTTTCTAGAGCTTCTCCTGGTCTGGATGCTCACCTCTCCATAGGTCCACCTACCAAGTGTTTCTAAAGCTTCTCCTGGTCTGGATGCTCACCTCTCCATAGGCCCACCTACCAAGTGTTTCTAAAGCTTCTCCTGGGTCTGGATGCTCACCTCTCCATAGGCCCACCTACCAAGTGTTTCTAAAGCTTCTCCTGGTCTGGATGCTCACCTCTCCATAGGCCCACCTACCAAGTGTTGCTAGAGCTTCTCCTGGTCTGGATGCTCACCTCTCCGTAGGTCCACCTACCAAGTGTTTCTAAAGCATCTTCTGGTCTGGATGCCATAGGCCCACCTACCAAGTGTTTCTAAAGCTTCTCCTGGTCTGGATGCTCACCTCTCCATAGGCCCACCTACCAAATGTTTCTAGAGCTTCTCCTGGTCTGGATGCTCACCTCTCCGTAGGTCCACCTACCAAGTGTTTCTAAAGCATCTCCTGGTCTGGATGCCATAGGCCCACCTACCAAGTGTTTCTAGAGCTTCTCCTGGTCTGGATGCTCACCTCTCCATAGGCCCACCTACCAAGTGTTTCTAAAGCTTCTCCTAGTCTGGATGCTCACCTCTCCATAGGCCCACCTACCAAGTGTTTCTAAAGCTTCTCCTGGGTCTGGATACTCACCTCTCCATAGGCCCACCTACCAAGTGTTTCTAAAGCTTCTCCTGGTCTGGATGCTCACCTCTCCATAGGCCCACCTACCAAGTGTTTCTAGAGCTTCTCCTGGTCTGGATGCTCACCTCTCCATAGGTCCACCTACCAAGTGTTTCTAAAGCTTCTCCTGGTCTGGATGCTCACCTCTCCATAGGCCCACCTTACAAGTGTTTCTAAAGCTTCTCCTGGTCTGGATGCTCACCTCTCCATAGGCCCACCTACCAAGTGTTTCTAAAGCTTCTGGTCTGGATGCTCACCTCTCCATAGGCCCACCTACCAAGTGTTTCTAGAGCTTCTCCTGGTCTGGATGCTCACCTCTCCATAGGCCCACCTACCAAGTGTTTCTAAAGCTTCTCCTGGTCTGGATGCTCACCTCTCCATAGGCCCACCTACCAAGTGTTTCTAGAGCTTCTCCTGGTCTGGATGCTCACCTCTCCATAGGCCCACCTACCAAGTGTTTCTAAAGCTTCTCCTGGTCTGGATGCTCACCTCTCCATAGGGCCACCTACCAAGTGTTTCTAGAGCTTCTCCTGGTCTGGATACTCACCTCTCCATAGGTCCACCTACCAAGTGTTTCTAGAGGGTCTGGATGCTCACCTCTCCATAGGCCCACCTACCAAGTGTTTCTAGAGCTTCTCCTGGTCTGGATGCTCACCTCTCCATAGGCCCACCTACCAAGTGTTACTAGAGCTTCTCCTGGTCTGGATACTCACCTCTCCATAGGCCCACCTACCAAGTGTTTCTAAAGCTTCTCCTGGTCTGGATGCTCACCTCTCCATAGGCCAACCTACCAAGTGTTTCTAAAGCTTCTCCTGGTCTGGATTCTCACCTCTCCATAGGCCCACCTACCAAGTGTTTCTAGAGCTTCTCTTGGTCTGGATGCCATAGGCCACCTACCAAGTGTTTCTAGAGCTTCTCCTGGTCTGGATGCTCACCTCTCCATAGGCCCACCTACCAAGTGTTTCTAGAGCTTCTCCTGGGTCTGGATGCTCACCTCTCCATAGGCCCACCTACCAAGTGTTTCTAGAGCTTCTCCTGGTCTGGATGCTCACCTCTCCATAGGCCCACCTACCAAGTGTTTCTATAGCTTCTCCTGGTCTGGATGCTCACCTCTCCATAGGCCCACCTACCAAGTGTTTCTAGAGCTTCTCCTGGTCTGGATGCTCACCTCTCCATATAGGCCCACCTACCAAGTGTTTCTAAAGCTTCTCCTGGTCTGGATGCTCACCTCTCCATAGGCCCACCTACCAAGTGTTTCTAAAGCTTCTCCTGGTCTGGATGCTCACCTCTCCATAGGCCCACCTACCAAGTGTTTCTAGAGCTTCTCCTGGTCTGGATGCTCACCTCTCCGTAGGTCCACCTACCAAGTGTTTCTAAAGCATCTCCTGGTCTGGATGCCATAGGCCCACCTACCAAGTGTTTCTAAAGCTTCTCCTGGTCTGGATGCTCACCTCTCCATAGGCCCACCTACCAAATGTTTCTAGAGCTTCTCCTGGTCTGGATGCTCACCTCTCCGTAGGTCCACCTACCAAGTGTTTCTAAAGCATCTCCTGGTCTGGATGCCATAGGCCCACCTACCAAGTGTTTCTAAAGCTTCTCCTGGTCTGGATGCTCACCTCTCCATAGGCCCACCTACCAAGTGTTTCTAGAGCTTCTCCTAGGTCTGGATGCTCACCTCTCCATAGGCCCACCTACCAAGTGTTTCTAGAGCTTCTCCTGGTCTGGTGCTCATCTCTCCATAGGCCCACCTACCAAGTGTTTCTAGAGCTTCTCCTGGTCTGGATGCTCACCTCACCATAGGCCCACCTACCAAGTGTTTCTAAAGCTTCTCTTGGTCTGGATGCTCACCTATCCATAGGCCCACCTACCAAGTGTTTCTAAAGCTTCTCCTGGTCTGGATGCTCACCTCTCCATAGGCCCACCTACCAAGTGTTTCTAAAGCTTCTCCTGGTCTGGATGCTCACCTCTCCATAGGCCCACCTAGCAAGTGTTTCTAGAGCTTCTCCTGGTCTGGATGCTCACCTCTCCGTAGGTCCACCTACCAAGTGTTTCTAAAGCATCTCCTGGTCTGGATGCCATAGGCCCACCTACCAAGTGTTTCTAGAGCTTCTCCTGGTCTGGATGCTCACCTCTCCATAGGCCCACCTACCAAGTGTTTCTAAAGCTTCTCCTGGTCTGGATGCTCACCTCTCCATAGGCCCACCTACCAAGTGTTTCTAGAGCTTCTCCTGGTCTGGATGCTCACCTCTCCATAGGCCCACCTACCAAGTGTTTCTAGAGCTTCTCCTGGTCTGGATGCTCACCTCTCCATAGGCCCACCTACCAAGTGTTTCTAAAGCTTCTCCTGGGTCTGGATGCTAACCTCTCCATAGGCCCACCTACCAAGTGTTTCTAAAGCTTCTCCTGGGTCTGGATACTCACCTCTCCATAGGCCCACCTACCAAGTGTTTCTAAAGCTTCTCCTGGTCTGGATGCTCACCTCTCCATAGGCCCACCTACCAAGTGTTTCTAGAGCTTCTCCTGGTCTGGATGCTCACCTCTCCATAGGTCCACCTACCAAGTGTTTCTAAAGCTTCTCCTGGTCTGGATGCTCACCTCTCCATAGGCTCACCTACCAAGTGTTTCTAAAGCTTCTCCTGGTCTGGATGCTCACCTCTCCATAGGCCCACCTACCAAGTGTTTCTAGAGCTTCTCCTGGTCTGGATGCTCACCTCTCCATAGGCCCACCTACCAAGTGTTTCTAAAGCTTCTCCTGGTCTGGATGCTCACCTCTCCATAGGCCCACCTACCAAGTGTTTCTAGAGCTTCTCCTGGTCTGGATGCTCACCTCTCCATAGGTCCACCTACCAAGTGTTTCTAAAGCTTCTCCTGGTCTGGATGCTCACCTCTCCATAGGCCCACCTACCAAGTGTTTCTAAAGCTTCTCCTGGGTCTGGATGCTCACCTCTCCATAGGCCCACCTACCAAGTGTTTCTAAAGCTTCTCCTGGGTCTGGATACTCACCTCTCCATAGACCCACCTACCAAGTGTTTCTAAAGCTTCTCCTGGTCTGGATGCTCACCTCTCCATAGGCCCACCTACCAAGTGTTTCTAGAGCTTCTCCTGGTCTGGATGCTCACCTCTCCATAGGTCCACCTACCAAGTGTTTCTAAAGCTTCTCCTGGTCTGGATGCTCACCTCTCCATAGGCCCACCTACCAAGTGTTTCTAAAGCTTCTCCTGGGTCTGGATGCTCACCTCTCCATAGGCCCACCTACCAAGTGTTTCTAAAGCTTCTCCTGGTCTGGATGCTCACCTCTCCATAGGCCCACCTACCAAGTGTTTCTAGAGCTTCTCCTGGTCTGGATGCTCACCTCTCCATAGGCCCACCTACCAAGTGTTGCTAGAGCTTCTCCTGGTCTGGATGCTCACCTCTCCGTAGGTCCACCTACCAAGTGTTTCTAAAGCATCTTCTGGTCTGGATGCCATAGGCCCACCTACCAAGTGTTTCTAAAGCTTCTCCTGGTCTGGATGCTCACCTCTCCATAGGCCCACCTACCAAATGTTTCTAGAGCTTCTCCTGGTCTGGATGCTCACCTCTCCGTAGGTCCACCTACCAAGTGTTTCTAAAGCATCTCCTGGTCTGGATGCCATAGGCCCACCTACCAAGTGTTTCTAGAGCTTCTCCTGGTCTGGATGCTCACCTCTCCATAGGCCCACCTACCAAGTGTTTCTAAAGCTTCTCCTAGTCTGGATGCTCACCTCTCCATAGGCCCACCTACCAAGTGTTTCTAAAGCTTCTCCTGGGTCTGGATGCTAACCTCTCCAAATGCCCACCTACCAAGTGTTTCTAAAGCTTCTCCTGGGTCTGGATACTCACCTCTCCATAGGCCCACCTACCAAGTGTTTCTAAAGCTTCTCCTGGTCTGGATGCTCACCTCTCCATAGGCCCACCTACCAAGTGTTTCTAGAGCTTCTCCTGGTCTGGATGCTCACCTCTCCATAGGTCCACCTACCAAGTGTTTCTAAAGCTTCTCCTGGTCTGGATGCTCACCTCTCCATAGGCCCACCTTACAAGTGTTTCTAAAGCTTCTCCTGGTCTGGATGCTCACCTCTCCATAGGCCCACCTACCAAGTGTTTCTAGAGCTTCTCCTGGTCTGGATGCTCACCTCTCCATACGTCCACCTACCAAGTGTTTCTAAAGCTTCTCCTGGTCTGGATACTCACCTCTCCATAGGCCCACCTACCAAGTGTTTCTAAAGCTTCTCCTGGTCTGGATGCTCACCTCTCCATAGGCCAACCTACCAAGTGTTTCTAAAGCTTCTCCTGGTCTGGATGCTCACCTCTCCATAGGCCCACCTACCAAGTGTTTCTAGAGCTTCTCTTGGTCTGGATGCCATAGGCCACCTACCAAGTGTTTCTAGAGCTTCTCCTGGTCTGGATGCTCACCTCTCCATAGGCCCACCTACCAAGTGTTTCTAGAGCTTCTCCTGGGTCTGGATGCTCACCTCTCCATAGGCCCACCTACCAAGTGTTTCTAGAGCTTCTCCTGGTCTGGATGCTCACCTCTCCATAGGCCCACCTACCAAGTGTTTCTATAGCTTCTCCTGGTCTGGATGCTCACCTCTCCATAGGCCCACCTACCAAGTGTTTCTAGAGCTTCTCCTGGTCTGGATGCTCACCTCTCCATATAGGCCCACCTGTACCAAGTGTTTCTAAAGCTTCTCCTGGTCTGGATGCTCACCTCTCCATAGGCCCACCTACCAAGTGTTTCTAGAGCTTCTCCTGGTCTGGATGCTCACCTCTCCGTAGGTCCACCTACCAAGTGTTTCTAAAGCATCTCCTGGTCTGGATGCCATAGGCCCACCTACCAAGTGTTTCTAAAGCTTCTCCTGGTCTGGATGCTCACCTCTCCATAGGCCCACCTACCAAATGTTTCTAGAGCTTCTCCTGGTCTGGATGCTCACCTCTCCGTAGGTCCACCTACCAAGTGTTTCTAAAGCATCTCCTGGTCTGGATGCCATAGGCCCACCTACCAAGTGTTTCTAAAGCTTCTCCTGGTCTGGATGCTCACCTCTCCATAGGCCCACCTACCAAGTGTTTCTAGAGCTTCTCCTGGTCTGGATGCTCACCTCTCCATAGGCCCACCTACCAAGTGTTTCTAGAGCTTCTCCTGGTCTGGATGCTCACCTCTCCATAGGCCCACCTACCAAGTGTTTCTAAAGCTTCTCCTGGTCTGGATGCTCACCTCTCCATAGGTCCACCTACCAAGTGTTTCTAGAGCTTCTCCTGGTCTGGATGCTCACCTCTCCATAGGCCCACCTACAAAGTGTTCCTAAAGCTTCTCCTGGTCTGGATGCTCACCTCTCCATAGGCCCACCTACCAAGTGTTTCTAAAGCTTCTCCTGGGTCTGGATGCTCACCTCTCCACAGACCCACCTACCAAGTGTTTCTAAAGCTTCTCCTGGGTCTGGATGCTCACCTCTCCATAGGCCCACCTACCAAGTGTTTCTAGAGCTTCTCCTGGTCTGGATGCTCACCTCTCCATAGGCCCACCTACCAAGTGTTTCTAGAGCTTCTCCTGGTCTGGTCCTCACCTCTCCATAGGCCCACCTACCAAGTGTTTCTAAAGCTTCTCCTGGTCTGGATGCTCACCTCTCCATAGGCCCACCTACCAAGTGTTTCTAAAGCTTCTCCTGGTCTGGATGCTCACCTCTCCATAGGCCCACCTACCAAGTGTTTCTAGAGCTTCTCCTGGTCTGGATGCTTACCTCTCCATAGGCCCACCTACCAAGTGTTTCTAGAGCTTCTCCTGGTCTGGATGCTCACCTCTCCATAGGCCCACCTACCAAGTGTTTCTAGAGCTTCTCCTGGTCTGGATGCTCACCTCTCCATAGGCCCACCTACCAAGTGTTTCTAGAGCTTCTCCTGGTCTGGATGCTCACCTCTCCATAGGCCCACCTACCAAGTGTTTCTAAAGCTTCTCCTGGTCTGAATGCTCACCTCTCCATAGGCCCACCTACCAAGTGTTTCTAAAGCTTCTCCTGGTCTGGATGCTCACCTCTCCATAGGCCCACTTGCCAAGTGTTTCTAGAGCTTCTCCTGGTCTGGATGCTCACCTCTCCATAGGCCCACCTACCAAGTGTTTCTAAAGCTTCTCCTGGTCTGGATGCTCACCTCTCCATAGGTCCACCTACCAAGTGTTTCTAGAGCTTCTCCTGGTCTGGATGCTCACTTCTCCATAGGCCCACCTACAAAGTGTTTCTAAAGCTTCTCCTGGTCTGGATGCTCACCTCTCCATAGGCCCACCTACCAAGTGTTTCTAGAGCTTCTCCTGGTCTGGATGCTCACCTCTCCATAGGCCCACCTACCAAGTGTTTCTAGAGCTTCTCCTGGTCTGGATGCTCACCTCTCCATAGGCCCACCTACAAAGTGTTTCTAAAGCTTCTCCTGGTCTGGATGCTCACCTCTCCATAGGTCCAGCTACCAAGTGTTTCTAGAGGGTCTGGATGCTCACCTCTCCATAGGACCACCTACCAAGTGTTTCTAGAGCTTCTCCTGGTCTGGATGCTCACTTCTCCATAGGCCCACCTACCAAGTGTTTCTAGAGCTTCTCCTGGTCTGGATGCTCACCTCTCCATAGGCCCACCTACCAAGTGTTTCTAAAGCTTCTCCTGGTCTGGATGCTCACCTCTCCATAGGCCCACCTACCAAGTGTTTCTAAAGCTTCTCCTGGTCTGGATGCTCACCTCTCCATAGGCCCACCTAGCACCTAGCAAGTGTTTCTAAAGCTTATCCTGGTCTGGATGCTCACCTCTCCATAGGCCCACCTACCAAGTGTTTCTAGAGCTTCTCCTGGCTGGATGCTCACCTCTCCATAGACCCACCTACCAAGTCTTTCTAGCTTCTCCTGGTCTGGATGCTCACCTCTCCATAGGCCCACCTACCAAGTGTTTCTAGAGCTTCTCCTGGTCTGGATGCTCACCTCTCCATAGGCCCACCTACCAAGTGTTTCTAAAGCTTCTCCTGGTCTGGATGCTCACATCTCCATAGGCCCACCTACCAAGTGTTTCTAGAGCTTCTCCTGGTCTGGATGCTTACCTCTCCATAGGCCCACCTACCAAGTGTTTCTAGAGCTTCTCCTGGTCTGGATACTCACCTCTCCATAGGCCCACCTACCAAGTGTTTCTAAAGCTTCTCCTGGTCTGGATGCTCACATCTCCATAGGCCCACCTACCAAGTGTTTCTAGAGCTTCTCCTGGTCTGGATGCTTACCTCTCCATAGGCCCACCTACCAAGTGTTTCTAGAGCTTCTCCTGGTCTGGATGCTCACCTCTCCATAGGCCAACCTACCAAGTGTTTCTAAAGCTTCTCCTCGTCTGGATGCTCACCTCTCCATAGGCCCACCTACCAAGTGTTTCTAGAGCTTCTCCTGGTCTGGATGCTCACCTCTCCATAGGCCCACCTACCAAGTGTTTCTAGAGCTTCTCCTGGTCTGGATGCTCACCTCTCCATAGGCCCACCTACCAAGTGTTTCTAAAGCTTCTCCTGGTCTGGATGCTAACCTCTCCATAGGTCCACCTACCAAGTGTTTCTAGAGCTTCTCCTGGTCTGGATGCTCATCTCTCCATAGGTCCACCTACCAAGTGTTTCTAAAGCTTCTCCTGGTCTGGATGCTCACCTCTCCATAGGCCCACCTACCAAGTGTTTCTAGAGCTTCTCCTGGTCTGTACTCACCTCTCCATAGGCCCACCTACAAAGTGTTTCTAAAGCTTCTCCTGGTCTGGATGCTCACCTCTCCATAGGTCCAGCTACCAAGTGTTTCTAGAGGGTCTGGATGCTCACCTCTCCATAGGACCACCTACCAAGTGTTTCTAGAGCTTCTCCTGGTCTGGATGCTCACCTCTCCATAGGCCCACCTACCAAGTGTTTCTAGAGCTTCTCCTGGTCTGGATGCTCACCTCTCCATAGGTCCACCTACCAAGTGTTTCTAAAGCTTCTCGTGGTCTGGATGCTCACCTCTCCATAGGCCCACCTACCAAGTGTTTCTAAAGCTTCTCCTGGGTCTGGATGCTAACCTCTCCATAGGCCCACCTACCAAGTGTTTCTAAAGCTTCTCCTGGGTCTGGATACTCACCTCTCCATAGGCCCACCTACCAAGTGTTTCTAAAGCTTCTCCTGGTCTGGATGCTCACCTCTCCATAGGCCCACCTACCAAGTGTTTCTAGAGCTTCTCCTGGCTGGATGCTCACCTCTCCATAGACCCACCTACCAAGTCTTTCTAGCTTCTCCTGGTCTGGATGCTCACCTCTCCATAGGCCCACCTACCAAGTGTTTCTAGAGCTTCTCCTGGTCTGGATGCTCACCTCTCCATAGGCCCACCTACCAAGTGCTTCTAAAGCTTCTCCTGGTCTGGATGCTCACCTCTCCATAGGCCCACCTACCAAGTGTTTCTAGAGCTTCTCCTGGTCTGGATGCTTACCTCTCCATAGGCCCACCTACCAAGTGTTTCTAGAGCTTCTCCTGGTCTGGATACTCACCTCTCCATAGGCCCACCTACCAAGTTTTTCTAAAGCTTCTCCTGGTCTGGATGCTCACCTCTCCATAGGCCCACCTACCAAGTGTTTCTAAAGCTTCTCCTCGTCTGGATGTTCACCTCTCCATAGGCCCACCTACCAAGTGTTTCTAGAGCTTCTCCTGGTCTGGATGCTCACCTCTCCATAGGCCCACCTACCAAGTGTTTCTAGAGCTTCTCCTGGTCTGGATGCTCACCTCTCCATAGGCCCACCTACCAAGTGTTTCTAAAGCTTCTCCTGGTCTGGATGCTCACCTCTCCATAGGCCCACCTACCAAGTGTTTCTAGAGCTTCTCCTGGTCTGGATGCTCACCTCTCCATAGGCCCACCTACCAAGTGTTTCTAAAGCTTCTCCTGGTCTGGATGCTCACCTCTCCATAGGTCCACCTACCAAGTGTTTCTAGAGCTTCTCCTGGTCTGGATGCTCACCTCTCCATAGGTCCACCTACCAAGTGTTTCTAAAGCTTCTCCTGGTCTGGATGCTCACCTCTCCATAGGTCCACCTACCAAGTGTTTCTAGAGGGTCTGGATGCTCACCTCTCCATAGGCCCACCTACCAAGTGTTTCTAGAGCTTCTCCTGGTCTGTACTCACCTCTCCATAGGCCCACCTACCAAGTGTTTCTAAAGCTTCTCCTGGTCTGGATGCTCACCTCTCCATAGGCCCACCTGCCAAGTGTTTCTAGAGCTTCTCCTGGTCTGGATGCTCACCTCTCCATAGGCCCACCTACCCAGTGTTTCTAAAGCTTCTCTTGGTCTGGATGCTCACCTCTCCATAGGCCCACCTACCAAGTGTTTCTAAAGCTTCTCCTGGTCTGGATGCTCACCTCTCCATAGGCCCACCTACCAAGTGTTTCTAGAGCTTCTCCTGGTCTGGATGCTCACCTCTCCATAGGTCCACCTACCAAGTGTTTCTAAAGCTTCTCCTGGTCTGTATGCTCACCTCTCCATAGGCCCACCTACCAAGTGTTTCTAGAGCTTCTCCTGGTCTGGATGCTCACCTCTCCATACGTCCACCTACCAAGTGTTTCTAGAGCTTCTCCTGGTCTGGATGCTCACCTCTCCATAGGCCCACCTACCAAGTGTTTCTAGAGCTTCTCCTGGTCTGGATGCTCACCTCTCCATAGGTCCACCTACCAAGTGTTTCTAAAGCTTCTCCTGGTCTGTATGCTCACCTCTCCATAGGCCCACCTACCAAGTGTTTCTAGAGCTTCTCCTGGTCTGGATGCTCACCTCTCCATACGTCCACCTACCAAGTGTTTCTAGAGCTTCTCCTGGTCTGGATGCTCACCTCTCCATAGGCCCACCTACCAAGTGTTTCTAGAGCTTCTCCTGGTCTGGATGCTCACCTCTCCATAGGCCCACCTACCAAGTGTTTCTAAAGCTTCTCCTGGTCTGGATGCTCACCTCTCCATAGGCCCACCTACCAAGTGTTTCTAAAGCTTCTCCTGGTCTGGATGCTCACCTCTCCATAGGCCCACCTACCAAGTGTTTCTAAAGCTTCTCCTGGTCTGGATGCTCACCTCTCCATAGGCCCACCTACCAAGTGTTTCTAGAGCTTCTCCTGGTCTGGATGCTCACCTCTCCATAGGCCCACCTACCAAGTGTTTCTAAAGCTTCTCCTGGTCTGGATGCTCACCTCTCCATAGGCCCACCTACCAAGTGTTTCTAGAGCTTCTCCTGGTCTGGATGCTCACCTCTCCATAGGTCCACCTACCAAGTGTTTCTAAAGCTTCTCCTGGTCTGGATGCTCACCTCTCCATAGGCCCACCTACCAAGTGTTTCTAAAGCTTCTCCTGGGTCTGGATGCTCACCTCTCCATAGGCCCACCTACCAAGTGTTTCTAAAGCTTCTCCTGGTCTGGATGCTCACCTCTCCATAGGCCCACCTACCAAGTGTTTCTAGAGCTTCTCCTGGTCTGGATGCTCACCTCTCCATAGGCCCACCTACCAAGTGTTTCTAAAGCTTCTCCTGGGTCTGGATGCTCACCTCTCCATAGGCCCACCTACCAAGTGTTTCTAAAGCTTCTCCTGGTCTGGATGCTCACCTCTCCATAGGCCCACCTACCAAGTGTTGCTAGAGCTTCTCCTGGTCTGGATGCTCACCTCTCCGTAGGTCCACCTACCAAGTGTTTCTAAAGCATCTTCTGGTCTGGATGCCATAGGCCCACCTACCAAGTGTTTCTAGAGCTTCTCCTGGTCTGGATGCTCACCTCTCCATAGGCCCACCTACCAAGTGTTTCTAAAGCTTCTCCTGGTCTGGATGCTCACCTCTCCATAGGCCCACCTACCAAGTGTTTCTAGAGCTTCTCCTGGTCTGGATGCTCACCTCTCCATAGGTCCACCTACCAAGTGTTTCTAAAGCTTCTCCTGGTCTGGATGCTCACCTCTCCATAGGCCCACCTACCAAGTGTTTCTAAAGCTTCTCCTGGTCTGGATGCTCACCTCTCCATAGGCCCACCTACCAAGTGTTTCTAAAGCTTCTCCTGGTCTGGATGCTCACCTCTCCATAGGCCCACCTACCAAGTGTTTCTAGAGCTTCTCCTGGTCTGGATGCTCACCTCTCCATAGGCCCACCTACCAAGTGTTTCTAAAGCTTCTCCTGGTCTGGATGCTCACCTCTCCATAGGTCCACCTACCAAGTGTTTCTAGAGCTTCTCCTGGTCTGGATGCTCACCTCTCCATAGGCCCACCTACCAAGTGTTTCTAAAGCTTCTCCTGGTCTGGATGCTCACCTCTCCATAGGCCCACCTACCAAGTGTTTCTAGAGCTTCTCCTGGTCTGGATGCTCACCTCTCCATAGGCCCACCTACCAAGTGTTTCTAAAGCTTCTCCTGGTCTGGATGCTCACCTCTCCATAGGGCCACCTACCAAGTGTTTCTAGAGCTTCTCCTGGTCTGGATACTCACCTCTCCATAGGTCCACCTACCAAGTGTTTCTAGAGGGTCTGGATGCTCACCTCTCCATAGGCCCACCTACCAAGTATTTCTAGAGCTTCTCCTGGTCTGGATGCTCACCTCTCCATAGGCCCACCTACCAAGTGTTTCTAGAGCTTCTCCTGGTCTGGATACTCACCTCTCCATAGGCCCACCTACCAAGTGTTTCTAAAGCTTCTCCTGGTCTGGATGCTCACCTCTCCATAGGCCAACCTACCAAGTGTTTCTAAAGCTTCTCCTGGTCTGGATGCTCACCTCTCCATAGGCCCACCTACCAAGTGTTTCTAGAGCTTCTCTTGGTCTGGATGCCATAGGCCACCTACCAAGTGTTTCTAGAGCTTCTCCTGGTCTGGATGCTCACCTCTCCATAGGCCCACCTACCAAGTGTTTCTAGAGCTTCTCCTGGTCTGGATGCTCACCTCTCCATAGGCCCACCTACCAAGTGTTTCTATAGCTTCTCCTGGTCTGGATGCTCACCTCTCCATAGGCCCACCTACCAAGTGTTTCTAAAGCTTCTCCTGGTCTGGATGCTCACCTCTCCATAGGCCCACCTACCAAGTTTTTCTAGAGCTTCTCCTGGTCTGGATGCTCACCTCTCCGTAGGTCCACCTACCAAGTGTTTCTAAAGCATCTCCTGGTCTGGATGCCATAGGCCCACCTACCAAGTGTTTCTAAAGCTTCTCCTGGTCTGGATGCTCACCTCTCCATAGGCCCACCTACCAAATGTTTCTAGAGCTTCTCCTGGTCTGGATGCTCACCTCTCCGTAGGTCCACCTACCAAGTGTTTCTAAAGCATCTCCTGGTCTGGATGCCATAGGCCCACCTACCAAGTGTTTCTAGAGCTTCTCCTGGTCTGGATGCTCACCTCTCCATAGGCCCACCTACCAAGTGTTTCTAAAGCTTCTCCTAGGTCTGGATACTCACCTCTCCATAGGCCCACCTACCAAGTGTTTCTAAAGCTTCTCTTGGTCTGGATGCTCACCTATCCATAGGCCCACCTACCAAGTGTTTCTAAAGCTTCTCCTGGTCTGGATGCTCACCTCTCCATAGGCCCACCTACCAAGTGTTTCTAAAGCTTCTCCTGGTCTGGATGCTCACCTCTCCATAGGCACACCTAGCAAGTGTTTCTAGAGCTTCTCCTGGTCTGGATGCTCACCTCTCCATAGGCCCACCTACCAAGTGTTTCTAGAGCTTCTCCTGGGTCTGGATGCTCACCTCTCCATAGGCCCACCTACCAAGTGTTTCTAGAGCTTCTCCTGGTCTGGATGCTCACCTCTCCATAGACCCATCTACCATGTGTTTCTAAAGCTTCTCCTGGGTCTGGATGCTCACCTCTCCATAGGCCCACCTACCAAGTGTTTCTAGAGCTTCTCCTGGTCTGGATGCTCACCTCTCCATAGACCCACCTACCAAGTGTTTCTAAAGCTTCTCCTGGTCTGGATGCTCACCTCTCCATAGGCCCACCTACCAAGTGTTTCTAGAGCTTCTCCTGGTCTGGATGCTCACCTCTCCATAGGCCCACCTACCAAGTGTTTCTAGAGCTTCTCCTGGGTCTGGATGCTCACCTCTCCATAGGCCCACCTACCAAGTGTTTCTAGAGCTTCTCCTGGTCTGGATGCTCACCTCTCCATAGGCCCACCTACCAAGTGTTTCTCCTTGGTCTGGATGCTCACCTCTCCATAGGCCCACCTACCAAGTGTTTCTAAAGCTTCTCCTGGTCTGGATGCTCACCTCTCCATAGGCCCACCTGCCAAGTGTTTCTAGAGCTCCTCCTGGTCTGGATGCTCACCTCTCCATAGGCCCACCTACCAAGTGTTTCTAAAGCTTCTCCTGGTCTGGATGCTCACCTCTCCATAGGTCCACCTATAAAGTGTTTCTAAAGCTTCTCCTGGGTCTGGATGCTTG
Source organism: Cladorhizidae sp. MBARI D1340-BT2 (assembly GCA_028752905.1). Taxonomy (NCBI): domain Eukaryota; kingdom Metazoa; phylum Porifera; class Demospongiae; order Poecilosclerida; family Cladorhizidae; species Cladorhizidae sp. MBARI D1340-BT2. The sequence continues at coordinate 38,172,070 of JAQNBH010000009.1, read as the reverse complement.
TATCTCCATAGCGAGCCAAGTTCTTTTTTTTTTCCCCTTCATTTCCCCGAGGCCTTATGGGAAGAAAGACCTTAGTAATGTTGAGCTCGTTCCCCGAGAACATGTTCTCTTCGTAGCAGATGCTTCATTATATGACGAAGTAGAAGGTCGAGTGTGCTTCATCTTTGCTTGAGAGCTGTAACCAGAAAAGTCCATGAAGGGCTCTCCATGCTAGCATGCACAGTCTGTGTTGTTCTGGTCACTATCCAAAGGCTTCTGTATTTGTAGACATGCAACGGTTGCCTTAAACAGAGTCAGGGCCACAAGTGTTCTGTGGAGCACTACTGACTCCACCGGCAGCAACATGCAGTTCTCTGGCATAGCAAAAAGGCTACCAACCATCACTGCCTTTTTTATGTTGTTTAATTAATGCCTGAAGGGTTTTGCTAGACAGGAATGTGCCATCAGAGGCCATAATGAGCATAGTGATGATAATTTTTACCAGCTACTGAAGCTGATGAATGGAGATGAATACGGTATTTTTCAAGGTATACTTTTATTAATGTAATTAACAATCGTGTCATGACTGGCTTGCCGAAGCTACTCCAGTCACGAGTTATCGGATGAGCTGCTACTGGCTTGAGTATACAGAGTTGATTCTTGTGATGAAGGCAACCTATGCTACCAGCAATGTGCATTGAGAAGGCAACCTATGCTACCAGAAATGTGCATTGAGAAGGCAACCTATGCTACCAGCAATGTGCATTGAGGAGGTTTACCTATGGTCAACCATGAAGCAGGGCATTAAATAGTTTCATGACATTACATACACATAAGGATAAATTACAACTAGATAACGACATTACATATAATAAGATTATATAATGACATTACATATAATTATATGTACAGGATAGATTACAACTAAAATTATATAATGGCATTACATATAATATAATTATATGTACAGATATACAAGGATAGATTACAACTAAAATTATATAATGGCATTACATATAATATAATTATATGTATAGATATATATACAAGGATAGATCACAACTAAAATTATATAATGACATTACATATAATATAATTATATGTACAGATATACAAGGATAGATTATATGTATAGATATACAAGGAACTAAAATTATATAATGATGTTACAAATATAATTAATTATATATATACAAGGATAAATTACAACTAGCTAATTATTTTATAATGATCGTATATCGTAGGGAACAAGTTTTTGGTATAGCATGCTGATATGTACATGCAACATGTAATTAACCTTAATCATATTCATTACCACAATGGCTAGGCCAATGCCCAAAATTGGCCAGTGCCAACCCTGAATGATGCTATCATTAGAAACTGAACATAGTAATTATGAGGCATAATTAATAAAGTAAGCTTTTTTCTGGCATGCCCACTAGTTCCCTGAGAGCATGCCTTGATTGGTATGCCCACTAGTTCCCTGAGAGCATACCTTGATTGGTATGCCCACTACTTCCCTGAGAACATACCTTGATTGGTATGCCCACTAGTTCCCTGAGAGCATGCCTTGATTGGTATGCCACTAGTTCCCTGAGAACATACCTTTATTGGTATACCCACTAGTTCCCTGAGAGCATGCCTTGATTGGTATGCCCACTAGTTCCCTGAGAACATGCCTTGATTGGTATGCCCACTAGTTCACTGAGAGCATACCTTGATTGGTATGCCCACTAGTTCCCTGAGAGCATGCCTTGATTGGTATGCTCACTAGTACCCTGAGAGCATGCCTTGATTGGTATGCCCACTAGTTCCCTGAGAGCATACCTTGATTGGTATGCCCACTAGTTCTCTGAGAGCATGCCTTGATTGGTATGCCCGCTAGTTCCCTGAGAACATACCTTGATTGGTATGCCCACTAGTTCCCTGAGAACATGCCTTGATTGGTATGCCCACTAGTTCCCTGAGAACATACCTTGATTGGTATGCCCACTAGTTCCCTGAGAGCATGCCTTGATTGGTATGCCCACTAGTTCCCTGAGAACATGCCTTGATTGGTATGCCCACTAGTTCCCTGAGAACATACCTTGATTGGTATGCCCACTAGTTCCCTGAGAACATGCCTTGATTGGTATGCCCACTAGTTCCCTGAGAACATGCCTTGATTGGTATGCCCACTAGTTCCCTGAGAGCATACCTTGATTGGTATGCCCACTAGTTCCCTGAGAACATGCCTTGATTGGTATGCCCACTAGTTCCCTGAGAACATGCCTTGATTGGTATGCCCACTAGTTCCCTGAGAGCATACCTTGATTGGTATGACCACTAGTTCCCTGAGAGCATACCTTGATAGATATGCCACTAGTTCCCTGAAAGCATACCTTGATTGGTATGCCACTAGTTCCCTGAGAACATGCCTTGATTGGTATGCCACTAGTTCCCTGAGAGCATGCCTTGATTGGTATGCCACTAGTTCCCTGAGAGCATGCCTTGATTGGTATGCCACTAGTTCCCTGAGAGCATACCTTGATTGGTATGCCACTAGTTCCCTGAGAGCATACCTTGATTGGTATGCCAGTAGTTCCCTGAGAGCATACCTTGATTGGTATGCCACTAGTTCCCTGAGAGCATGCCTTGATTGGTATGCCACTAGTTCCCTGAGAGCATACCTTGATTGGTATGCCACTAGTTCCCTGAGAGCATACCTTGATTGGTATGCCACTAGTTCCCTGAGAGCATACCTTGATTGGTATGCCCACTAGTTCCCTGAGAGCATACCTTGATTGGTATGCCACTAGTTCCCTGACAGCATACCTTGATTGGTATGCCCACTAGTTCCATGAGAACATGCCTTGATTGGTATGCCCACTAGTTCCCTGAGCATACCTTGATTGGTATGCCCACTAGTTCCCTGAGAACATGCCTTGATTGGTATGCTCACTAATTCCCTGAGAGCATGCCTTGATTAGTATGCCCCCTAGTTCCCTGAGAACATACCTCGATTGGTATGCTCACTAGTTCCCTGAGAGCATACCTTGATTGGTATGCCCACTAGTTCCCTGAGAGCATACCTTGATTGATATGCCCACTAATTCCCTGAAAGCATGCCTTGATTGGTATGCCACTAGTTCCCTGAGAACATACCTTGATTGGTATGCCCACTAGTTCCCTGAGAGCATACCTTGATTGATATGCCCACTAGTTCCCTGAGAGCATACCTTGATTGGTATGTCCACTAATTCCCTGAGAACATGCCTTGATTGGTATGCCCACTAGTTCCCTGAGAACATGCCTTGATTGGTATGCCCACTAGTTCCCTGAGAGCATGCCTTGATTGGTATGCCCACTAGTTCCCTGAGAGCATACCTTGATTGATATGCCCACTAGTTCCCTGAGAGCATGCCTTGATTGGTATGCCACTAGTTCCCTGAGAGCATACCTTGATTGATATGCCCACTAGTTCCCTGAGAGCATACCTTGATTGGTACCTTGATTGATATGCCCACTAGTTCCCTGAGAGCATGCCTTGATTGGTATGCCACTAGTTCCCTGAGAGCATACCTTGATTGGTATGCCCACTAGTTCCCTGAGAACATGCCTTGATTGGTATGCTCACTAATTCCCTGAGAGCATGCCTTGATTAGTATGCCCCCTAGTTCCCTGAGAACATACCTCGATTGGTATGCTCACTAGTTCCCTGAGAGCATACCTTGATTGGTATGCCCACTAGTTCCCTGAGAGCATACCTTGATTGATATGCCCACTAGTTCCCTGAGAGCATGCCTTGATTGGTATGCCCACTAGTTCCCTGAGAGCATACCTTGATTGATATGCCCACTAGTTCCCTGAGAGCATGCCTTGATTGGTATGCCACTAGTTCCCTGAGAACATACCTTGATTGGTATGCCACTTGTTCCCTGAGAGCATACCTTGATTGGTACCTTGATTGATATGCCCACTAGTTCCCTGAGAGCATGCCTTGATTGGTATGCCACTAGTTCCCTGAGAGCATACCTTGATTGGTATGCCACTAGTTCCCTGAGAGCATACCTTGATTGGTACCTTGATTGATATGCCCACTAGTTCCCTGAGAGCATGCCTTGATTGGTATGCCACTAGTTCCCTGAGAGCATACCTTGATTGGTATGCCACTAGTTCCCTGAGAGCATACCTTGATTGATATGCCCACTAGTTCCCTGAGAGCATGCCTTGATTGGTATGCCACTAGTTCCCTGAGAACATGCCTTGATTGGTATGCCACTAGTTCCCTGAAAGCATGCCTTGATTGGTATGCCCACTAGTTCCCTGAGAACATACCTTGATTTGTATGCCCACTAGTTCCCTGAGAGCATACCTTGATTGGTATGCCCACTAGTTCCCTGAGAACATACCTTGATTGGTATGCCCACTAGTTCCCTGGGAGCATACCTTGATTGGTATGCCCACTAGTTCCCTGAGAACATACCTTGATTGGTATGCCCACTAGTTCCCTGAGAGCATACCTTGATTGGTATGCCCACTAGTTCCCTGAGAGCATACCTTGATTGGTATGCCACTAGTTCCCTGAGAACATGCTGTGATGCATGAAGTAGAAGGTATTGGTGTCTGTGTATCTGCACAGGCAGCCAGAACATGAAAGATCGCAACTATCGGGAAGTGCTAACACACTAAAATGGCAGTTGGAAAAACCCCGTCCCCCCGAACACAGCAACAGCAAAGCTCCATATCTCAGCTAAAACTCACATTGGCTGCTTCTTAGCTTTAAATAGTGCCTTCAGTCATTATTAGATGCCTTATCCTTGGCTAAGGTAGTCGGTCAACCCACAGACTTGAGAACTGTGAAAAAGCCTTGAAATTGATCTCCAAGGATCTTCTATCTATCTATGTCATTTCTTTTCCTTCCCTCGCAGAACTTGCATTCAATACGTCCATTATCGTCAATTGTAGTGCCAGAAATTTCTAAATGTTTCAACAGCTTGCAGCGACACATCGTGTTTCTAGATGGCCGATGAGAGGCATCAACAAATGTTTCTCGATGCTGTCGCAATCAAGCTAAGCTCGCACGCTATGTAAAGAGTTTCGTTCTCCTAATCATGCTATGCTCTGTGCAGCTGAACCTGAACTGAGTAGTCTGTTGATTACTAATGAATAAATCTTCTTCAAATAAAAGCAAAACCCAGCAACTATACAACAATATACCTGTACACTTTCTGGTAATTGTTGTGTTTGGTTAGTTCTGCAGTCTCCCTGTGCAACTCTTGCCAAGTCCTTGAAGGAGGCTAATCCTTGGCCGACTCCAATTAACAAATTGTAACAAAGCAATCAGAAACAGATGACCTCTGCCACGCCCAACAAACTTATAATGGAATTATTGATGGAATAATTTTTTTTTAAAGGGAGGCAGAGGGAAATCAAATATATTTATATATTTTAATTTTTTTTAAAAAGGCATAATTTGGGAGCTATCATTACCAATGTGAAAGACACACGTGTATATATTGTAAATATTTCACTAAACAAGTGCCATGCGGTTTCTGGTGATGGTGGCTTCTGGCAATGTTTAGGGATCACCATTGGTACTTGACCTATGCTTAATTAACCTGCTCAATAAATTTTTAGTAAAAACCCATCTCTAACAGACAAACTGAGGTGAAAACATAGCCTCTTTGGCTGAGGTATAATAATAATAATAATAATAATAATAATAATAATAATAATAATAATAATAATAATAACAACAACAACAACAACAACAATAATCATCTCTTGTGGTGGTTGATTTTGCCACAATGCTGGAAGGTTCTGTAAACAATAGAAAAACATTGACATGAACGAAGAAAAAAAACAGCCACTTGATTAAAATGAAAAACAAAATGAAAAACAAACTGTTCTTTATTTAGAAACAAAAACAAAACAATAAGACTGTACCCATGTAGACCACAAATAGATGACCCTTTACCACTTATAAAACAAGACTTGTAGACAACAACCAGTTAGATGACCCTTTACTATTTACAATAAAACAAGACCGTACCCATGTAGACCACCAGTTAGATGACCCTTTACCATTTATAATGTAAATACTGTATTCATGCCATTTAGACACCAGATGACCCTTTACCATTTAAATCATACACCGATCTCAGTGCTGGATACCGAAGTTGGTAATGACTAATTAATGCTGTGTTTAACATGTAGTTGTCAATTGTCGTACAGCGACAACCGTGTGGTACACTATATAGTAAAAATGCAAGTGCCCACTGTTTAATTCAGTGCTCTAGGATTTAAAGCAGGATACATGTGGCAGACGTCCAGTGTTGTACAGGATTTAAAGCAGGATACATGTGGCAGACGTCCAGTGTTGTGCAGGATTTAAAGCAGGATACATGTGGCAGACGTCCAGTGTTGTACAGGATTTAAAGCAGGATACATGTGGCAGACGTCCAGTGTTGTACAGGATTTAAAGCAGGATACATGTGGCAGACGTCCAGTGTTGTGCAGGATTTAAGTCAGGATACATGTGGCAGACGTCTAGTGTTGTACAGGATTTAAAGCAGGATACATGTGGCAGACGTCCAGTGTTGTACAGGTTTTGTTGAAATTATATGCGAAGTGGCCAGCAATGACGACCCATTTGCAGCTGGTTGAAGCTGAAGTCGATGACTTTGCCCTTCTAGAGAAAAACTGAAGATCAAGAAAAATATTAGCTAAAGCAGAGGTACCCGCTAGACATTAAAAACGACCAGCAAATCCTCGTCCTCCAAGAGCTAGCTTGCTTCGTTGCAGATGAACATATATACGTGACTAGTACGAGTGTACATCAATTAGAATAATTGTTACCAGTTTTGCAATGCAAGCGGCCACTCTGATTTCTAAAGTAGAAGGTTAAGCCACCATAGGCACCGACTACATGCGTACTTTGCAGTGTGTATATAAATATTCTATTATGTTAGAGACTCTTATATATCTGTGGTGCTACCATAGTTCTTGTTCGACATCTTTTCTCTGCCCATGAATCTCTGCATCGTGATTCTTTCCAATATGTCCAAATATCTCGAACTGCACTTCTCAGCGCCTTCTGCAATGGGGAAAACCAGGTGTAACAACCATGCACTAACAACACGTGCTTAGAAGCGTCTCCACCATTGAGCCTTGGTTTCTTCCTGCGCCGAGGAACAATGGCAGCACATAGACCAGTGACTGAGGTTCAATCCTTCCATGGGATTCCAGGATGCTTTCGGATTTGCCGTCTTTACCGGTGTGCTTCCTTTCAGCACCTTATACCATGGGTGCGTACGTGATGTGTATCTGCCACCCTTTACCCTCTAGTGTGAAGTACCACGCAATTTTTATTTATTTTTTTCCTTTTAAAAAATCCCTTTTTTTCCCTAGCCCCGTCCCCCTCAAACTCGACCTTTTCCTTTGGAAACTGGTAGTATAAAAAACTGACCCCCCTACCCCCCTTGATGTTAAGCTCCTTCAACACCTGGCATGCCATACAAGCACAGTTTGTGCAAACAATGCTCTTCGCCTAAGACCACAAGCCTTTGAGAATGTTTGTTTGGCCTTATCCTTCATTATCACCTGATAAGACACGGCTGCTTTTATAGCATGCAGAGAGGGAACGCTTGTGCCACAGCCTGCGAGTTTTCCAAATGGATGTAGATCAGCTTGAGTCCCTGTGCTGGAGTGGTTCTTATCAAGGACAGCTGTTTTGGTATCTAGTGACAGTATGCACTCTGAGCAATTAGTGTCCACCTAAGGTGTAGTCTAATAACCTACTAAGATTAGTGTGACCTACAGGACTAGTGTGCCATGCTAAACGGAGTGGGATCTACTAGGGTTACTGTGACCTACTAGGAACAGTGTAACCTACTAGGGGCATTGTGACCTACTAGGGTTACTTGACCTACTAGGGTTACTGTGACCTACTAGGAGTAGTGTGACCTGCTAGAGGTAGTGTAACCTGCTACCTACTAGGAGTAGTGTGACCTACTAGAGATAGTGTGACCTATTAGTAGTAGTGCACACAATGTGGCTAGCCAGTGAAATGTCACTGCCCTCTATTTTAATCACCAGAAAGGAGATTACCAGCCTAGCCTATTTCACTGGACAGCGGATAACATCTTCCTGCTTCAGTTCCTCTGTTGCATCTTCTTCCATACTTCTCAGACAACTCAGATAGAGAGGTGTTCCAGAAACATTATTTAAATTTAGATGCTTCTGTGCCCAACAGTTTGCTCAGTGGTTCTCGTCAATACAGGAAGCACATGATCCATGATCTTCTTTCTTCTGACATTCTTCTGACAAAGCAAACAGTCAGTTGCCATCAACAAGGAAGGTGTCCTGTGGGGCTATGAGGAGGTCAGGTTGTCTCTCACAGGAATTTGGATAGTCGTAAAAATTATTTTTGGGACAGAGTTCTTGGTTACACTCTGTTACACTCTGTGAATGCCCCCGAATTTGTTCAAGGTCACACTTCGCAGAAACCATGGAAACTTAAATATTTGACTTCTCTTTTCAGCTAAAATAGTTCACTTATTTTTATCAGCTGGGGAGACTAGTACAAATGCTTACAAACACTTTAATACTTTGGAGTTCCATAGATTCTGCACACTTCAATCTATGAACTAGATATATTATAGCTGAAAAGATGCTCTCTCTGTGTGCTCTCTCTTGATACAAAAAAAAACTGTTCATAGGTATAACCATGCCAAAGTTACAGGCAGTCAGGTTGGAGACCTCAAAACCTGCATGCCTGAATTCTCAGCAGTTGTGGCTCCTTATTGGAAGGTGCTAGTCAGTTGAAATTAGTATCGGTGGCAAGAGGAAGAAAGCCCTGCTCTACAAAAATGAGTGCATGCTAAAAATAATTATGTGGTGGTGCTAAAAATACATTTTAGAAAATTGATTTTCTGACCACTACTCACCTTTTAGCGGCTAATGATTTTTGTCAGTAAGGCTTCCTCTTGCCACAGATAGCACTGCAGAGAATTCAGGCATAGGTTTTGAGGTCTCCAACGTTGGCATGGTTACTTATGCAACTTTTTTTTTGTAATATCAAAAAGACGCACCGAGATGTCTTTTTTTAGCTAATATATGAAGTTCATATACAGAGAAATGTGCAGAATCTATGGAACTCCACAGTCTTAACCATTTCTTATCATGGAAACTTAGAGAAAGTCGCCAGACTTCACATAGTGGAACCTCGTTATAATGAACTCCAGGGCACCACCCTAAACTATATGTAGTAATCGGTTTCACTCCAAACAATTTCAATTACTCTTCGACCCCAGGATGTTAATTCAAATATACACAAACATCGACTATGTAATTCAGTAACCATCATCTGGGCCAGTCATCATCTGAGGCAGTCATCACTCATCATCTGGGCCAGTCATCACTCGGTGACCATCAATATTTAACATCATCTGGGCCAGTCATCACTCGGTGACCATCAATATTTAACATCATCTGGGCCAGTCATCACTCAGTGACCGTCAGCGATGAATACATCATCCAGGAAGTCATCACTCGGTGACCATCAGCGATGAAGACATCATCCAGGTAGTCATCACTCAGTGACCATCAGTGATGAAGACATTATCCAGGTAGTCATCACTCAGTGACCATCAGTGATGAAGACACCATCCAGGCAGTCATCACTCAGTGACCATCAGTGATGAAGACATCATCCAGGTAGTCATCACTTAGTGACCGTCAGCAATGAAGACATCATCCAGGTAGTCATCACTCAGTGACCGTCAGCAATGAAGACATCATCCAGGTAGTCAACACTCAGTGACCATCAGTGATGAAGACACCATCCAGGTAGTCATCACTCAGTGACCGTCAGCAATGAAGACATCATCCAGGTAGTCATCACTCAGTGACCGTCAGCGATGAAGACATCATCCAGGTAGTCATCACTTAGTGACCATCAGCAATGAATACATCATCCAGGTAGTCATCACTCGGTGACCATCAGCAATGAAGACATCATCCAGGTAGTCATCACTCAGTGACCATCAGTGATGAAGACACCATCCAGGTAGTCATCACTCAGTGACCATCAGTGATGAAGACATCATCCAGGTTGTCATCACTCAGTGAGCATCAGCAATGAAGACATCATCCAGGCTTTGACCATCAGTGGTGAACACATCATTTGGGCAGTCATCGCTCGATGATCATCAGCAGTGAGCACATCATCCAGACAGTGGGTCACCATCACCGGTGAACACATCTGACAGTCACTAGCAAGCAGCACAGGTAGTTGAGATGATAGCCAATCATCTGTCATGGCTGGCATTGCAGATGCAGATTATTCATTACCTGCGAAAAACAATTCCATTTTCATCCTTAAACTTCTAGCCAACCTTGTCCACCTGCAAATTCACAATGGCCCACCAAATTTGCAGCATGGCTACAGGTGCATGTAGCTTGCTTTACCCACACTAACAGAGCAGCTTCAGACTCCAGAAATGCTGCAATCCGGCAATCCGCAGTCTCTTTACAAATATTTTGTTTGTTTGTCAAAGTACAAGTAGAATAGTGCTTTGGCCACACCCATTTCCTCTGAAAGTGATTCTCCCTTTACCCTCTTTCAACTGTCTGATTTTTCAGAATTTTTCTGTTCTAGTGGAATCTGGGCTCTTTACCAGACTTGGTTACATGGAAAGTCACATGCAAGCATGCATAGCTCACGATAGCCCTGGTCCAAAATTTGTGGTGCGTTCTAACAGAAATATCATTGAACATAGATTCGAGTTAACGCATACAGTTTACTGTGGAGCCTTGGCAGGGGATATAAAAATTATTCATTGTAACTGAATTGCTTTCTGTAACGAGATTTCACTTAGATATTTTTTAATACATGGTCTAATTCATATTTTAAGGTGATAGAATGGTTAAATGGGTGTGGCAGTGGGTACTGTTCCACTATCAACTGGTTTATGTCATGTGGAGTGTAATAGATGTTGCATGTGGTACACTGGGACACTTGTGCCGAAATGGAAAGTGATTTATAAGTTTCCTGGTGAAGGCTAGAGCATGTAGCCGAAACATTGAGTGAGTAAATTTAAGTTGATTATAGAGAAAGTTATTTTATCCGTGTGTCAACTGAGAGTTCTTTGAGAGTAATTTATTGTTGTTGTTGTTGTTTAGGATGATCCACTTCACAAGGTCATGACCGCGTTTTCTTCTGAACTGAAGGTTCTTACAGGCCAGCTGAAGTTTTCATTTGACGGTGATATCATACAGCCATTGCAGACTGCCAAAGATTTTGACATGGAAGACGATGACTGCATTGATGTCATGGTTCTAAAGTAATAACCACTTCTTTTTTAAATTATTATTATTTAGGTAGATATATATATGTATTGTGTACTAATACTTTGCTTGCTATAAACTATTATGTTGTATATGCAAAAGTCTCTTGTTACTCCCTCATGCTACCTTTGTTTGGCAGCCTCCCTCCTTTCCACTGCTCTTTAAAATAGCCATGTTCATGCCAAGCTCCTTCTAATCGACAAAACCAATCGCCTCTAACTTCCCTAATGTCCTCTCACCTCTACAATCTTGTCTTTCAAAGTGTGAAACAAAAGCAAGAGGTGTAATTTAAGAACATAAAAGGAGGAGAGGGGAAGAAGATGAATCTTAGGGGGGCACGGCAAGGGTAATTAAAAAGAAGGGAGGGGGAGAAGAACCAGAGATATCAAATAAGGAAGTGACAGTTACTTTAGGAACACGTCAGAATTCCAGGAGTTTGCATTATGGAACAGGCATTATGGATGTGCATTATGGAACATGCATCATGGAGTGTGCATTATGGAACATGCATGATGGAGTGTGCATTATGGAACATGCATGATGGAGTGTGCATTATGGAACATGCATTATGGAGTGTGCATTATGGAACATGCATTATGGAGTGTGCATATGGAGCATGCATCATGGAGTGTGCATTATGGAACATGCATGATGGAGTGTGCATTATGGAACATGCATGATGGAGTGTGCATATGGAACATGCATTATGGAGTGTGCATTATGGAACATGCATTATGGAGCGTGCATTGTGTAGTGTGCATTATGGAGTGTGGATTATTTTATTAGAGCATGCATTATGGAGCGTAATATTTCTCTTCTAGCTATATAATTATATTATAGGAATGTGTGTGAAAAGACAAAATGGCTAATTTTCCTGCACAACCCAAAAAGGTCTTCTTAGGTTTTGGGGAGGAATAGATTGAAGATGTAGGAAGTTTTTGTGAACTCAATATGAAGTGACCCAGGGCACCAATTCCTTTGGCCCAGGGAAGCCAAGAAACCTTGGGCTTCTAAGTCCCTTAACAAGGAAGAGTTTTCCTTCCTATCTTGATCTGTGCACATTTTCAAGTTGTATATTATAGGGTACTGTTAGCTCTACATCTTTGCTACTATCCTCTAGCAGTTATTTGATAAAGGACACCAGCTTTAAAAATATACTGTTGTGCCTCCAAGTTTAGTGACATAGGGATGAACTTTGAGGGCACCCACTTAGGATGATTGAGTAGGATTAGTTGGAAGGTCTAGTCTTAAGGAAGCCCTTGATGATACTCAAGGATTGGTAACACGTCAGTGGTAACAAATCTTTATCTGAAGGGATAGCCATCATGTTCTGGGGAAATGGGTCCTCATCCTTGAAAGACTCACTGAAATAGTTGTAAGCATCAGTGGTGGACAAGGGAGGTAATCTTCAACTGTTTTTCCTACACGTTGTTTTGATCTGAAAGCTTTCTCATTTGAATGTAAGACTCAACACTATTCAGCCTATCACACATGGAATTCTTTTGGATTTGTCCTCATCAGCTTCCAACTACTCCTCTTCAAGGACTTCAGATGATTTATTACCTCAACCGTACTCACGTTCTCTTGATTATTTTCCATGAACTATAGAGAGGATCTTCAAGATGTTGGATTTCTCGAGATGGGACATCAGCTTCAGCTGTGCAGATGTCGTAACAAGCTTGGCTAAAGGCAGCAGGACTGAGAATGGACCACAGCTCAACATCTACACCATTCCAATCAGGTGGAATGAGAGAAGAACAAAATGAAGAAGCAAATACTCCTTTTTCTGGGAGGGGGTGTTTCTGGGAGGGGGTGTTCTCAGTATGCCATCAATTTTCCGTTCTTTCGCCTATGCAGTCCTCTCCCTCTGCCACAGCACTTTGGAACTCACTCCCGCCGTCCATCCCCTTCAAACGCTCGACCGTGTAACTGTAAATTTATCACTTAGAAATTTACTATGGACCATATTATTCATGTTTATATGCTCACCTAGAGGAAAGAGGTGGAATTTAGCGTCGGCCGTAAACAACCTTGTAAGGGAAGAAGCTGATGCTACATCAGGGAAGCCTAGCCGTTGCTCCAGGAGACAGATTTTCAATAAGTCTCATGATCCCCTAGAGCTCTTGTTTTCAAAGGTGGCATCCAAGCTAGGAGAGGGTGACGTCAAGGGCGCTGTCAGGTTCATGTGCTGAGGATGTTTTAGCTGATCACTCACCTGACACTCTGGAAGCCTTGAAGCAGAAGCACCCTGCGGCTCACCCGGATTCTTCCATTATGCTATCCCCGGACCCTTCCTTATTCTCTTTCTCAGTCACAGAGGCCATCATCACTCAAGCCATACGTTCCTTCCCAAATGGATCTGCAGGTGGCCAGGATGGCCTCAGACCACAACATCTCAAAGACCTCACGGGTTCGTCCGCTGGTGAAGGTGGCCATTCATTACTAAGGGTGCTCACTTCTTTGGTATCTCTGATCCTAAGAGGTGACACACCTGTATCCATCCGTCCTCATTTCTTTGGTGCCTCACTGGTAGCTCTGCGTAAGAAGGATGGTGGGGTTCGCCCTATCGCTGTGGGCTGTACCCTGCGCAGACTTGCTACTAAGTGTGCTTGCATTCATGCCATGCAAAAAAGTTCCCAATTTCCTGGCCCCTCGGCAGTTAGGTTTTGGAGTGATGCAGGGGGTTGAAGTGGCAGTGCATGCTGCTCGCATCTACCTCCAGAACCTCAAGGAAGACCAAGTGATCATGAAAGTGGACTTCAGAAATGCCTACAGTATTCGCCAGGACAAGATGTTGGGGAGTACATTTCCGACCTTTTGTCCACTCAGTATACTGCTCGCCATCTTTACTCTCATGGGGTGATGAAGTGGTTCTGTCTTCAGAAGGGGTTCAGCAGGGTGACCCGTTGGGACACCTCCTCTTTTGCCCGACTATTCAGAAACTGTGTGCAAAGCTGAGGTCAGAGTTCTGTGTTTTCTATCCGGATGATGGAACTCTGGGAGGCAACCGGGAAGATGTAATTCGTGATCTCAGGACCATTGAGGTTGAAGCAGGTGCTCTTGGCCTGGAGCTAAACAGAGGAAAGACATAATTGATCTGCAAGGATCCTACCTCTCGAGGGATCCTACCTCTCGAGGGATCGTCCTCGTTGCTCTTCCAGGAGTTAGCATCATTAACCCAGAGAATGCCAATCTCTTGGGCTCTCCTATTGGAGGGTTACAATCAGTGGATGCATGTGAGGGAGAAGACAGAGCTACTGCAGTTAATGGGTGATAGACTTTGTCATTTGCAATCACATGATGCTATCACATTGTTGCGTCACTCATTTGCAATCTCTAAGATGATGCACATTCTCCGCTCTGCTCCCTGTTTCTCTTCCAGTCTTCTCCCAGCCTATGACCACCTTCTCAAGTCGATCCTCAGCAATACCACTAATATAGATTTTCAGAACAATGACCCTTCTTGGCTACAGGCCACCCTTCCAGTGAACCATGGGGGAATTGGAATTAGGAGTGCGGTTCATCTTGCTCCCTCTGCCTTTTTGGCTTCTGCTGATATCGTCCAATCTCATTCACCATATCCTCCCCCCTCGGTTTAGTGCTGTCCAGTACCCTGAGATTGAGGTTGCCCTTTCACTCTGGGGTGATGACCTTGTCTTGCCTCCTCCAGCCCCGCCTGCTTCCCATCAGCAGAAGTTGTGGGATATCCCTCGTATTTTGGAAAGGGCAGAGTCACTTTTGCGGAATGCTAGTGACCCCAAAACAGGAGCTCATCTCCTCGCAGTGTCTGCATGTGAGTCAGGTGCCTGGCTTAATGCCCTGCCAATCTCCTCACTGGGTATCCGAATGAGGGACGACGTAGTTCGAATAGCAGTTGGGCTATGTCTTGGAGCACTGTGCCAGCCACACTCCACTGTGAATCAGATGTCGACCAGTTTGGCACACATGGGTTGAGCTGCTGGCAGAGTCAGGGAAGGCTTTCTCGCCATGGTGCTTTAAATGATATCATCCACCGGTCATTAACTGCTGCAAGGTATTCTGCAGGGAGTTGGGCCGCCGCCTGAAGTCAGTGACTTACGATGAGAACTCCCATCAACATCTTCTTCAACTGATTTCTGTGGCTGTGCAGCGTGGGAATGCAGCCTCAGTAATGGGATCTTTGCCATCAGGGTTTGGGACAAGCCATTTCCCTAATGTCATTACTTGAACATTTGAACTTGAAGGGAGGGGGGTTTCTATAAACTATATGAATAAGAAACTCCAAATATATATATTATATTGTGAACATAATTTAATTGTTCCGTTGAGCCTTAAAAGATAGGCCATCATTAACTACATTACAAACAATAAATGACAATGACTAGTGAAGATAAACCATGAATTAACTACTTCAAGGATTATTACAACAAAATAATAAATTGCAAAGAGATGGGGATTGGGGTGGGGGAGGTGCCAAAGACATGAGACCCTTGGTGAAACATCATCTTTCCCACCACTTGAGCACATTTCACATAACAATTCTGTCTACCCTACCCAACATCTCTTCCTTCACCCCTGCTACTGATCTACCCAACATTAGGCCTACTCTCCCTTCACCATCTTCATTTCTCCATTCTACCACCCATCCATCCTTCAATTCCCTCGACCAATCTTTTGTCAATCACCAAACTCCCTACAGAACAAGAAATGCACAATATCTTCCACATCACATTCATCACAGAGTTCACATCTACCATCCTGACACATACCACACATCTCCTTGTCGCCCAAGAGTCCTGCTAATCCTAAACATCCGTCTCATTTCCCCTATTTTTTTAAATCCTCTCACGTATCTTTCTTGTCCTTTAGATAACTTATACCAGGGTTTCCCTTCCACTTCTTCCCACCACTCTTCTTTATGAACATCCCTTACACAATTCCTCCATGTTGCACTTGAGCTTACATTTCCAACTCACCTTCCCTCCCAAAACATCCTTTTCAGCTCACAAAACTTTGCCCACCAACCTGGACAATTTTACTTAGAGTGCCACAACTTTTTTCTCACTAGCCTATTTTCACTCATTCTCTGCAACCTCCATCCAAATAACTTTCTTTTCTTCCCTTCTCTCCTCCAGCCCAGATCCCCTCTTACTGCAACCCCTGCAATGGTATTACTCCATGGCCTAGCTAGTAACTCCCATATTAGTTTACCTCTGTCCATCTCCATCTCTTCATTCACCCTGCTCATATAAGCCCTCCATTTCTCTGCCTTTCCTCTCATCTTATCCAAATGAACATTACCTCTCATCCCCATGTCAAACATCCCCATGTCAAACCACACTCCAAGAATTTGAAGGCTTCTACATTCTTCATTTTCTCCCTTCCACTTTCCTCCACTACACTTTCCACCAACTGTCATTGACTCACTCTTCTCCTATATCTTCCCTTCATCGCATACTTCCCCACCACATCCAACATCACTTGCAACTCTACCTGATCTCTTGCTAACATATCATCTGCATTCAGCAAACCACCACACGATGTTCCTTTTACTTCAATCCCTAACCCTTTCTCCTCCAACTCCTCCATACTATAGATAACTAGTGACAAAGGTTAACTGTCTTAGTCCTGCTTCCACTTCAAAGCACCTAGATCGCCCCTCTCCACCTAACAAAACAGAGCAAACTGAACATCTTGCAATGCTTAAAAATTGACCAAATTCTTCCTGGACTCCATACCTCACATCTTCATCCACAATCCTTCTCTCCACACGGCATTATATGCCTTGCTCACATCCAGAAATGCCAGAAATTTCTGTTGCCCTTGTGACCTCATAATGTCACAGTAGTTTGTAATACTGTTTTTGCTGTATTTGCCCCTCTTCTTCCAGACTGGTTCATAATACAACATCCATCATAATATTGTTGCTATTATCAGCAGTCATCTGTGTATCCTTGGCAGTTCAAAATGTTTCGCCGTATAAGTTTTAAATTTCCCCGCGCATTATCTGATTGGTTGCTACTATTTTCATCAGCGAAAAAAAAATTAAAGCAAATGAGAGCGAGTGATGAAGGGACTGAAGTTCAGATGCAACATTTGATGACCGCGGTCCTCTGAGTGAGATTCAGCCAAGCGTGGTGTCTTACTGACAAGGACTATGGCCTGCCCTGTCAACAACCAAGGCACTTTGCTGCTAAGAAAACAGCTAGTGGGTATGATAAGAACTTGTATAACTAGCTTTTACCCAGATACACATAACTTTATGTATTATTTACTGTATAGCTAGCTACACAAGGACTTCTCATTTCTCTAAGCAGATGTCCTGTGTACAAAACAACTTGTTTATTGAGCTGTTTCTTTACAGAGCTTCAGAAGAAACCAGTGGAAGGTTTTTCAGCAGGATTGTTAGACGATGAAAATATTTACGAATGGGAGGTGATGATTATTGGACCACCTGAAACCTTCTAGTATCCTTTAACCATCATTGATATTTTGTCGTGTTTTTTTAAATATCGAGACATGTGTTTCTAGCCTTAACCACCCTTTACACAATAGTGAAGGGGGTTACTTCAAGGCACATCTTTCTTTTCCCAAGGAGTATCCTCAGAGACCTCCAAAGATGAAATTTATAGCGGATATGTGGCACCCAAATGGTGAGTTGAGAGCGCTAGAGTTGTTGAGTTGATAGATGTCAGGGGCAGTGGTTTTAGAGATTTAGCGATGGAGTTTTCAATGCTGGGATGCATTATACACCAGTGGTTTGGGGAGAGGGGGGGAAAGGCATAACCATGGGAGAGTACCCTCTGTGGCTATGACACTTGTTCTGAAGTGAGTCTTTCGTTGTGGTCTCTCTGTAGTAAGGACACCCTTTAGAGCCAGAATACTTTACTAATACATGTACAGTGATACCTCTCACTATGACTTTTGTAATAAGCAGACCCTCTAGAGCCAGACACTTGTTCTAGTCCTATACTAATACAGCAGAAGCCTCTCACTGTGTACTTTCTGTAATAGGCACACTCTCTAGAGCCAGAACACTTGTTCTGAAGTGAGTCTTTCATTGTGGTCTCTCTGTAGTAAGGACACCCTTTAGAGCCAGAACACTCGGTGATAACCTCTCACTACTATGACTTTTGTAAGAAGCAGACCCTCTAGAGCCAGACACTTGTTCTAGTCCTATACTAATACAGCAGAAGCCTCTCACTGTGTACTTGCTGTAGAGGAACACTTCCTGTATTATTAGTGGGGGCTCTTTATATGATGTCAAGAGCAGGTCACTTGTTGTGTTACTCCATACTGCTATTGGGGTAAGGACTAACACAGCTAGTGTGGGAGCTTCTCTTGGTGTGCTCTCTGTCCTAAAGCCACTTCTACAGTAGGCCACACGTGCTACTCCATACTGACACAGTGGAGTAAGGACTAACACAGCTAGTGTGGGAGCTTCTCTTGGTGTGCTCTCTGTCCTAAAGCCACTTCTACAGTAGGCCACACGTGCTACTCCATACTGACACAGTGGAGTAAGGACTAACACAGCTAGTGTGGGAGCTTCTCTTGGTGTGCTCTCTGTCCTAAAGCCACTTCTACAGTAGGCCACACGTGCTACTCCATACTGACACAGTGGAGTAAGGACTAACACAGCTAGTGTGGGAGCTTCTCTTGGTGTGCTCTGTCCTAAAGCCACTTCTACAGTAGGCCACATGTGCTACTCCATACTGACATAGTGGAGTAAGGACTAACACAGCTAGTGTGGGAGCTTCTCTTGGTGTGCTCTCTGTCCTAAAGCCACTTCTACAGAAGGCCACTTGTGCTACTCCATACTGACATAGTGGAGTAAGGACTAACACAGCTAGTGTGGGAGCTTCTCTTGGTGTGCTCTCTGTCCTAAAGCCACTTCTACAGAAGGCCACTTGTGCTACTCCATACTGATACAGTGCGGTCCATTGTTAGTCAAGAGCAGGTCACTTGTTGTGTTACTCCATACTGCTATTGGGGTAAGGACTAACACAGCTAGTGTGGGAGCTTCTCTTGGTGTGCTCTGTCCTAAAGCCACTTCTACAGCAGGCCACATGTGCTACTCCATACTGACACAGTGGAGTAAGGATTAACACAGCTAGTGTGGGAGCTTCTCTTGGTGTGCTCTCTGTCCTAAAGCCACTTCTACAGTAGGCCACATGTGCTACTCCATACTGACATAGTGGAGTAAGGACTAACACAGCTAATGTGGGAGCTTCTCTTGGTGTGCTCTGTCCTAAAGCCACTTCTACAGTAGGCCACACGTGCTACTCCATACTGACACAGTGGAGTAAGGACTAACACAGCTAGTGTGGGAGCTTCTCTTGGTGTGCTCTCTGTCCTAAAGCCACTTCTACAGTAGGCCACATGTGCTACTCCATACTGACACAGTGGAGTAAGGATTAACACAGCTAGTGTGGGAGCTTCTCTTGGTGTGCTCTCTGTCCTAAAGCCACTTCTACAGTAGGCCACATGTGCTACTCCATACTGACATAGTGGAGTAAGGACTAACACAGCTAGTGTGGGAGCTTCTCTTGGTGTGCTCTCTGTCCTAAAGCCACTTCTACAGTAGGCCACATGTGCTACTCCATACTGATACAGTGCGGTCCATTGTTACTTGCAGGCCTTTTTCAAAGCTGTACCTATTCTAGTCACTATGAGTCTTAAAGCCAGTTCACAAAATGATGCATGCACTTGCATTCAATGCATCTTTTGTGAATCATGCAACCAATGCATCGCGTTGCTAACCTGTGCTTGAATAGACTCTGATTTTATTATTGCAGTCACAGCAGATTGGTGTGCTTTATTTGAGTTTGAGGCCTTTGAGTCAGCTACAAAATGGATGATGAATGGATGATTGAGGAGGCTGTGAGAAACTTCCCTTGCATATGACTTTGAAAAGCTTGTGTTACTTACTCTGTTGCCTTCTACAAGAATGTTTCTCTTCCTCATTATAGCTAGAAGCGAAAGCAGGTCAAGCTCCACATCACTAGAGTAGTGATCGTCATCTTCACTGGTTTTACAGAAGAGTGTGCTGGGGATATAGGGGTAGTGTTGATGTTTTTAAGCAAGAATTGATACCGAAATTGTGAACAACTCGAAGTGATGTGGCACGGCGTGAAAGCCTAGCAACCTATTGTGTGCTGGCTTTAGAGTGGGTACTGGTCATGCATTGATGAGGTTTGTTTGGTTCACTTTGTATTATATATATACATATTGTGGTGGCCACAAACAGGGTCGCCCTATGAAGGAAATTGAATGGGTATGCTGATGAATTTATTGTAGTGGAGAGAGAAAGGGAAGGCAAAACTGAAGGCACCATCATTCCTGGTTGAAACCATGCACACATAAAATACTGCCGGCCGTGCTGCAGTACTAACAGCAACATACTTCAAGCAGGATAACTTGATATAGCTGGGGAAGGAAGTGAGTACCTCGAACAATTAAAGAAGAATGACTGGAATCTTTGAGGTTGAGTTGGAATGTCATTAGATATCATTGTGCGTATAATCCATGAGTCAAGTATAGTATGCCTTTATGGGCTATGCACACATCACAAATATCTTAGGAGAGATACATTTCCAACACTTTTAGAAGCTACATGTAGCTCACTTCTCTGCACTGCCTGATGTATGTGCATGAGCAGTAACTAACGAGATATTTCCTTACCTATTTTATTTATAATTTTCGTGGGTTAGTGACTACGAAAATTTATCAGCAACAAAGAATTCCTGATTTATGGTGCTCCATGTACAATGTATCGTATAAAAGGGAATTATATAGTGGTTAAATATTCGTAGGTGGTAACTAACGAAGAACTTGCAGGGGAAATATTTGTGGATTGTGCATAGTAGAAGCAGGACTATTGCACAGTTATTGATTTAGTACTGGAAGTGTCTGGTATAGTATAGGACAAAAGGAAGGTGTAGGAAGTGCTGTAATGAAGTCATGATCCCACAAACTCTAGATGTAAATGACCACATAATAAATGACCACATAATAAAGCTTTGTAGTTTACGTGTGGTTTTTTAGCCTGGCCACCAAGGAGCATGCTGATGAGAGTGCAGTAGCTCGTTGGTGGGGGTCACTTTATGGTGAGCAGCAGCTGCAAGTAGCCAAGTCTAGAGAGAAGCCAACCAGGAAGCATTGCAATGCACAGCATAGAGTGGTAGGTGAGGTCAGACAGAGGTCACTTGTTGTTTCTTTGTGCACTAGACCTGTTTCCAGTGAAAATTGCATACCCACATAACTTGCCAAGTTGTCTGGTTGATGTTCATGAATAAAAACCACACACATAAAACTGAGCCATGTGTTGTCGTAGCTTACAATCTCCTGTTCTTGGAATGAACTTGAGGGATGTCCAGTGCTGCCACAACCTTTCCTGAAACACTGGGGGTTATCCCAACATATCCCTAGGGAGAGTGACAGACTAGACAATATGGATTCCAGAATACTTGTAATGTATTTTGGGTTACTACATGTACGTGGGATAACCCAAACCTATCCCTAGATTAACTTTGACCTGCCCTGTCCCTAGATTAACCTTGACCTACCTTGTCCCTAGATTAACCTTGACCTACCTTGTCCCTAGATTAACCTAGACCTAGAATAACCCTAGACCTATCCTGTCAGATTAACCTTGACCTATCCTATCCCTAGACTAACCCTAGACCTATCTTGTCCCTAGAATAACCCTAGCCCTAGAATAACCCTAGCCCTAGAATAACCCTAGCCCTAGAATAACCCTAGCCCTAGAATAACCCTAGCCCTAGAATAACCCTAGCCCTAGAATAACCTTAGCCCTAGAATAACCTTAGCCCTAGAATAACCTTAGCCCTAGAATAACCCAAGACCTGTCCATCTCTAGAATAACCCAAGACCTGTCCATCTCTAGAATAACCCAAGACCTGTCCTATCCCTAGAATAACCCTAGACCTGTCCTATCCCTAGAATAACCCTAGACCTATATAACCCTAGACCTATCCTGTCCCTAGATTAACCTAAGACCTATCTTGTCCCTAGAATAACCCTAGCCCTAGAATAACCCTAGCCCTAGAATAACCCTAGCCCTAGAATAACCCTAGCCATAGAATAACCCTAGCCCTAGAATAACCCTAGCCCTAGAATAACCTTAGCCCTAGAATAACCTTAGCCCTAGAATAACCCAAGACCTGTCCATCTCTAGAATAACCCAAGACCTGTCCATCTCTAGAATAACCCTAGAAATGGTTCTATCCCTAGAATAACCCTAGACTATCCTGTCCCTAGACCTATCTTGTCCCTAGAATAATCCTAGATATATTCCTATCCCTAGAATAACCCTAGACCTGTCCTATCCCTAGAATAACCATAGACATGGTCCTATCCCTAGAATAACCCTAGATCTATCTTGTCCCTTGAATAATCCTAGATATATTCCTATCCCTAGAATAACCCTAGACCTGTCTCCTATCCCTAGAATAACCATAGACATGGTCCTATCCCTAGAATAACCCTAGACCTATCCTGTCCCTAGGACATGGTCCTATCCCTAGAATAACCCTAGACCTATCCTGTCCCTAGAAAACCTCTAGACCAGTCCTATCCCTAGAATGACTAGATATAGCTCTAGTAATGCATAGAAAACACCTAGCCCTACCTTAGCCAAATTCTAACCCTATACCTTAGGCCTACCAACTCTAGTAGTACTTTCATGATCCCTGTTGTATAATCAGTCACCCTTACTAGCATCCTGGTGTGGAGCGAAATTCCAGACTTGCTAAATAACATCAAGTATTTTGCTGGTTCAAATCAAAATGGGTAGTACAGCGTGTAACATAAGAACAGGTCAGTAATTCTACGCAAGCCTACATTGCATATTTGTATAACTGTGGTGACCTCAAGTGCTATGGTGCTAATCACTGCCGCCCCATGCCAGATCAGTTATTTAGCTTGATTACCAGAATGCTGGGATGTCGTGTGTAAACACAGCACTTGTGAAACAGGTTTTCAGTTTGTTCAAACTAGAATGATGACCTTCAGCAGATGACAGTGCATAAAGAGTTGACTTTCAGCTTGGAATGGTTATATTACCAATTCCATCCCAAGATCCTCTGACCTTCTTCAGGGAGAGTGAAATGACACAGGAAGTGAGGTGCTTAACTAGACCAGTTGAAATGTCAGCTATTTATCTAATTTCTCGTGAAGAACAAGTTAGCATGTGCATATATATATATATATATTATATCCTTTTTGGTATAGAAGGCAAAGCAAGAACTAGCCAATGAGCATGATGTATGTATCTGAACCACACAAAATAGTTTCAAGTATTCATGACAACCACATCTGGAATAGCAACATTGTGACCTCACAAAATTGGGTTATGCCTATACCTGTGTCTAAGGACACACACAGATAGGTTTTTAAAAAAGAACAAAAATGTTTCAATGTGGACCAAAACCAGTTGGATGACCCTTTACCACATTTAAATATGCCCCCCCCAAAAAGTTTTCTCACCCATGTAAGAAGTCAATTCAATATGTATGACTCTTGGTCATTGAGAAAGTCGTTAGACAACATCTTTGTTCTTGTTTCAAGTTGTTTTTGTTTGTTTGTTTGTTTGTTTTTGTAGCTTCCGTATGTTATAGGTGAGAGTTGGAGAGCTAGCAAGATCAATGTTTTAAGTCTGTCCGCAAAGTCCCAACTCCGAGATTCTTCCTTTTAAATATTTTATAAATTGCTTCTTATTGTATATAACTAAACATAATTATCAGCTACCATTATCTGGTTACTATTGTGGCGGTACCCATGCAGGGTTAGCTACAGCCTCTTCCTTCAAGCTTAGTAATAGTTGCACACAACTCCACAAACCAAATAGCAGATGTTTTGGTAGAGTGTCAGGTACAACCCTCTAAACTTGGCAACGATTTCCTAGAAGTGAGAATTTCAGAACCTATGCTGAACTGAGTGTGAAGAAGCATTTGTTCTGCATCACATTTGCATCATCAATAAATTTAACCCACCTGATAATCCTTTACCCATGGCTTTTTCCTGTAATTAAGAAACAGTTTCATTGTGGATGTGCATTGGAACATTCTGGTCCGGGGAGGGAGGAAGACATAGATGAATGATCTTGAAGATGAATTTCAATGGGGTTTTTTCTCTCTAGACTTTCTACGGTTTTTAGGTCTACTGGTGTAGTACTTTATCGACTGGAAGCATTGTTTAGGCAATTCCAGTGTTAGAAAGATGTGCTTTTTTGGGGGGAACTTGTGCACTCCCTTTTACCTACAAATCATGTCGAAACTATGGGCTTATAAGTAGAGACACGCCCTTTAAAAATAATTCTTTACATTTCAAGCTAGGGATCGTCTTGTGTGTAATGTTGTTGTGTTCTTCTCTTTATAACCTCTCTGCAGTGGAGAAGAATGGTGATGTGTGTATCTCCATTCTGCATGAGCCAGGAGAGGACAAGTGGGGCTATGAGAAGCCAGAGGAGCGGTGGTTGCCAGTGCACACTGTAGAGACGATCCTCCTCAGTGTTATCTCCATGTTGGCTGACCCTAATGATGAGAGTCCGGCAAATGTGGATGCAGCTGTGAGTGTTTGGGGGGGGGGGGGGGGGAATCCTCTCAATCAGCTACTAATTGAACTTACGCCTAAAAATAAAATTAAAATAATTTTAACTGATGAGGTGGAAATCCACATTGCTTATCGTTGCACACAAATTACATTACACAAAACTTGGTATGGTAGACAGTCTTGTTATGGTAGAGAGTCTTGGTGTGGTAGACAGTCTTGTTATAGTAAAGAGTTTTGGAATGGTGGACATTCTTTTGAGATAGACCATCTTAGTATGGTAGATGGTCTTGTTATAGTCAAGAGTTTTGATACGGTAGACATTCTTTCGAGAAAGACAGTCTTGGTATGGTAGACAGTCTTGCTACGGTAGACAGTCTTGGTATGGTAGACAGTATTAGTATGGTAGACGGTCTTGGTATGGTAGACAGTCTTGCTACGGTAGACAGTTTTGGTATGGTAGAGAGTTGTGGTATGGTAAAGGGAAGATATTATTTTACCCACTGATTAATGCTCCAACAAACCCAACACAGAATTTTTCAATGTGAAGTGAGAAAGTGGGTACATTGGAGAAGTGGTTGGATCCTCTGTTGCTCCTTTACACATTAACCATCTCAGAGGACTGTGGCAGCTGCTGCCTCTGCTGTGCATGATTGAACATGAACCTCAGACTCTGTATGAGCTCTCATTTTCTGAACCACCTTTTCCCAATTATTGAAGGGCTTGTTGTTTACCCAGGCTCTGCCAGTTCTGATTCATCCCTTGCAGACTTGACAAAAAGCCACTGGGTGATCTTCGCTGTATTCTAGTCAAAAGTTCTCCTATTTCTTGTTGAAGAGATATGGAATTAGTGCAGTTAAAAGAGATATATTATATATAAGAACTTCTTGGCTGTAAGTTTTCACTGTCCAGTTCAGTTTCAGTATCATTACTGTCTGCAGTGGCAGTTGACTTGAATGAGCTTGCAAAGTAAGAATGGATATCCATAGAAGTTTCAAACAACTGTCTATCTGCCTCTGAGGAAAGTGGACTCATTTATAACCTAGCTGATTTATAACCTAGCCTAGCTGATCTCTAAATTTAGAGTTTATAACCAAGCTGATAACTCTAAATTTTGAGTTTATAACCAAGGTGATCTAAATTTAGAGTTTATAACTAAACTTAGAGTTTATAACCAAGGTATCTAAATTTAGAGTTTATAACCAAGGTGATCTAAACTTGGAGTTTATAACCAAGGTATCTAAATTTAGAGTTTATAACCAAGGTGATGAGTTTATGACAAGGTATCTAAATTTAGAGTTTATAACCAAGGTGATCTAAATATAGGGTTTATATATACTTTAGAGTTTATAACCAAGTGATCTATATTTAGAGTTTATAACCAAGGTGATCTAAATTTAGAGTTTATAACCAAGGTGATCTAAATTTAGAGTTTATAACCAAGGTAATGAGTTTATGACAAGGTATCTAAATTTAGAGTTTATAACCAAGGTGATCTAAATATATATACTTTAGAGTTTATAACCAAGTGATCTAAATTTAGAGTTTATAACCAAGGTGATCTAAATTTAGAGTTTATAACCAAGGTGATCTAAATTTAGAGTTTATAACCAAGGTGATGGGTTTATGACAAGGTATCTAAATTTAGAGTTTATAACCAAGGTGATCTAAATTTAGAGTTTATATATACTTTAGAGTTTATAACCAAGTGATCTAAATTTAGAGTTTATAACCAAGGTGATCTAAATTTAGAGTTTATAACCAAGGTGATCTGAATTTGGAGTTTATAACATAGGTGATCTAAATTTAAAGTTTATAACCAGGGAGGGTGATCTAAATTTAGACTAAGGTGATCTAAATTTAGAGTTTATAACTAAGGTGATCTAAATTTAGAGTTTATAACCAAGGTATCTAAATTTAGAGTTTATAACCCAGGTGATCTAAATTTAGAGTTATAACCAAATGATTTAAATTTAGAGAACTTTTATAACCAAGGTGATCTAAATTTAGAGTTTATAACCAATGTGATCTAAATTTAGTTTATAACCAAGGTGATCTA
Organism: Cladorhizidae sp. MBARI D1340-BT2; assembly: GCA_028752905.1. Taxonomy (NCBI): domain Eukaryota; kingdom Metazoa; phylum Porifera; class Demospongiae; order Poecilosclerida; family Cladorhizidae; species Cladorhizidae sp. MBARI D1340-BT2. The sequence goes on along the minus strand of JAQNBH010000009.1, from coordinate 38,145,153 downwards.
AATTTAGAGTCTATAACTAAGGTATCTAAATTTAGAGTTTATAACCCAGGTGATCTAAATTTAGAGTTATAACCAAATTATCTAAATTTAGAGTTTATAACCAAGGTGATCTAAATTTGGAGTTTATAACCAAAGTGATCTAAATTTAGAGTTTATAACCAAGGTGATCTAAATTTAGAGTTTATAACCAAGGTGATCTAAATTTAGAGTTTAAACTATAACCAAGGTGATCTAAATTTAGAGTTTATAACCAAGGTGATCTAAATTTAGAGTTTATAACCAAGGTGATCTAAATTTAGAGTTTATAACCAAGGTGATAGTTTATAACCAAGGTGATCTAAATTTGGAGTTTATATAAGCTAATTTAGAATTGCTGTAGGTAGTAATAGATGACTTGCCTGTGCGCACTGCACCTAAACCGATGCACATTAATGCGCGTTGGGTCCTAGAACTCTTCAAGTCAATGCGTGTTCGTTGCATCCACACTAGCACCGAAATAAACTGTCCGAAGCAAAAAATAATCAGCCTACCAAAGTCAGACAAAATTGTAGCTGTAGTTGAGATAGATTTTGTTTGGGGTACTTTTCTTGCTGATCAGCTACAGATGTGCAGGAAACATTTGCTGCAGAGAAGAAAGAGGAAATAGCTGAGGGAAAGGCAGAACCAATGAAAGTTGCGACTGTACGAACTTCAGAAGTGCAGATGCAAAACGTATAAACATGCAACAGTTCTCTAGCTATGTAGTTGGTCTAGCTAGCTACTCTAGCTAGCTAGTTTGGCCACATACCACAGATATTACACAACTAGCTCCAAAGTTCTCTACTGCAGCATGACGAAGACATGAATGCAAACTTACGTAGTTATTTGAACATTATTGGTCTCCAACCACCTATCGAGGTGGACCTGATTATTTTAATTCGAATTCAGTGTGGATACGAATTAATGCACATTGACTTATGCAGTATGGACAGGCCTTTAGTTGTTAACAGCACAAAAGGTGGCAAATGCTGATCTGACTGCACAATCCATGTGACTATTGGATTACACATCTAGGTAACTCATCTCGCCTCTCCTCTAGTTATTTCCCCCCCCCCCTCTCCCTCGGACCACCTTGATGATGAATCCAGGCCTGTGATAGGAACCCCTGCTGATATAAAGGTTTTGTTGTTGTTGTTGTTTTGTTTTTAACGCTATAAAAGTGGCAACAATAGGGGGTCTGGGATTATCAGTGACAGCAATAAGAAGCTTCAAGTGTAAAGTGGAGAACTTGATCCAAGGAAGACAAAACATATTAAGAAACTCAGAAGCAAGATAGAAATAATTATATATTTGTGCACCACTCTAATATCATTGTACTACACTATTAGGTATTAGTAAGAGTAAGTAGCCTCCATCTTAGTGGCTTCTGTGTAGTACAGGAGTTATAGCACAGGTGTCTAGTGTACTACAGGAAGTGCTGTAATGAGCTTCATAATAATCCCATAAACTCTAGACCAGCAGTTTGCCTTTAAAGATGGGCCACCTCGTAGAGTGCTGGTGAGGATGGAGTGCAGCTTTCTGTTGGTATAGAGATCTTATTAATTAAGCAGCAGTTTGCAAGTAACCAAATTTTAATACAAATCTAGGGAAGAGCCAAGCAGGAAACTTTGCAATCGTAAACATCGACTGGTAAGGTCAGGCAGAGGTTACTTGATTCTATTTATCAAGCGTCGACAGATAGTATGCGATGGCTCCTCTAACATATTGGAATGTTGCTCCCATTAGATCAATAATAACTAATAGAAGTGAGTACATAAAATGTTTAGAATAGCAATTTAGAATAGCAATGTGAATAGCAATGTGTAATAAAAAAATTAGAAACACGTTAATATGCGAAACACATTAATATGCAAATTTTGGGAAAGACATTAAATCTGGAGACTATTTAATTTTGTGGATAAGGTTTTCTTTGACACTTTATTTGCATTTATTAGCCACAATTGGTGTATGACTATATAGGTTATCAACTCTATGTTTGAGGTTGCAAGCTTGATGTGTACAATGCAAGTCAATAAAATGTGCCTGTTGTGTTTTGTTCTGGAGCTTCTCCAGAAGTTATTTAGCGTACAATACTTTGCTTTGGGGCTGAGATATCACTACTCTGAGCATTGAAGTGCTAACAAGTTGCGTAGATAAATAGAACAACTTGCGCTTGTTAGCTAAGCAACAACTACTGTAGAACAACTTGTTAGCTAAGCAACAGCTACTGTAGAGCAACTTGCACTTGTTAGCTAAGCAACAACTACTGTAGAACAACTTGCACTTGTTAGCTAAGCAACAACTACTATAGAACAACTTGTGCTTGTTAGCTAAGCAACAGCTACTGTGGAACAACTTATGCTTGTTAGCTAAGCAACAACTACTGTAGAACAACTTGTTAGCTAAGCAACAGCTACTGTAGAGCAACTTGTGCTTGTTAGCTAAGCAACAACTACTGTAGAACAACTTGCACTTGTTAGCTAAGCAACAACTACTATAGAACAACTTGTGCTTGTTAGCTAAGCAACAACTACTGTAGAACAACTTGTTAGCTAAGCAACAGCTACTGTAGAGCAACTTGCACTTGTTAGCTACTACTGTAGAACAACTTGTGCTTGTTAGCTAAGCAACAACTACTATAGAACAATTTGCACTTGTTAGCTAAGCAACAACTACTGTGGAACAACTTATGCTTGTTAGCTAAGCAACAACTACTGTAGAACAACTTGCGCTTGTTAGCTAAGCAACAACTACTATAGAACAACATGTGATTGTTAGCTAAGCAACAACTACTATAGAACAACATTAGCTAAGCAACAGCTACTGTAGAACAACTTGCGCTTGTTAGCTAAGCAACAACTACTATAGAACAACTTGCGCTTGTTAGCTAAGCAACAGCTACTGTGGAACAACTTATGCTTGTTAGCTAAGCAACAACTACTGTAGAACAACTTGCGCTTGTTAGCTATGAAGCAACCAGCTACGGGTGGGTACTAATTTAGAAATCGTTGCCCACCTCCCTAAAATTTTAAGGTGCCGACCTCCTCAGTGGATCAAACATGAACAGCAATAAAAACAGTGTTCCCCGCAAGATGATGCTTTACTGCAGTCCTCTGAGTATTGGTGGAGTAGCCCTCGACATCACAGCATCTGAGGATCGATTGGAGCAGTTGTAGGCATCGAAAGATCGATCGGAGTCGCTCTTGATACCGGCACAGCTGAACGAATGTTCAGTTATCGTCTCCACTGACTGTCCACAGATGGAGAACAGCTTGAGTGGAGTTAGCTTCATTATCGCCTCAGCTTACTGGCTGATCGACTGCAGTAACTCTCGGCATCACTATAGCTGACTGTCGCTCGAATGCAGTATCCAAACATGGCACTCAGTGTAGTAGCTCTCTACATCACCACAGCTCACAGGCTGCTTGACTGAATACTGGATTAGCTCTTGGAATCCACAAAGCTGACCTGCTGTTTGAATGCTGCGGCTTGGACTGAACAGGACTCGGCGACGAAGAATCCAACGCAACGGAAATGTTGGCCTCTACTAGGTAGATGGCACTCGGTTACTATACCAAAATAGTGAATGAATATTTGTCTGGGCAATCGAGAATAGTGGCCTATCAAAATTGCAATCGGTGACAAATGTCCTAGCATCTTTTCTCTGTTATTTTGTGCACTGTTTGTGTACACTTCATTCAGCTGTACTAACTACTAACTCTGGGTTGTTATTGCAGAATGCAGTTTATTCTTTGGGCTAGGGGAAAACCCCTCGATGTGTTATGGGTTTGGCTGAGAGCTCGGCCAAGTTGATGGTGAAATTGGGCTGGATGGCAGAAAAGTTGGGATATCAGACTGAGGAGTGCTTTGAAGACTAGTATGTGTCCGAAGTGTAACCTCCCAAGATCTTACTTACTTTATGAGAGCATTTATTTGGTTGCCAAGCCATGTTCTACTCACATTAGGTATGACCTTGGTAGTTACACCTCATCAGCCTATTAGCCTGCTTTGTTCTCTACCAGTTAGTCGCGCGAGTTCTCAACCACCTGCTAGGAATTTTTCTGCTATCAACCTGGAGAAAGAAGAAGAGTGTGTTGACAACGCCGCCGAGATGCGCTAGATCTGCTAGAGTTGGAGTCTCGGCTTACTGGCCAGAACTTGAAAGTAAACTGCAGGAGTGGGTGCTGGACAAGCGCTTGAATGGAATAGGCGAAGTTGATGGCCAAAGACATGTCTCCAGAAGATGTTGCTGGCTCTACCTCTTGGCTATACAGATTCATGAAGAGAAAAGGACTTGTTCTTTGACAGAGAATAAAGATAGCTACCTCAAGACAAAATCATAAGCTTCCAACGGATGATGATAACAATGAGGAAGGAGAACGGTTATGAAATGCAGCAGATTGGGAACATGGATGAAACACCCCTGAACTTTGATATGCCACTATCTCGTACAGTTAATGCAGTTGGTGAGAAATCTATCCTGATAAAACTACAGGAAATGAAAAAAATCACTTTACAGTGACGTTATCATGTCTAGTTGATGGCACTAAGCTAAAGCCCATGATTATCGATTATCTTCAAACGTAAGACGTTTCCCAAAGAAATGATTCCACCTGGTGTGCTAGTTCATGTTCAGGAGAAAGGCTGGATGGAAGAAAATGGGATGAAGATGTGGATTGAAAAAGTGTGGAATCAACGTCCAGGAGGTTATTCCAAAAAGAAAGCCTGTCTTGTCCTTGATATGTTCAAAACGCACCTTATGGATTCCATCATACAGCAAGGAAACACAGATGTTGCCTTCATTACAGGTCAGTTGCAACCACTTGATGTTTTCCATCAACAAACCCTTCAAAGGGAAGGTGAGAACACTGTGGTCTGGCTGGTTCAACTGATCATGCGCTTACCAAAGGAGGCAGGCTAAGGAAACCATCTATAACATTGTGGTGCCAGTGGGTCCTGAAGGCGTGGGAGGAAATTGATCCAGCTATTATCATCAAGGCCTTCAAGAAGTGCAGCATCTCTAATGCTATGGATGGATCGGAAGATGGTGTGCTTTATGAAGATGACAGCGATGATGGTGGTGATCCTTTTGCTGATATCGATCAAGATTCAGAGGACTGTGACGATATTGCACAGAATGATATTGACACATAATCGTAGAATTGACAAGATACACATGCACACTACTGTATGCACCATTTCTACATGATCTAATTATTTCAGTTTCTACATGTAGCTAACTAGGAGTAGTAATAGTCTTTTTCTTGTTTGCCATCACTTTCACCAGCCTTTTGATCATGGTTGGCTTTGCTCTGAAGGTGTACACACAAGGAACCACTACACCTGTGTTGAGAACATCGCAAAACTTTCTTCTTCCTGTAATTTCACAGGTAATACGACCTCCATGCTGTAGAAAATAGAAGGCTACTCTCGAGAATTCCCGTGGCAAATGTCCGACGACAATAGTACCAAGAGTAGTAGCAACCGCGTAGGAATCGTGGGTATTTTCCGCTTCAGATTGGACCAGCAGGAACTGTCCTATATGAGGTGTCCAAGTGTTCTTATAGGCATGGTGTCCTCGTACTGAACTTTCCAGTTCTTCCTCTTCAACTCCTGCTCCAGCCATGCTCATTCGTCTCGTGTAGTAGAAACTTTACCTATTGTCATTGCGCTTTATTTAGCATGCGACCTATACTCCAACTATTATAGATTTTCAAAATGATGGCCAACTTTGGGGGGTGCGACTTATATATACTCTGGCAAATACGGTAGGCTGACTAAAAAATAAAACATGCTAGTAAGTTACTCATGACCAACGAAGTTATTCACAGTGTTTATCCCCAGAGAAGTGAGAGAGATGATAGCTAACCTACTGCAAGTTGGCTGAGCTGATCCTCATCTCTGGCTCTGCTTTCTTGAATTTATCTTAGTGTTATGCTTTGTTGCTGTAATGACTAAACTATAGGTCCGGAGTCGATAAGAGCCGGTGTACACAGGTCCCTGCATATCTATATTAATGGCTCGTTGGCAAGTATACTAATGTTGTAGGTGTTCTGGCTTGGACACTAAAATTGGATTAGAGTTAGACAGCCAGATTCTTCCTTTTTCCAAACTGTTTTCTCTACCCGGACTGACGGTGTGATTCATATTTATTGAGTGTTTAATATTAGCATTGCAGCACTACAGTCAACAAACAAACTAGGAGACAGGTATTCTACTGGAGATTGACATTCGATTAAATGCTGCACTTCATGACAGGAGACTGGCTCTAGTCAGGAGACGGCACTGGTTCTCGATGCTTGATTGGAGACTGTTCTGGTTGTTTGTGGTAAACGGAGAATGAAAGCTATAATGAGGCGTGCTTACTCAGGCTGGGCTGGTCCACAAGCAAAAACAAATGGAGACTTTGTGCAACATGCATGCAGTGTGCCGCTGTGCAGACCTTTTGATTCTGTTTGTTGGTATTGCATTGTTTACACATACATATGTGCATTACGTTATTTAACATTGAAGAAGGGCAATACTCAACCAGCATGTTATATTGACTTGTACCATGTGTGTATATAATTATTATACCTTTGGCACCGACTCATTGGTATTGTGTTGGATCTACACATGTGACTCCATCGTAAGACAGTAATAGCTCAGAATTAAGGATTTTTGGGGGGTGGAAGGGGGAGGGGTGGGGGAATGTTTGGTGTGCTTGGAATTATTTTCTTAGTCCACACCGTATAATAACTAAGTAATGTCCAAACATTGGGTGTTGAGCAAAAGCAAGCGGCATGGCCAGAAGTCTAATTTTGAATAGTTAAGTTTTGTGGGAGTTGATAGAGCAGCACTCTCATGTTGTCCTTGCCCTAGAGTTGCTCTCCTCTGTTCCTCCGACTCTGAAGCAGACTTCGCTCTCCTTCTTGCTCGATCCTTTTCAGTTAGCCTAGCTCTCCTACTTCTCCGTTTCTACACCATTCTTTGCTTGCTCGCATTGTCTTGCGGTTCAATCAATAAAATCTTTAGCAGTGCAATTAAGCACATTTGCAGAATTATGATGTTGCAGTTCATTCATTCACATTATATATATACACGGAAACTGCTTATTGCTACATGCGATGAACATACGTTCGCTTGAGGCATAAATGGATTTCATGATCATACAGTGTCCCGCTTTGCTCAACGATCATTTCATATTTCTGGAAGGAGGGAATTGGGATATCTCCCCTTTTCCTACTCCCTAATGATACCCTATATATATATATATATATATAATTACTTTGTTGTTCTCTAATCAATTATTTGTCTCATTCAGAAAGAGTGGCGGGAGGATTATCACGGGACCTTCAAGAAAAATGTTATGCGCTGCGTGCGGAAGAGCCAAGATGCACTTTAGATTGTTTTTTTTTTAATGTATATACATATATATTTGTTTTCTGTTTCTGTCCAATGATATAACTGCTTTTGATCATGGGGGTGGATAATTTTATCAGAATAATAACCCTTATTGGATGTTATCACATGATGTTTAGTATTCTTATTGTTATTCTATTATACCACACCTGATGTTAACTCGGCTGATAAATACTTTTTTCTCCTTTAATTATTTTTGTGTATATATATATACCAAGAATATTCCCTCAACAGGATGGAACAGATGGAAATTGAGTGGTACATATGGTGTGTGTGTGTGTGTATAAAGAAAGTTTGGAAGTGACTTATGTAGGTATATATTATGAGAAACTCTTCTAGGATTATCTCTGGTGAAGTGGAGGTGTCATTAAAAACTTGCTTTGGCAGTTTCTTAGTGGTGGTTTCGGCTATTTTTAGCTTTTTAGCTCCACATGAAAGTTCATCTTCAAGGACTCCTCTACTTTTTCTGCCCCCACCCTATATAATTATATACACATATATATACACACACATAACTTGTACACCATGGGACCTTCATTACCAAAAGGCTTCCATTCCCAATTCATTGCAGTGACAAGTCTTGTCTGGTGATTTTCATCTGACTTCATAAAAATAAAAAAATTCTGAAGATTGATATATATCAGTTTTGGGTTTCTGGCTAATGCAATCAGTTCGGCACCTACGAGATTCATCACATAGCATGCATGTGTGTGCAAGTCTTTTAATATAATGGCTTAGAAATCTATTTGCATTTGGCTAAAAGTCCCATTCTAAATTTACTTTACAATCACAAGACATGAGCAGTAGAAGAAGCGAGTGGTTGAAGATGATCTGAAACGAAGTGTGCTGATGTATATAGCCTGCCCTAATTCCTAAACAAATTGAATTAGGCTTTATTGTTGTCCATGACACATCCTTGTTATATAGTCCTGTCAGAATTAGATTCCAAGTAAGTTACTTCTTTCCTTGTAATGAGTATCTCCTGTTCATACCATTCTCCCTTTTCTTAACAACTTGTGTCCAGCCTTGTTCTGTCTTGGCACACATACATAACCTACAGTTTTATCTTGCTTTACTTCACACACTGACATTGACTATATAGTATATACATGCATCTTAGAATGTTTTCACTATAATATATCTGTCCCAGCTGACTGCCATGTGTGATGTTTATTACAGTTGCTGCCAGTACTTCCATGACTAAATTCTTGACTTTCACTAGCACTTTCTTACGCTCTTTCTTTTTCCTTGGACCCATAACCATGACTGAGGACCTAGCTAAGCTTATTCAGCAGCATGTTTTTGCTGCAAAGCAAACAGTTATTTTATAAGAATTTTACTCTTGTAACAATGGTTAATATTATACAGCCAGTCAACAGTCGTGACTTACTAAGAAGTTTACTCTTGTGATGAGAGTGAACGTCACAGATTCAACATAATCAGGTAAACTACTTGCGATCTATGAATACACATTCAATATACGTGTGTATATACTTGAGTAATAAACAATGTCAAGGTTATCATTTTAGCAACTGTTATTTACGAAGTTCTTGAAGTACTTGAGTAGAATATAGAATATTCATGCAGAAGAAACAAAACAAATGGTGCAGTCCTCATGTGCTGCTCTGGTTGCTGTGAAGTTTCTAGCCATGGCGGTGTTCCTGATGATTTGCAAAGCCAGTATGTCGGCTCCAGAGTTGGTCAGACTACTATTTGGTCCACTACCCCCTCCTCTTCTCGGGCCATATGTCTAGTTTGCAAGAGATCCGTACATGTGACACGGTGCGGTAGTTTCAAGGTTCATGGTCGAATTAACAGTCGTTGGCTCCCAATCTCCAACACATGACCAGTCATTTCAGGCTTCCAGTGGTGACATCTTCCCATTGTCAGAGTGATTCTCCTTTTTTGTTTGATCCTTTAGAACTTGCAGAAAATTGCCACGTGCTTCTAGAAACTCGGCAGCATCTAAGTTATCTGCCATTCTTGATGACATTTCCTCTCATAATGATATTAACAAATGGTTTTTTAAATTTCCATCTTGCTGTTTTAGAGTCCCAGGGGAAGGTGGGCACCTCAGAAGCCTTGCTTCTCACATAGTGAATCCAATCTCCGGGCACTGTCATTCCACTCAGCATGAGCCCTTACAGTCTCTGGCTAAGCAGGTTGCATCTGAGCTTGATGATGGAGATTTTAGGGGAGCTGTCCGCATTGCCAGCTCAGATGATTCCTTGGCTGATTTCAGTGAAAGTACTCAGAATTTCTTGCGGGATAAACATCCTCCACCTCATCCAAATGTAGTCATTTCCCAGCTCCAATTATTGGTGATAATATTCCATCTTTTGACGTTTCACCTTCAGTAGTGGCTAAGGCCATTCACTCCTTTCCTTGTGGATCTGCAGGAGGGTCAGATGGGCTACGTCCTCAACACCTTAAGGATATGATCAGTAAGTCTGCTGGTGATGGTGGTCCCTTACTTCTTGCAGCCCTGACTTCTTTCATCAATATGGTGCTGTTGGGAAAAACTCCAGCTTCTGTTTGTCCCTTCTTTTTCAGTGCTTCTCTTGTCGCTCTGAACAAAAAGGATGGTGGGTGTGCGACCCATAGCCATTGAGTGCATGCTTAGATGCTTGGTAGCCAAATGTGCAAGCTTTCATATGAAGCAGTCTATGAGTGCTCTTCTGGGACCTCTTCAGTTGGGTTTCAGGGTACATCTTGGAGCTGAATCTATCGCCCATGCTGCTCGTATTTCCTGCATAATTTACATCCAGGCCTTATATTCCTGAAGCTTATTTTTGCAACGTATTTAACTCGATTTGTAGAGACAAAATCTGTCATTAAAGAGCTAGCCCCTGATTTGCTCCCTTTTGTCCACTCAGCTTATGGTGCTCCATCACCCCTCTTTATTGGAAATGGAACAATTCAGTCATCTGAAGGAGTTCAACAAGGTGATCTCTTGGGTCCACTTTTGTTTTGCCTCACTCTTCACAAGACAATGCTCAGTTGGTATCTGTGTTTTATTTGGGTGATGGCACTTTAGGGGGTATTATGGATGATGTATAATTATACTCGGTGATCTTATTACAGTGGGGGGGTGTGTGTGGCTGGGGAGTTGGGACTAGAGCTTCTGTGAGAAATGTGAGCTAATCTGTCCAGATCCAGAGACTTTAGGGAAGTCTATTTGTGCTGCTCAAGACTTTGTGTGGTCAATCCAGATGTTGCCAGCATACCAGATGTTTTTGCAGCTATAGACAGCAACAGAAACCTATTATGTGGATAGTGTAATTCTCACTCATGGAATATCCCCAGGACAGGACATCTGGACATTGCTTAGTGCAAACAATGAAGATGACTAGGATCCTAGGCTTTAAATGTCCCTGGATCAACCCTGCTATACCATGTTTAGTCCCTCGTACTCCGTCATTTGTGGCAGATTATTTATGCTATTCACGTTCTGCTTGTTCTAATGACTGTGGGGTGCAGGCCTCTGAATACATGCAGCAACTTTAACGATCTTTTACAGGCAGCAGCTACAGTCCACCACTGATGATAATGGGATGAGGGTGTGTCATGATCAGCATAGAGTGGAAGACATGGGATTGAAGTTGTAGAGATTATGTTGAGTAGTGAGTGACTCACACTTCTAAGGAGGGGTTGGAGAAACATGTGGTTTTATTATAAAGTACCATATCTCCTGTTAATCCTGATTTATATACCTAAATGTAGTGCAGAGGAAAGGAGCTACTGAAGTGAAAACATGAAAATTGATTTACGAATGGTAATGTTGGCAGCTCTGGTCAAAATCATCGCATTCACCATCATAATTAGTGCTTAAAGACAACCAATGCAGCATGCTTGTTTTTCCATATTTTTTCTTCTTTTGGAACTACAGGTTGGAACAGGAAGTATATAATATAATCAACCCTCCAACTCTCTACTTTCCAGCATCAAGTCTCGAGTGGCTATAATTGATAGATTGATAGAGCAATACAAACACTAAGATTGATGGAAGTGATTTTTAAATGCATATTATAAGTGGACTTATGTTTATGTAAAGGGAGGGCCTCAATTAGAACCTTGTAGTTATGACTTTGGAGCTCCGTAGGTTCTGCATACTCCACTGTATCAACTAGATATTAGCTCAAAAGATAGGTGCTCTCTTTTGATATAATATGTGTGAGGGTTGCTGTGGGTCTGCGCTTGGGAACAGCAGTCTGTGGGCCCCACTCCTGCCACCTTTGTGGGACTGCTGTTGATGCCCTAGGTAGGCATGCCCTCAGCTGTAGGCGGAGTGTGGGAAGACATCAACGGCATGCGGCAGTGAACGACATCATCAAACGAGGTTTGGCGGCTGCTCATCTTCCCTCCAGGCTAGAGCCTTCGGGCCTTTTGAGATCAGATGGCAAGAGACTGGATGGTGTGACACTGGCCCCATGGAAGTCTGGCTGTTTGTTGACTTGGGATGCTACCTGCCCAGATACATTTGCTTTGTCATACAGAGCACATGCCACCCAAGAGCCAGGGAGGGTCGCTGAAGCAGCAGAGGAACGGAAAAGCGATAAGTATCGGGAGCTTCCACCAGGCCACGTGTTCTCGCCCATAGCCATTGAGACCTTGGGGGCAATTGGCCCGAAGTCACTGGCCTTTTTGAAGGAGCTCGGATACCGCATTAAAACAGAGTCGGGCGAGCCCAAATCGACAGAGTACCTGCTCCAGAGACTATCTGTGGCGGTCCAGCGGGGGAACTGCACGTCTGTACTGGGCAGCACAGGCATCTGACACTTTCCCATTAAAAATATATATATATAATATATAATAATATATAATTACCTATTTGTCGTATCTAAGTCAGCACAGATGAGAGTGGGTAGGAGACTGTTGGGGGCAAGTGATACAGTAGCAGGAGTGGCAATACGGGGAGATATGGGGTGGAGGAAGCTAGAGGAGAGGAGGGAAGAGATGAAGGTCTTGTTTGGCAAGAGATTAGAGGTGTTGGAACAGAGCAGATTGGTTAAAGTTGTTGTAAATAAACTACGAGAGGATGGAGGAATTGGATGGTGGGAAGAATATGATATCTTGAGGAGAAAGTACAAGATAAACAACGAGGCTGGGTCAGTGCGCAAGTGGAAGGGGAAAGTGAAGGTGAGAAATGAGAAGGACTGGGAGGAGGAAGTAGACGGGAAAAGTACGCTGAATTATTATAAATTGGCAAAGAATGGTGCAGGGGTGGAGAGGTATGTGAGGGCCATATATGGTCAGGAAGGTGTGCGGCTGCAATTTCGACTGAGGACTGCATCAGCTGGGTTGTTAGAGGATAAGAAGAGATGTGGGATAGTTAGGGATGAGAGGTGTATAATGTGTGATAGTGGAGCAGGGGAGGATGTGGAACATTTCTTGGTGACATGCGGGGAATTTGAGAGGGATCGGCTGGTTCTGATAGATGAGGTACGCAGAATTGCAGGGGCAAGACAGTGGCTGGATGAATTAAGAAGAGTGAGTAAGGATGGAAAGGTGGCATTGCTTTTGGGGAAAGATGTGGAGGGAGTAAGTGATGCAGTGATGGAGGAGGTGGGCGAGTGTGTTATGTATTGGGTAGGGAAGTGGTGGCAGAGGAGAAAGGAATTGTTGTATGGTCAGCTGAGGAATGATCTTTGGTCCACTCCTGTCCCCCCCTTCCTGAGCAGCGGGACACTCGTAACTTAATTGTATTAATTAAGTACTGTTGACTTCTTTAAAAAATATAGATTGTTATTAGGTTAGTTACTAAATAGTTTCACACTGTGCTGTATTATATATGTGATGGCCTTAACAGGCTCAGCAATAGCAACATTAAATCATAAAAACACACACGACATATATTTATATATAAACTTGCATAGGTATAAATAACTACGCCAAAGTTACATGCAGTCAAGTTGTTGGACAACTAGCCATTGTTACCCACAGTGTTGTTATTAGGCGGACGAAGTAGGTACTGAAAATCAATTTATTTTGTGACTGGAATTTTTTCCTACGCTTACACTTGCCTACATGGCATGTTTAGCGCGCCTAATGGACACTCATTTTGTAGAGTAGGGCTTCCTCTAGCCACAGATAGTAACAACATGGTTTAGTTATTATTTAGACCCCTTCATATGAACACAAGTTAACTTATTAAAAAAACTCCACTTCATCTATAATTATATATGTTCTATCAATCAACAATAGTACAGGCACTCAAGACTTGATGATGGAATGTAGCATTTTCAACAGAGTTGGAGTGGTGATTTCACTTCACATTTCAATCTACAGTTCCAAAATAAAAATGTGCAAAATAAAAAATACAAATGGGCTACATTTTTGGTATATAAATCAGGACCTAGCATGAATATGTGCAAAGGTATGGTACTCTATAATCAGACCCCCCACCTCCCATTCCATCTGCTTGCAGAAATATAGCAATGAATTTTCCATCAATGGAGTCTTAAAAAATTGAGAGAATAGCCAACTTCCATTAGTCTAGAACATATCCTAATGTGCAGACATGGTGTATTGAAGCACAATGATGTGTATACTGAAGTGATGTCGTAGATTTGCATCAAACAGTTCACGTTTCATTGAAGATTTCTGTGTGCAGTGAGTGATCCCCTTCAGTTCTCCATAACTTCTTGGCAGCACCAATTTTGTTTTCAACGTCTAGTCCGCAAGTGTCACGCCTTATGTTGGGAGGAACATCCCAAGTTTTGCTATTTATATATATATACACTGCAAGTATGGGCATTTTGATCTTGGCTAGGAACAGAGGTTTTCACACAGAACAGAGGTTTTTACACAAAAGCCAACTGGAAAGAATTTTATATGAAATCCCTTCAAGTAATGATATGGTGTATGGTCATTGTTGACAAATATATATGGCTTGTGGTGTGCATAGCATCTGGTGCTACTGGAAGTAGACACACACAGCTCTCTGTTGCTCCATGTCTGTAGATCAACTGTGCCAACAAAGCAAAATATTATGTAATATTATATGTTGGAAACAGGAAAGTTGTCATCGGAAAATTCACAAAACCAGTCAATCATATCTTCCCTCCATTGTGTGTAGTTCCTCTAGTTCAGTGAGTGCATGCATATTAGCAGTCCAAGTCAGGAGTGGGTGATGTATATACATCATCAACAGCAATGACACAACATAGAGGTGAAATGCCTGCATGTCTCTGCTGATCACTCGTGAGCATATAATCACATTCACATGATCCCTGATCAGCTGAAAGTTAGTTGCCTCTACGAAGGATGGAGGCAAGATACCTTCAACTCAATGGCAGCCATCAGGACCATCAACAGAACCATTACCTAGATATTGCCTGCCTGCCAGCACTGACAGTCCTCGTAGTCTTGAGAGGCTCCATTGCCCCTACCATCAACTAACAAGAGGACTGCTAGGAACTTGAAATTTGATGAGCAAACACAAAAACAAACAAAATCTCACTGCAAATAACAAGCAATTCAATAATTTACTACACGTGCTTACACCTCAAACTTCATTGTGCAAATAAGATATAATTGTTCACAAACATACACTATATACGCCACTAGGGAAATTAGCACATCTAGTGGACAAATTAAAAACATATATAGAAAAAGAGCACGACGACAGTGGGCAGTGCCACGCGTGGGGTGCAAAGTCTGATGTTAACAGCATTTGCTTTTCTTTCCAGAGCCCCCGGCGCTTTTGCCAACTTTGAAAGTGTCACCCTTTCCCCCAGCTTCCTTGGCCGATTCCTTCTTGGTATGTAGCACAAGCTTAGTAATGGCGTAGAATACCTGGGCATACGAGGGGTCAAGAAAAAACAACAAGTATACATAACTGAGGACATGCAATTAAAATAGCAACAACAAAGTGACCCGTGGTAAAAAGAGTTCGTCTAATTACAGGCAATTATGGCGCCTGCTTCAGGTGGATGTAATAATATGGTCTGTCAAAACCTTACACAAGGCTGAGTCACCGAGGGGCATCTAGATAGCAGGCGATGTTAAAATCTCAAGCAGCATGGGATCAAGTGAAAATCTCCCTCTGTAGAGGTCCATAATCTTACTCAGGGAAGCCCTTACATATACAGTAGGAGGATGTCAGTTATTCGGACTCCAGTTATCCAGAAACTTCAGTTAACCAGAACAGGTGTACATGTACAGTACAGTGTACATGTACTTTGGTCCCAAGCAACAATCATCACATTAGGGTACTAATCAACACATGATCTGCATGTGCTGAGATGCAGCTGCTCATTTCTTGCTAGTAAGCTATGGATGCTGGGAAGAAAAGAAAGAGAGTTGTTTTGAACATTGAAGATAAGCTAAAAATATGTGACTACATTAAGAATCAGTTATCCAGAAATTTCAGTTATCCGGACACCTTCCGGTCCCAACCTGTCCGGATAACTGACATCCTACTATAACCTGCTCCGGTCCCAACCTGTCCGGATAACTGACATCCTACTATAACCTGCTATAGCGATGCTGATGCTTACATCGAGATCGGATGCCAAGAAACACCGTCAACACTGGTTTGTTAAGAAGAGCACTAGCATCAAGTCGGTAAGAAAGACGCTTAATATCAACCAGACACTAAACCAGCACGGCCCATTCGCAAGTGTCTTCCACACTGTTGGTATTGATGGTCAAGTGCATTTATCGTGCTAGCTGGGGGAGGCAAACAGTCGAGCTGTTGAGAGCGGAGCCTGAGGAGGGCTGTACATGTACATCCCATCTACAAATTTGTCCAATGGAACTTGAGCACGAGGAGACATGTAAACAAACAGATGCTAGAATCAGCAATGAAATAGGTGCTTAACAAAAAGCAGGTTCCCAATACACATACGTACGTAGGGATCTGCCTAACAACCAGTATCATGTTACTATAATGCACTTTCCATTTGTCACAACTAATAATAAACACCCAGGCTCTACACACACACACACACACACACCTAGGTACACACACACACACCCAGGCTCTACACAAACACACCCAGGCTCTACACACACACCCAGGCTCTACACACACACACACCTCACACACACACACACCCAGGCTCTACACACACTCACACCTAGGTACTACACACACACACACATCAGACACACACACCTCTTCTACATTAATGTTCTCTTTGGCACTGGTCTCGTACAGCTGGATACCAATCTGCTCGGCAAACTTCTGGGCGTCGTCGGTTTGTACGACCTTTTTCTCGGGACAATCATTCTTATTGCCAACTATAACAGATAACAGACAGCAATGACAACAACAACAACAACGATGACTCACAGACAGTGTTGGAGGAGCATACTACCTCAAGTTCATTTAGTAGACCAATGTTTTATATATAGGAAAACTATTTTTCCATAATATCGTGAGACTTCCTTTCTGAGTATGAAAGTACAATACAGATGGCTATTGGTAAACACGCATAAAACAAAACCAAAAAAACACAGCCTTGCATTGAAACACGTGTCAGGATGAGCAAATGGGTGGCTGAATCCTTTCAGTGAACAAGGAAACAGCAGCTACTGTGTGGCTTGCTGCTACTAAGCCTACCCACCCGCACAACTAGTCTGTCAGCAGGTACGGTAGGTAGGTTGACTGGTACACGTGGTTATATTTATCCAGGCAAAACAACCGCGAAGGTTTTTCTTTTTGTCTCGGCACTAAAATGCCGAGATATAAGAGACATAGTGTTTGGAGGCATCTGTATATAGAGACATAGTGTTTGGAGGCATCTGTATAAGGAGATTTAGTGCTTGGAGGCATCTGTATATAGAGATATAGTGCTTATAGAGACATAGTGTTTGGAGGCATCTGTATATAGAGACACAGTGCTTGGAGGCATCTGTATATAGAGACACAGTGTTTGGAGGCATCTGTATATAGAGATTTAGTGCTTGGAGGCATCTGTATATAGAGACACAGTGCTTATAGAGACATAGTGTTTGGAGGCATCTGTATATAGAGATTTAGTGCTTGGATGCACCTGTATATAGAGACACAGTGTTTGGAGGCATCTGTATATAGAGACATATGTATATAGAGACAGTGTTTGGAGGCATCTGTATATAGAGACATATAGTGTTTGGAGGCATCTGTCTAACAATGTCGGAAACAGGACGGGGGGGAGAAGGAAAAAAATTACCATGCACATGGCCAGCATGCTAGACACACTCTGCTGAGAAGCTAAGCCTGAGGAGGCATCATAAAACAGATGAACCACCCAATGAAGTAATGGAACAGATGGATGAGGGAGCCCAGAACAGCACTGCCTATATTTGCATAGAGAACAGCAGAGCAGGAAATGCCTGAACAAGACAGCCAGGCAAGCGAGAGGCGATGGCGCTGAGATGTGATTAACAACTAATGTGAACATGCAAGGAGACTGCAGGATATCCTTGAGCAGCGTAAACAGCATCAGTTACAATGACTTCAATAATTAACACTTTCTCAACATTTCGACTAGACACTCTAGCCTGTTGAGAGCATTAGCACAGGTGGAGACAAGATGGACATGCCAGATGAGAGCAATGAAACGCAATTGTACATTCTTCTATCAGCTTTTAAATTAGTTATTTTCACCATTTCAACTTGAGTGTATGTCATTAAAAATTTTGGGTGAATTCACCAATTTAAACTGTCAGAATGAAAAAATCTATTGTCTGCATTTCATGTCGTCAGTTTGAAAATCACATGATTCAATGCACTGACCAGCATCAACAGCCCGCCCTGTGACAGGAAGGGATACCGTGGACACATCAGGAGGAGCAGGAAAGCTGAGCAGTGCCAAGAGAGAGCATCTTGGTTACATGTATATCCGTACGTGCCTGCTGAGACCATGATCTTTAAAGGTAACCAACTCTATTTACCCGCTACACATTTGTGTCACTGCAAAAATGAAACAAAAACTGTTTGGAAGTCTTTAGCCCACTCCCTGCCATCACAACTTGTCCGTGCTGCTAGGGCTAAGGCTAGTCTTGTGAACCAGACCTCTACGAAGGTCAGGGCAAACTTGCCCATGTGGCTAGGGCTAGTCTTGTTGATGGCCAGGCCAAATCTAACCGTGCTGATAGGGCTAGGGCTAATCTTGTGAACCAGACCTCTGTGAGGGCCAGGCCAAACTTTCCCGTGCTGCTAGGGCTAGTCTTGTGGAGACCTCTATGATGGCCATGACAAACTTTTGGTTGTGCTAGTCTTGTGAACCAGACCTCCATGAAGGCCATGCCAAACTTTCCCGTGCTGCTAGGGCTAATCTTGTGAACCAGACCTCCATGAAGGCTATGCCAAACTTGCACACAACACAAATAATACAGCTTGGGGATGAAGGCCACAGACCATAGACATTGAGGTTCAATAACCTTCTCAATAATCAACTTGAAATTATATTCTTTTGACATTTCAACTAGAGACTCTAGCCTTATCTCATTCTTATCTCATTATTACTGATAAAGGCTAGAGCGAAACACCGCGAGGGTACAAAGATTATTGAGAAGGTTATTGTAATGTTATTATGTTAACTGAGAGTTCATTGAGAGTTCATGGAGGTTCAAGCTGTCAATTGCAACTTCAAGTTAATCTATCCCTGTACGCAGGAGCTTTCTCAGCTGCAGTTCAGCTTGACTTATCTAACTAGCAAATTAAGACACTGCCACACAGTGCCCAGACTCAAACCAGTGAGTGCCACAATATGTTTATCATTTTTAACCAGAGTGGCTAACTATGGTATCACAAGTGACAGGAAGTGGTTTTGTCAGCAATGGATTAGCCAATAAGCATTCCATCCAGGTTTGGCCACACCCTATTTTACCTTTCTCTTCCCGCTCCCAGAAATAAAATATACATGGAAAATTAAAAAAAGCCTACTTCAAGATGAGGCTAAGGTTAGGGCTTAGGGTAAGGGTAGGGCTAAGGATAGGGCTAAGGGTAGGGTTAGGCTAGGGAGTCGAGTTAGGGCTAAGGGTACAGTTGGGATAGGGTTAGACTAAGGCTAGGGCTAAGGGTAAGACTATGGATGGGTTAGGGCTAAAGGTAGGGTTAGGCTAGGGTTAGGACTAAAGGTAGGGTTAGGCTAGGGCTAAAGGTAGGGTTAGTAGAGCTAGGGCTAGAGTTAAAGAGTAGGATTAGGATTAGGGTTATGAGTATGGAAAGCTAGGGCTAAGGCTATGCTAGGATTAGGGCTGCGTGATCCTGGCACGATCGTGATCACTAGACACGGCACAGCTCTAAGTAGAGGAAGAAATATACACAAGCCAGCTCTTTTGCAGACACACCCTTCTATCGAGCACTTATTCGTGTCACATTCTCAGGTCACTGTTGGTTCCAGCATTCCCATGTCAAGAAGCACACGTCAAGACCATTTCTCTTCCTGCTCAACCACCGGGGACCGATAGACTTGTTGACGTGATGTCCATGGACAACACTCTCCAGGCTGTGAGGTCATCTGCCATCCTTCTAGCTAGCAATGCACGTACACTCAGCGACTCCTACTTACAAACAACAACAACAACAGAACTACATTTGCGCAGCGTGTTAGTCTCGAGTAATGAATTGTTGCCATCAATACAAGTGCATATATATATATCTACTTTTACATGTATATATCATACATGCATGTATCATAATTATGTACATGTATATATCATACATACATACATACATATAAATAAATGGTGTTAGTGCACTACTCTAACCTATCACTAAACAAGTAACAGATGCCAATTGATTTTTTTGGTCATATTTCTTTGAAGGAACTAGTCTCACAAGCCAGACTAAGAAGGAGCTAGTCTCACAAGCCAGACTAAGAAGGAGCTAGTCTCACAAGCCAGACTAAGAAGGAGCTAGTCTCACAAGCCAGACTAAGAAGGAGCTAATCTCACAAGCAGGAGCTAGTCTCACAAGCCAGACTAAGAAGGAACTAATCTCACAAGCCAGACTAAGAAGGAACTAATCTCACAAGCCAGACTAAGAAGGAGCTAGTCTCACAAGCCAGACTAAGAAGGAACTAGTCTCACAAGCCAGACTAAGAAGGAGCTCTTTCTCACAAGCCAGACTAGGAAGGAACTAATCTCACAAGCCAGACTAAGAAGGAGCTAGTCTCACAAGCCAGACTAAGAAGGAACTAATCTCACAAGCCAGACTAAGAAGGAGCTAGTCTCACAAGCCAGACTAAGAAGGAGCTAGTCTCACAAGCCAGACTAAGAAGGAGCTAGTCTCACAAGCCAGACTAAGAAGGAACTAATCTCACAAAAGCCAGACTAAGAAGGAGCTAGTCTCACAAGCCAGACTAAGAAGGAGCTAGTCTCACAAGCCAGACTAAGAAGGAGCTAGTCTCACAAGCCAGACTAAGAAGGAGCTAGTCTCACAAGCCAGACTAAGAAGGAACTAATCTCACAAAAGCCAGACTAATAAGAAAGAGCTAATCTCTCAAGCCTCTCTAAGAAGGAGCTGGCCTCGTGTGCAACTTCCTTGGTGATCATGAATCCAATCATTCCAACTAGAGTGGTGATTTTCAGTGACTTCATAAAAATTAAAAAAAAGATGATAAAAAAGCGGACAGAGGCGAGCGATGGCTTATCAAGCACGTCGGGACCTCTAAAGTACATTTTCTACAAAAGTGTTTTGACACTGATCATGGTGAAAAGAATAATCTTGCGATGGGTATGCTGTTGGCATCCTCAATGAACAAGATGTAACAGTTAGGCCATGGAGGAGGAGCTATCCATAAGTACAGCTGTTAGAAGACTGAGAATGAGGCTAAAAGTGTCCTGCAAATGAGCAGCAAGAAGCTTGACAGGAAACTAAGGACAACTTGAGATCAGTTAACTACAGCTAATACCAGGTTAACTACAGCTAATACTAGGCTAATACTAGGGTTAACTACAGCTAATACTAGGTTAACTACAGCTAATACTAGGTTAACTACAGCTAATACTAGGTTAACTACAGCTAATACTAGGTTAACTACAGCTAATAATAGGTTAACTACAGCTAATACTAGGTTAACTACAGCTAATACTAGGGTTAGCTACAGCTAATACTAGGTTAACTACAGCTAATACTAGGTTAACTACTACAGCTAATAGGTTAACTACAGCTAATACTAGGGTTAGCTACAGCTAATACTAGGTTAACTACAGCTAATACTAGGTTAACTACAGCTAATACTAGGTTGACTGCAGCTAATACTAGGTTAACTGCAGCTAACGTTAACTACAGTTAATACTAGGTTAACTGCAGTTAATAACAGCTAATACTAGGTTAACTACAGCTAATACTAGGTTAACTACAGCTAATACTAGGTTAACTACAGCTAATACTAGGTTAACTGCAGCTAATACTAGGTTAACTGCAGCTAATACTAGGTTAACTGCAGCTAATACTAGGTTAACTACAGCTAATACTAGGTTAACTGCAGCTAACACTAGGTTAACTGCAACTAACACTAGGTTAACTACAGCTAATAATAGGTCAACTACAGCTAATAATAGGCATGGCCATATTAGTAGTTCTTGCCGCAATGTGTTTTGTGAAAATTATTACCTTGCCAGTGAAGCTACTGCACACGTGCATAAGCTATGCTTAATAATTTAATGACAGCGAGACCACTTCACAGAGAGATGGTACATGCAGGGTTGTATACAGAAATTTTGCCAAGGGGGGGCGAACTTGAGATATGGAAAAATAAGGGGGGGCGAGAATGATACAATGATGGTGTATGTAATGTATAAGGGTGGTGTCTAATTTCAAGGGGGGGGGCGAGAATGATACAAGGGGGGGCGTATGCCCCCCCCCGCCCCCCCTAAATACACCCCTGTACATGGATGCCTAACAGAGACAGTTTCTTCTGTCAACGAGAGGGGCTTATTGTGCGCTAGGTCGAGATATTGCACAGGTCTCTACTATATGACAGGAAGTGTCAGGCATCTAGTATACTGCAGGAAGTGCTGGGTGTCTTATGTTCTACAGGAAGTGTCAGGTATCTAGTATACTGCAGGAAGTGCTGGGTGTCTTATCTTCTACAGGAAGTGTCGGGTGTCTAGTATACTGCAGGAAGTGCATATATTGCATATAATGAGATTCATTAAGTAATAATCCCACAAGCCAATGTAAACATATGCCACCTATTGTGGCTTGCTGTGTGCCACCATGGAGCAGGCTGGTGAGAGCAGCTTTTTATTGGAGAGATGGAAACTAATGGTGATCAAGCAGTAGCTGTAAGTCACCAATTTTGCTGCATCTAAGAGGAGCCAAACAGGAGACCCTGCGACTGCCACCAGACTAGTAGCAAGGCCATACGATATCACTTGAAACTATCAAGCTTTTCAAGGCTCTGGCTAAAGGCTGTCCACACTGCACTTAAACCGATGTGCATTAATGCATGTTGAGTCAGAGGAAAATGCTGATGCTCATTCATCGCATCCACACTGGCACCGAAATAAACCGTACGAAGCAAAAATAATCAGTCGACCAAAGTCAGTCAAAATCATATACTGTAGCTGTAGTTGAGATGGAGTTTGTTTTGCGTCCTTTTCTTGCTGATCAGCTACCTACAGATGTGCAGGAAACATTTTCGGCAGAGAAGAACGAGGAGAGAGCTGAGGGAAAGGCAGAACCAACGAAGGTTGCGACTGCACAAACTTCAGAAGTGCAGTTGCAGGGCATGTAACATAGCAACAATTCTTTAGCTATGTAGGTCTAGCTAGTTCCTCTAGCTAGCCGCACATGTATACAGCTAGCTCCAAAGTTCCCAACTGCAGCATCACGAAGATGCAAGTGAATAAAATTATTTTCAACGCACACTCGCATAGTTTGAATGCTTTAATTGGTTGCTCTGATTCGCACCAAACCACCTATCGAGGTGGACCACAATAATGTGCATTATTTTAATTTTAATTCAGTATGGACGCAACCAAAATGCGCATTGGCTTGTGCAGTGTGGACATGCCTTAATATGGATGTCACTTGTAACTATCAAGGCTCCGATAAGTGTACGGACTGTGTATGACAGCTGGTTTAACAGCCACAGTTTGCAGTAGTGGGTATGTCAGAGAAATGAGGAATTCTTCACCTTAGCCTGCAATTGAACTGCACAGCTTGGCACATTCAATTCTCAGTTCCAGGCCTATGGCTAATTAGAGGTTTATGAAGCTCGGGGGAAATTAGGAGACTGGGAAGAAACTTTGAACTTACCAGGATTAGGGTCGGGACTAGGCCATTAGCCCTAGTATTAGGGCTATGATTAAGGGTAAGGCACTAGCCCTAGTATTAGGGCTATGATTAAGGGTAAGGCACTAGCCCTAGTATTAGGACTATGATTAAGAGGCACTAGCCCTAGTATTAGGGCTATGATTAAGGGTAAGGCACTAGCCCTAGTATTAGGACTATGATTAAGAGGCACTAGCCCTAGTATTAGGGCTATGATTAAGGGCAAGGCACTAGCCCTAGTATTAGGGCTATGATTAAGGGTAAGACACTAGCCCTAGTATTAGGGCTATGATTAAGGGCAAGGCACTAGCCCTAGTATTAGGGCTATGATTAAGGGTAAGGCACTAGCCCTAGTATTAGGGGCTATGATTAAGGGTAAGGCACTAGCCCTAGTATTAGGACTATGATTAAGGGTAAGGCACATGCCCTAGTATTAGGGCTATGATTAAGTGTAAGGCATTAGCCCTAGTATTAGGGCTATGATTAAGGGCAAGGCACTAGCCCTAGTATTAGGGCTATGATTAAGGTAAGGTACTAGCCCTAGTATTAGGGCTATGATTAAGGGTAAGGCACTAGCCCTAGTATTAGGGCTATGATTAAGGGTAAGGCACTAGCCCTAGTATTAGGACTATGATTAAGGGTAAGGCACTAGCCCTAGTATTAGGGCTATGATTAAGAGGCACTAGCCCTAGTATTAGGGCTATGATTAAGGGTAAGGCACTAGCCCTAGTATTAGGGCTATGATTAAGGGTAAGCCCTAGTATTAGGGCTATGATTAAGGGTAAGGCACTTGCCCTAGTATTAGCTATGATTAAGGGTAAGGCACTAGCCCTAGTATTAGGACTATGATTAAGGGTAAGGCACTAGCCCTAGTATTAGGGCTATGATTAAGGGTAAGGCACTGCCCTAGTATTAGGACTATGATTAAGGGTAAGGCACTAGCCCTAGTATTAGGGCTATGATTAAGGGTAAAGCACTAGCCCTAGTATTAGGGCTATGATTAAGGGTAAGGTACCAGCCCTAGTATTAGGACTATGATTAAGGGTAAGGCACTGCCCTAGTATTAGGGCTATGATTAAGGGTAAGGCACTAGCCCTAGTATTAGGACTATGATTAAGGGTAAGGCACTAGCCCTAGTATTAGGGCTATGATTAAGAGGCACTAGCCCTAATATTAGGGCTATGATTAAGGGTAAGGCACTAGCCCTAGTATTAAGGCTATGATTAAGGGTAAGGCACTAGCCCTAGTATTAGGGCTATGATTAAGGGTAAGGCACTAGCCCTAGTATTAGGGCTATGATTAAGGGCAAGGCACTAGCCCTAGTATTAGGGCTATGATTAAGGGTAAGGCACTAGCCCTAGTATTAGGACTATGATTAAGGGTAAGGCACTAGCCCTAGTATTAGGGCTATGATTAAGGGTAAGGCACTAGCCCTAGTATTAGGACTATGATTAAGGGCAAGGCACTAGCCCTAGTATTAGGGCTATGATTAAGGGCAAGGCACTAGCCCTAGTATTAGGGCTATGATTAAGGGCAAGGCACTTGCCCTAGTATTAGGACTATGATTAAGGGTAAGGTACCAGCCCTAGTTAGGACTATGATTAAGGTAAGGCACTAGCCCTAGTATTAGGGCTATGATTAAGGGTAAGGCACTAGCCCTAGTATTAGGGCTATGATTAAGGGTAAGCCCTAGTATTAGGGCTATGATTAAGGGTAAGGCACTAGCCCTAGTATTAGGACTATGATTAAGGGTAAGGCACTAGCCCTAAGGGCTATGATTAAGGGTAAGGCACTAGCCCTAGTATTAGGACTATGATTAGGGCTAGGGCTATCAGCGGTGAGAATAGAACTGAGGACTACCCAGCACTCACAATTAATCACTAGGGTCACCTCCCGCTCAAGCTGAACATGTACACCCACACACATGCACATGTGTTCATCCTTGTGTATGCTTCTCCTCCTGCATTGGCCACGACATGAACAGACAATGACCACATACATGTATACACAGGTACCTAAAATTCTGTTCACGACATCACAGTTCTGATCGATTTCCTGTAACCACCTCTTTACGTTGACAAAGCTTTCTCCACTGGTAACGTCGTAGACCACGATAACCCCATGTGTGCCTCGATAGTACCTGCAGAAATACACCAAGTTATACTGAGGCTTGTACTATGTGACAGGAAGTGGAAGAGCTTTCACAGAAATGCCATGGTGAAAAGTGAAAATAAGTCCCTACAGTCCAGTACTGCTTTCCTAGAACATCCTGGTTCCTGGGATGTTGGGGCTATCACATGACGTCATGATTATGCAGCATGAACCCAAGAACCAGGACTAAGGTCAGGAGGCTAGAGGAATTCTAGGGCCAGAGGTATTCTAGGACTAGGAGTACTCTAGGGCTGGGAATACTCTAGGGCTAGGAGTACTCTAGGGCTGGGAATACTCTAGGGCTAGGAGTACTCTAGGGCTAGGAGTACTCTAGGGCTAGGAGTACTCTAGGGCTAGGAGTACTCTAGGGCTAGGAGTATTCTAGGGCTAGGAGTATTCTAGGGTTAGGAATACTCTAGGGTTAGGGATATTCTAGGGCTATGAGTATTTAGGGCTAGGGTTAGAAATGTTCTAGGTCTAGGAATACGAGTCCTCCAGGGCTAGGAGTATTCCAGGGCTGGGGATACTCGATTAGGGGTATTCTAGGGCTAGGGGTAAAAGTACTCGGAGGCTAGGGTTACACTATGGAGGTTAGGGAGATCCTGGGATAGTCCCAAG
This sequence comes from Cladorhizidae sp. MBARI D1340-BT2, assembly GCA_028752905.1. Taxonomy (NCBI): domain Eukaryota; kingdom Metazoa; phylum Porifera; class Demospongiae; order Poecilosclerida; family Cladorhizidae; species Cladorhizidae sp. MBARI D1340-BT2. The sequence continues at coordinate 38,118,746 of JAQNBH010000009.1, read as the reverse complement.
TGCCCTGGGATACACGAGTTGGGACTATCCCAGGATCTCCCAGGAACATCCAAGGATAGCCACAAGTACCCAGGGATAGGAAAGGTGTGGCAGTATGCTGAAAATATAATAAAATAAAATAAATAATAATTTTATTATAATCACCTTCTCAATAATCAACTTCAAATTGTATTCACTCGACGTTTCGACTAGATGCTCTAGCCTTCATAAATAATGAGATACTAAGGCTCGCATGAGCCTGCTATATACCGGTAGCTAGCTAAGCGCCCAGCACGTGCACCGGATGTAAATATATATATATATATATATATATATTCACAAATAATAATAATAAAAAAATAAAAAATATATAATAATAATAATAATAATAATAATAATAATAATAATAATAATAATAATAATAATAATAAAATAACAATAATAATATAATAATAATAATATAATAATAATAATAATAAATAAACCAACCGGTTATTCAAAATATTTTCACATCATGACGCATAAACGGGCCGAGACTTATTATGAGGTGCTAACACATCGTTAAAACACTATTTCCACCTCCTTAATCAAGCAATAATTATCACAGGGGGTGTGAAATCCACCAGTGTAGACGTACGTGGAGGTGATAGTTCTGAATCTCTCCTGGCCTGCTGTGTCCCAGATCTGTAGTTTCACTTTCTCTCCATTTATGTCGATGGTGCGGATCTTAAAATCCACACCTATTGTTGTGATATAAGTACCTGGAAGATAAAGAAGGAATCTTAAAATCCACACCTATTGTTGTGATATAAGTACCTGGAAGATAAAGAAGGAAAGAAAAACCATCATCACCGCCACGAACACTTTCACCATGACCTCGCCCAACATTGCGCAGGTCTACCGCAAGGTCAGAATATTTGGGATACCGGACTGGTTGCTTGCTAACCTGCGCAACAGTTGCTGTGTGGAAGTGTTTCCAACCTAATTAATGGATGCCTGTTGGATCCCAAGAACAGACACCTTTAACTTTGAGCTCTCTGGTTTTATTCTTAAATATTCATGGTTCTTTATCGCACCTCAAATCGCACCTCAAGCAATGGCCGACAATATCACACTCGAATTCCTGTCATATCTTGCATGCAAAGGCCACCACAGACAATTAGTACTCTCAATGGAGCTTGGAATGGAAGGAATGTTGCAACATTACCACGGCAGTTGGCTGACGTGAAGACTCACTGTTACCCAAGTGTCCACTTTCCTGACCTATAAAGCATGCAGGACTGAAGTCATACGCAGGACCATACTTGGGATCAAACAGTGGCCTTCCAGTCATTCTATAGCAAGAGCTCGAATCAATCAAGAACAGAAGATCCAGTCATGACAACTCTTGCAATAGGTATGCAAACAATTCAGTGGTATTAATAACAATTAATCTAATTGACTGTTTAAAATCCCATTTTGTAATGAGAGCTCCAATTATTAATTTATTTCCCTCCATATTAGGGACCACATACCTGAGAAAAGATTGTCTGCAAATCTTAGCAGAAGACTGCTCTTGCCCACACCTGAAGAGAGTGAATACAAAAAATATCTAAACAAAATGATGGGGAAAAAAATAAAAAAAATAAAAAAAGAAGAAGAGACCTAATGATATTGGATAAAGCACGACAGAGCAAGTTTTTTAGGCTGAATGAAGCCAGACGGCATCGGGGCAAACTCACATACTGACTTATTTTATGTGCCCTGAATTATAAACATGTGAATCGTCCTTTATACAATGGGAATGATATGATTTTTTTACATCTGCAGCAGCCATCTATTTTTACTTTTTACTGTGTAACATAAGAGACAGCTTTTGCTGTGCACGTTTGTCCGACCCTCTGTGAGAGAGGCGTGGCCTGTGAGCTATGAATGAGCCAATGAGAGGTTGACTGCTAGGTTAGTGGATGACAGTGCAAAAGAGCATGACCAATACAAGAATGTACCAATAAGCTTAGCACACATACCTTACTAGCTTCACTGATGACCCTACCTCATAATAAGCTAGAAAGGTGTGTTCTATCCTTCCCACTAAAGTTCATTACACACGAATAGCTACACTAGCTCACCGCTGTCTCCTATAATTAGGAGCTTAAACAGATGGTCGTACTCCCGCGCCATCTCACACACGAACCAGTGGGTCCTGCAACCTTCGGTCTGTTTCTTCAACAAATAGGTGGAAACTGGCGGTGCCCTTTTCCAGGATACTTGGAATTGTCCTCCGTATTTTTCGCGTGTTGTTATTGAAATTAACCCTCAGCAAGCTGCATGCGTATTATCAATGCAGGGGGTCAACACTTGGCTAGGCTCACTTACTTGAAGGTGCAGGCCTAGTGATTCACCTCCGCCATGGGGGACAGTTTGGTGGTTTACTGGATCGGTGCCCTACTTCAGCTGATTATCTGTGTTGTGCTGCTGAGGTATAATACGTAAACATAGCTACAAATACACATACTATTATACACACACATGCATTAGGTATAGCAAGCTGAAACTTATAATATTTAGTTTTTATCTCCATGCCAATCAATGATCATGCACTTTTGAATGGTGCAGGTGTGTTTGGTGGGGACTGTTCTTCTTGCTGGAGAAGTGCTATGGGATAGCAGTGGTAATTAGTGGATGTAGCCTGCTGCTTCCTGGATACATCTCTCTTACTATCAAGACAAAAAATCTGGAGCTGGTATGTTGAGTAGCATGACGAAATGCTGATGTGTGACGACCCTTTACCAGATCTACTTTTTGTGCCTTGTTGCTCTCTCTTGATAACAGCACTTAAACAATATCCACCTATCATTGAGGATGTTTGATTCGTCATGCCGTCACTGCATCAGGGTTAACATTAGTGGAATTCACTTGGAGTATTACCACACAGCCAAGTTCAATGGGGGAGGGGCAGAGAGAGCGACAAGTTATGTACCATCAGAGAAGCCGCCGGCAGTATCTAGAAAATACCGTAAGTTGAAATGTGCATCTCATTCCCTTCGAGTAGGCAGATCATTTGGGAGTGAGAGAGTGAGAATTAGCAAGTGCCTCAAGTCCCTGATGACACGGATTCATCGGTGGCCTGCATGCTATCAAGCACAGATATCATTTCATGATCCCCATCCAACTCATAAGCCGAATTCTTTTAGTCAATCCTGTGCCACGCGTGCATGTTGGTGGTCTGTTTTGGTAGTATACACACACACACACACAGCTACACATCACATACGCACACACACACACACACAGCTACACACACACACACACACAGGTACACATCACATACACACACACACAGCTACACATCACACACACACACACAGCTACACATCACACACACACACACACAGCTACACATCACATACACACACACACACAGCTACACATCACACACACACACAGCTACACATCACACACACACACACACAGCTACACATCACACACACACACACAGCTACACATCACACACACAGCTACACATCACATACACACACATACACACACAGCAAACATCACATACACACACATGCGTGAATATAATTATATTGGTTATTGCTAAATGCTAAATGCTAAAACACATTTGAAAATCGCGACCACTAGTCTATAGATTAGTAAAGCTATTTCGCTCCAATTGTAGGTAATTATGGCTCCAACTGCATACACACATGCATACAAACATACATACACTTGAATACATACACACACACACATGCATACAAACATGCATACACATGTATACATACATACACACATGCATACAAACATGCATGCATACACATACATACATATGTACATACTTACATGCATACACATGCATACATACATGCAAACATATTCACACATACATACTTACATATTATATATATGTTCATGTGGTCATGCTGAGCTTGTACAGAGTACAAATCAATGGTTGCAGTATACTCATATATTAGTCACTATTACTCTCATTGTATCAGGATCACAGTTTTTGTGTGCGTATCTCTCCACCACTGATGCTAATGTCTGACTGTATTAGTCCTCCATGCTCAGTAAAACAATGGTTGCGGTATTCAAGTACTCATATACTAGTCACTATTACTCTCATTGTATTAGGATCACAGTTTTTGTGTGCGTATCTCTCCACCACTGATGCTAATGTCTGTGCACATATACCACCATGCTCAGTACTTTGGAAGGTTTCATTTGTAAAGCTCTTGCCAGTGTGCCGTATATTTCTTCTTTCTCCACTTATGTATTCTCTGGAAGTGTGCAGGTATTCATGAAGAAATGATGATTTTTTTTGAAGTTGTAATAACATGTTATGTCCTGCACAAAATTTGTCATGCAGGTGTGAAACCTGTAGCCAGTTGGTGTGTAGTCCTACCTGTACTGCCATGCTAGTTGGTGTGTAGTCCTACCTGCACTGCCATGCTAGTTGGTGTGTAGTCCTACCTGTACTGCCATGCTAGTTGGTGTGTAGTCCTACCTATACTGCCATGCTAGTTGGTGTGTTGTCCTACCTGTACTGCCATGCTAGTTGGTGTGTAGTCCTACCTGCACTGCCATGCTAGTTGGTGTGTAGTCCTACCTGTACTGCCATGCTAGTTGGTGTGTAGTCCTACCTGTACTGCCATGCTAGTTGGTGTGTAGTCCTACCTGTACTGCCATGCTAGTTGGTGTGTTGTCCTACCTGTACTGCCATGCTAGTTGGTGTGTAGTCCTACCTGTACTGCCATGCTAGTTGGTGTGTTGTCCTACCTGTACTGCCATGCTAGTTGGTGTGTAGTCCTACCTGCACTGCCATGCTAGTTGGTGTGTAGTCCTACCTGTACTGCCATGCTAGCTGGTGTGTAGTCCTACCTGTACTGCCATAGTTGGTGTGCAGTCCTACCTGTACTGCCATGCTAGTTGGTGTGTTGTCCTACCTGTACTGCCATGCTAGTTGGTGTGTAGTCCTACCTGTACTGCCATGGTAGTTAGTGTGTAGCCCTACCTGTACTGCCATGCTAGCTGGTGTGTAGTCCTACCTGTACTGTCATGCTAGTTGGTGTGTAGTACTACCTGTACTGCCATGCTAGTTGGTGTGTAGTCTTACCTGTACTGTCATGCTAGTTGGTGTGTAGTACTACCTGTACTGCCATGCTAGTTGGTGTGTAGTCCTACCTGCACTGCCATGCTAGTTGGTGTGTAGTCCTACCTGTACTGTCATGCTAGTTGGTGTGTAGTCCTACCTGTACTGCCATGCTAGTTGGTGTGTAGTCCTACCTGTACTGCCATGCTAGCTGGTGTGTAGTCCTACCTGTACTGCCATAGTTGGTGTGCAGTCCTACCTGTACTGCCATGCTAGTTGGTGTGTTGTCCTACCTGTACTGCCATGCTAGTTGGTGTGTAGTCCTACCTGCACTGCCATGCTAGTTGGTGTGTAGTCCTACCTGTACTGCCATGCTAGCTGGTGTGTAGTCCTACCTGTACTGCCATACTGCCATAGTTGGTGTGCAGTCCTACCTGTACTGCCATGCTAGTTGGTGTGTTGTCCTACCTGTACTGCCATGCTAGTTGGTGTGTAGTCCTACCTGTACTGCCATGGTAGTTAGTGTGTAGCCCTACCTGTACTGCCATGCTAGCTGGTGTGTAGTCCTACCTGTACTGCCATGCTAGTTGGTGTGTAGTACTACCTGCACTGCCATGCTAGTTGGTGTGTAGTCCTACCTGTACTGTCATGCTAGTTGGTGTGTAGTCCTACCTGTACTGCCATGCTAGTTGGTGTGTAGTCCTACCTGTACTGCCATGCTAGTTGGTGTGTAGTCCTACCTGTACTGCCATGCTAGTTGGTGTGTAGTCCTACCTGCACTGCCATGCTAGTTGGTGTGTAGTCTTACCTGTACTGCTGTACTGCCATGCTAGTTGGTGTGTAGTCCTACCTGTACTGCCATGCTAGTTGGTGTGTAGTCCTACCTGTACTGCCATGCTAGTTGGTGTGTAGTCCTACCTGTACTGCTGTACTGCCATGCTAGTTGGTGTGTAGTCCTACCTGTACTGCCATGCTAGTTGGTGTGTTGTCCTACCTGTACTGCCATGCTAGTTGGTGTGTAGTCCTACCTGTACTGCCATGCTAGTTGGTGTGTAGTCTTACCTGTACTGCCATGCTAGTTGGTGTGTAGTCCTACCAGTACTGCCATGCTAGTTGGTGTGTAGTCCTACCTGTACTGCCATGCTAGTTGGTGTGTAGTCCTACCTGTACTGCCATGCTAGTTGGTGTGTAGTCCTACCTGTACTGCCATGCTAGTTGGTGTGTAGTCCTACCTGTACTGCCATGCTAGTTGGTGTGTAGTCTTACCTGTACTGCCATGCTAGTTGGTGTGTAGTCCTACCTGTACTGTCATGCTAGTTGGTGTGTAGTCCTACCTGTACTGCCATGCTAGTTGGTGTGTAGTCCTACCTGTACTGCCATGCTAGTTGGTGTGTAGTCTTACCTGTACTGTCATGCTAGTTGGTGTGTAGTCCTACCTGTACTGTCATGCTAGTTGGTGTGTAGTCCTACCTGTACTGCCATGCTAGTTGGTGTGTAGTCTTACCTGTACTGTCATGCTAGTTGGTGTGTAGTCCTACCTGTACTGTCATGCTAGTTGGTGTGTAGTCCTACCTGTACTGCCATGCTAGTTGGTGTGTAGTCCCACCTGCACTGCCATACTTAGTTGGTGTGTAGTCCTACCTGTACTGCCATACTAATTAGTGTGTAGTCGGTACTGTTAGCAGTACAATTTACAGGAAGTTGGCACAGTTAACGAGAAGATTTTAGATCAATACTAGTTTATGATTAAAGCTACTTTTACAGATGGCTCTACAAATGTATTTGGGGCTATTTGTAGAACCCAACATCTGGAGGCGTAATCAACAAGCAGAATTCTTAGCTGGAGAGTAAGTTTTGAAGTGCTGAGTTGTGCCCTCTAACCTTTTATCATGGCACGCACAGGTGCATTCTCAAGTGCAAAAGCCATTATATTGGCTCTCACTGCACATGCTCAGTAACTTTTCATGATTCAGCATTTTTTCAATAATTATAACATCACACGGTAGAGTGATTCATGAGCTACAGTTGAAGCACAAAATCGTGTTTGTAGCTTGTTCATGGGCCGAGATACAGCGCTCAGTGAGCCTGTGCCCTTATGTGTAGTTCCATGCTTTTATCTTTATCGTTCCAAGTAACCATCAATAACAGTATCAATACCATTCATTTAAAAAAATGTTGTAATTTCAAACATATACACATTTGGATCAAGATAATTTGCAATTTTACATAACTTAGTATATAGCATTAGCAGATAAGTGCATGAGGGCAAAGTTCTAACTAAAATGTTCCTGCATGTTAAGTAGTGAAGCCACTAATCGGCTTTTGCATGATAAAGGGTTAATACCACATCGCACTGGCATTGAACTACTGACTGAATTTCTAACACTTCCCAGAAACAAGCAGTGAACTAATTGCTGTGGTGCATCACGTGTGCTCATATAGGAGAACTTTGCTTTTTTCAGTAGAGTTCTCAAACTTTGCACTTGGTTTAAGTTCGAAATTTAATTTAATTTAGAGCAGAGTCAACTTAAAAAAAAATTGGGCAGGCAAAAATGGGACTAGTCAAAGAGCGAGAGGATGTGCAGGAAGTGGGAGGAGCAATGGTTCCCACGTATCCGTAGGGACAATGGATGTGTTGGCGAAGCAGGAGCGAAATGCAAGCATGAACTTTCATCATTACTTCGTGCCATGCCTTGTGAAGCAATCTGAAGTAATGGAGTCAGTGAGTTGGCGTAGAGGGTAGGTGGATTGCAAGTGTATGTTCACCCAGACAATAGTAGTCAGATTTGTTCTTTTAATATCTCGTATGTCCCTGCAAACTCCCCACCCCCCCCCCCCACACACACACTCACCCCAACACATTTAGATGTCATTATGGTATTTAACTGCATGGTCTAAAGGTGGCTGGTTCACAACACAATGCTGGCTGAGCGTTGCGCGGTTTGTCAATTGACCTTTGACCCGATTGCCGCGAACACGCGATGTTCTGATTGGTCTGACACTGCGTTTCAGACGCTGGATTAGATCTAATCCAGCGTTTGAAATGCAGCATCGGACCAATCAGAATATTGCGTGTCCGCAGCTATCGGGTCAAAGGTCAGTTGACAAACCGCAATGCAATGCAACGCTCGGCCAGCGTCGTGCTGTGAACCAGCCTTAATACACACCTAAACCACATCTCAATCCTGGCCACATCTGTGAGACTAGCTCACTCTAATTGCAGGTGATGATGGATCTGCAAACATGTACGTCAGTCAGGTATTGCATAAGGTTGATGGTCAAGCTGAGCATGCATAAATTAAACAGCTCATTCAACATCCATTGATCCATCTGGTATGCAGATGCAGCTCAGGGTGCTTGG
>JAQNBH010000009.1:37123920-37456995 GCA_028752905.1 Cladorhizidae sp. MBARI D1340-BT2 | reverse complement strand
CACAAAGAGTTGTTTTGTCTTGGTTCATTGTTGTTGTTGTTGTTGTTTTTACAAGAAAGCATTCACTAGAACCACAGATTCTAAACATGTACAGGATTGGGAACTAAAGGTGTCGTAGACTTCCGGCCATTTGCTGGCTCAAGTCACAGTGGAGACAGAGCCTGGTAAGTGGAGATGGAGCCAGGTAAGTGGAGATGGAGTGGAGATGGCGCCAGGTAAGTGGAGACGGAGCCTGGTAAGTGGAGACGGAGCCTGGTAAGTGGAGATGAAGCCAGGTAAGTGGAGATGGAGCCTGGTAAGTGGAGATGGAGCCAGGTAAGTGGAGATGGAGCCAGGTAAGTGGAGATGGAGCCTGGTAAGTGGAGATGGAGCCTGGTAAGTGGAGATGGAGCCAGGTAAGTGGAGATGGAGCCTGGTAAGTGGAGATGAAGCCAGGTAAGTGGAGATGGAGCCTGGTAAGTGGAGATGGAGCCAGGTAAGTGGAGATGGAGCCTGGTAAGTGGAGATGGAGCTGGTAAGTGGAGATGGAGCCTGTTAAGTGGAGATGGAGCCTGGTAAGTGGAGATGGAGCCTGTTAAGTGGAGATGGAGCCTGGTAAGTGGAGATGGAGCCAGGTAAGTGGAGATGGAGCCTAGTAAGTGATGGAGCCAGGTAAGTGGAGATGGAGCCTGGTAAGTGGAGATGGAGCCAAGTAAGTGGAGATGGAGCCAGGTAAGTGGAGATGGAGCCAGGTAAGTGGAGATGGAGCTTGGTAAGTGGAGATGGAGCCTGGTAAGTGGAGATGGAGCCTGGTAAGTGGAGATGGAGCTAGGTAAGTGGAGATGGAGCCTGGTAAGTGGAGATGGAGCCAAGTAAGTGGAGATGGAGCCTGGTAAGTGGAGATGGAGCCAGGTAAGTGGAGATGGAGCCAGGTAAGTGGAGATGGAGCCAGGTAAGTGGAGATGGAGCCTGGTAAGTTGAGTTTCTCAATTGGTGGATTGGTGTGTGTGTGCTTAGTTTTCTCTACGTGCTACAACTTGAGGAAGTCTAGGAAGAGCAAATATTCTTGTGCACGAGCTGTGGCATGAGTTTGCAGTGCAAATGCAGGCTAGTAGCAGGTAAGTAGAGATGGTTGGGCACCTTCTGTGAGAACCTGGGGGTGGCTGAAGTTGTTCTGTTGCTACTGACATGCCCACTAATCATCAAAGATGGACACTGTGTTTCATAGCATGCAACTGTGCATGTTTCTATGAGATGTGAGGCTTTATATGGCATAAATACTTACTCGAGGACTCATTTTTGGGTGGGTCTCTTTCTCTTCCTTGTCACTTGTCCTGAACGAGCCACTGTTAGCTGAAGTTCAAGCCAGAGCCAATGGGTGAGTTCAAGATGCAACCTGTCTGCTTGATAGGAATCAGTTGCTTCCGGTAATGATTACGTAACGAATGCAAGGCATTGGTAAAAAAACAAAACAAGATGCAACAGAGAGAGAGCGGCAATTAAAGAATTTTTTTTATAAAGAGGGAAATTTTTCCTAATGTTCTTTGCTCTAATGCTCTAAGCCATTATCTAGCCTTAGCATAGCTGAAGGCCTAATCTGTACATTATTGATGTCATCATGATGATGTAATGCTTGGATTGTGATGTGGAGAAGTAGCAAGATTGTATGTACTTACGTATTCGTTACATATTCTGAACTGGTCCAAGGTTGAGACAACCCGATGCCGTGCAACATTGTGGGGTGGCAAGTTCTTAAACAGAAATGTGGAGGAATGGCTGTGGGAGGAGTTTTAGGAAGCAGCTTCCCTTGAAGATGGGAAGTGCACTACACTTGAGCTCACCAGGCAGTGCTTTCTGCAAGAACTCCAAGACCAAAAAGAAAGACATGCAGAGGCTGACTAGAACTTGTTTAAAGTCATAGTTTGCATCCTTTGTTCAGTATGCTCTCCCTCATCAGTACATCTCTACTTGTCTATGGACTATATGCGTCGGTTATCCTTCCTATACATTGTTTATGCCAACTATATGTAGCCAGTTCTCTCTGTCCATAGAGAGCAGCAGTACATGTGCTTACCTTACCAAAATTGATAATAGTTTCTGCATCATGACAAAGATGGTGTATCCCACCTCCCAAGCCAGAGCACATGGATGACTTGAGTAGCTATGTCAGAATGAGACTCATCCCTTCCCATCACCTACTCATCCCTTCCCATCAACTACGTACATACTAGCCATGCAGCCCGTTCTCACTGGCCAGTTTTCTTTCCTCCAGCTTCAAATCTGTTGCCCATTTTCTTGACCTATGTCATCACTAGGGCGACCATTCCCAGTTTACATAATACCACTTTAAAATCAAAATGGCTGACACGCACATTTATATTTTTATGGTAGAACGTACAGTGCCTAGATATGCCATGCCCAGCAATGCCAAGTTTACCAAGTTCTCTTCGCTCATCAATTATGGCAGAAAACTTTGAGCATGCACAAAGTGAGAGAATAATGAAGAGGCACAGGCATCTGCCCGGAAGATTGCTCAAGCTCTTGCTTGTCATTTCTATTCCTATTGTGATACACTGTTGAGCTTCTTAGCCTTCTCGATGACAACTGACAAAGAACCGAGCGTTATCGCAGCAATGTCTGTTCCCTTGGACTTCATGTGGATATCACACACATGCATCAGAGAGCATACAACATTTACATTATGACAGGCAGAGAGCACACAACATTTACATTATGATAGGCAGAGAGCACACGACAGACAGAGAGCACACAACATTTACATTATGACAGGCAGAGAGAACACAACATTTACATTATGACAGGCAGAGAGCACACAACATTTACATTATGACAGACAGAGAGCACACAACATTTACATTATGACAGGCAGAGAGCACACAACATTTACATTATGACAGGCAGAGAGCACACAACATTTACATTATGACAGGCAGAGAGCACACAACATTTACATTATGACAGGCAGAGAGCACACAACATTTACATTATGACAGGCAGAGAGCACACAACATTTACATTATGACAGGCAGAGAGCACACAACATTTACATTATGACAGGCAGAGAGCACACAACATTTACATTATGACAGGCAGAGAGCACACAACATTTACATTATGACAGACAGAGAGCACACAACATTTACATTATGACAGGCAGAGAGCACACAACATTTACATTATGACAGACAGAGAGCACACAACATTTACATTATGACAGGCAGAGAGCACACAATATTGAAAGGCTGAGAGCAACCATCTGTTCGAATGGACATAAAAAATACGATGCAAATTCATATGCTTCCACGTGCCTGTAGCTACTGAGTGTACCCCTGAGCCTTGGTGCTAGTTCTCAGAACAGTTGAAAGTGGATCAAAACATCCAAGTTCATGTGTCCAGCTACCAATTTGCAGCAGCTTCCATCAAGCTAGCGCAACTACAGATAGTGACAGGAACAATGGAGTGTGATGTCTTTATTGCTCTGCCAACAACCTTCGGGAAGAGTAGCTGTTTTCAATGCCTTCCCCTATTGTACGAAGGACTGTTTCCAGATCATGATCCCTCCGTCGTGGCAACAGTCACTCCTCACACAGCCATTATAAAAATCAGGCTCATTCGTTATGGTCTTGCGTACAATGTAGGCCATGTCTACTGTGCACTAAGGTGGCCTCTGACAGGCCGCAGCGAAGAAAATTTAAAATATAGTCAGCTTCAGCCCACAATAGGTGACGATACTTCTGAAGTAATCTGTTGTTGGAGTACATACATACATATGTATGTGCCTCCGGGCAAGGGTAGGTGTGTCTCCAGGCAAGGGTGGGTGTGTCTCCAGGCAAGGTTAGGTGTGTCTCCAGGCAAGGGTAGGTGTGTCTTCAGGCAAGGGTAGGTGTGTCTTCAGGCAAGGGTAGGTGTGTCTCCAGGCAAGGGTAGGTGTGTCTCCAGGCAAGGGTAGGTGTGTCTCCAGGCAAGGGTAGGTGTGTCTCCAGGCAAGGGTAGGTGTGTCTCCAGGCTAGGGTAGGTGTGTCTCCAGGCAAGAGCTGGTATGTCTCCAGGCAAGGAGACTTTGCCAGGTTAGCTGAACTTGTCAAGAGGATGATCTGCTGGCAGACTTTTAGGAACAAAAACTGCTACAATGTATAGTACTGTATGTAGTGCTAGGGACGAGGTACTGTAGTGCTAGGGATAAGGTACTGTAGTGCTGAGGATAAGGTACTGCAGTGCTGAGGATAAAGTACAGTAGTGCTGAGGATAAGGTACTGCAGTGCTGAGGATAAGGTACTGCAGTGCTGAGGATAAGGTACTGCAGTGCTGAGGATAAGGTACTGTAGTGCTGAGGATAAGGTACTGTAGTGCTGGGGATAAGGTACTGCAGTGCTGAGGATAAGGTACTGTAGTGCTGAGCATAAGGTACTGTAGTGCTGAGGATAAGGTACTGTAGTGCTGAGGATAAGGTACTGTAGTGCTGAGGATAAGGTACTGTAGTGCTGAGGATAAGGTACTGTAGTGCTAGGGATAATGTACTGTAGTACTGAGGATAAGGTACTGTAGTGCTGAGGATAAGGTACTGTAGTGCTAGGGATAAGGTACTGTAGTGCTGGTGATAAGGTACTGTAGTGCTGAGGATAAGGTACTGTAGTGCTGAGGATAAGGTACTGTAGTGCTAGGGATAAGGTACTGTAGTGCTGGTGATAAGGTACTGTAGTGCTGAGGATAAGGTACTGCAGTACTGAGGATAAGGTACTGTAGTGCTGAGGTTAAGGTACTGCAGTGCTGAGGATAAGGTACTGTAGTGCTGAGGATAAGGTACTGCAGTGCTGAGGATAAGGTACTGCAGTGCTGGGGATAAGGTACTGTAGTGCTAGGGATAAGGTACTGCAGTGCTGAGGATAAGGTACTGCAGTGCTGAGGATAAGGTACTGTAGTGCTGAGGATAAGGTACTGCAGTGCTAGGGATAAGGTACTGTAGTGCTGAGGATAAGGTACTGCAGTGCTGAGGATAAGGTACTGTAGTGCTGGGAATAAGGTACTGCAGTGCTAGGGATAAGGTACTGCAGTGCTGAGGATAAGGTACTGCAGTGCTAGGGATAAGGTACTGTAGTGCTAGGGATAAGGTACTGTAGTGCTGAGGATAAGGGACTGTAGTGCTAGGGATAAGGTACTGTAGTGCTGAGGATAAGGTACTGTAGTGCTAGGGATAAGGTACTGTAGTGCTGTAGATAAGGTACTGTAGTGCTAGGGATAAGGTACTGTAGTGCTAGGGATAAGGTACTGTAGTGCTGTAGATAAGGTACTGTAGTGCTGGGGATAAGGTACTGTAGTGCTGGGGATAAGGTACTGCAGTGCTGAGGATAAGGTACTGTAGTGCTAGGGATAAGGTACTGTAGTGCTGTAGATAAGGTACTGTAGTGCTAGGTATAAGGTACTGTAGTACTGGAGATAAGGTACTGTAGTGCTGAGGATAAGGTACTGTAGTGCTGGGGATAAGGTACTGTAGTGCTAGGGATAAGGTACTGTAGTGCTGAGGATAAGGTACTGCAGTGCTGAGGATAAGGTACTGCAGTGCTGGGGATAAGGTACTGTAGTACTGGAGATAAGGTACTGCAGTGCTGGGAATAAGGTACTGCAGTGCTAGGGATAAGGTACTGCAGTGCTGAGGATAAGGTACTGCAGTGCTAGGGATAAGGTAGTAGTGCTGAGGATAAGGTACTGTAGTGCTGGGGATAAGGTACTGCAGTGCTGAGGATAAGGTACTGTAGTGCTGGGTATAAGGTACTGTAGTGCTGAGGATAAGGTACTGTAGTGCTAGGGATAAGGTACTGTAGTGCTGAGGATAAGGTACTGCAGTGCTAGGGATAAGGTACTGCAGTGCTAGGGATAAGGTACTGTAGTGCTAGGGATAAGGTACTGCAGTGCTGGGGATAAGGTACTGTAGTGCTGGTACTGTAGTGCTGGGGATAAGGTACTGTAGTGCTAGGGATAAGGTACTGTAGTGCTGAGGATAAGGTACTGCAGTGCTGGGGATAAGGTACTGTAGTGCTGGGGATAAGGTACTGTAGTGCTAGGGATTAGGTACTGTAGTGCTAGGGATAAGGTACTGTAGTGCTAGGGATAAGGTACTGCAGTGCTGGGGATAAGGTACTGCAGTGCTAGGGATAAGTTACTGTAGTGCTAGGGATAAGGTACTGTAGTGCTGAGGATAAGGTACTGCAGTGCTGGGGATAAGGTACTGTAGTGCTAGGGATAAGGTACTGCAGTGCTGGGGATAAGGTACTGCAGTGCTGGGGATAAGGTACTGCAGTGCTAGGGATAAGGTACTGTAGTGCTGAGGATAAGGTACTGTAGTGCTGAGGATAAGGTACTGCAGTGCTGGGTATAAGGTAGTGCAGTGCTGGGGATAAGGTACTGCAGTGCTGGGGATAAGGTACTGTAGTGCTAGGGATAAGGTACTGTAGTGCTGAGGATAAGGTACTGCAGTGCTAGGGATAAGGTACTGTAGTGCTAGGGATAAGGTACTGCAGTGCTGGGGATAAGGTACTGTAGTGCTGGGGATAAGGTACTGCAGTGCTGGGGATAAGGTACTGTAGTGCTGAGGATTAGTTACTGCAGTGCTAGGGATAAGGTACTGTAGTGCTAGGGATAAGGTACTGTAGTGCTGGGGATAAGGTACTGTAGTGCTAGGGATAAGGTACTGTAGTGCTGATGATAAGGTACTGTAGTGCTAGGGATAAGGTACTGCAGTGCTGAGGATAAGGTACTGTAGTGCTGGGGATAAGGTACTGCAGTGCTAGGGATAAGGTACTGCAGTGCTGAGGATAAGGTACTGCAGTGCTAGGGATAAGGTACTGTAGTGCTGGGGATAAGGTACTGTTGTGCTGAGGATAAGGTACTGTAGTGCTGGGGATAAGGTACTGTAGTGCTAGGGATAAGGTACTGCAGTGCTGGGGATAAGGTACTGTAGTGCTGGGGATAAGGTACTGTAGTGCTGGGGATAAGGTACTGTAGTGCTAGGGATAAGGTACTGCAGTGCTGGGGATAAGGTACTGTAGTGCTAGGGATAAGGTACTGTAGTGCTGGGGATAAGGTACTGTTGTGCTGAGGATAAGGTACTGTAGTGCTGGGGATAAGGTACTGTAGTGCTAGGGATAAGGTACTGCAGTGCTGGGGATAAGGTACTGTAGTGCTGGGGATAAGGTACTGTAGTGCTGGGGATAAGGTACTGCAGTGCTGAGGATAAGGTACTGTAGTGCTAGGGATAAGGTACTGCAGTGCTGGGGATAAGGTACTGTAGTGCTGGGGATAAGGTACTGTAGTGCTAGGGATAAGGTACTGCAGTGCTGAGGATAAGGTACTGTAGTGCTAGGGATAAGGTACTGTAGTGCTGAGGATAAGGTACTGTAGTGCTGGGTATAAGGTACTGTAGTGCTGAGGATAAGGTACTGTAGTGCTAGGGATAAGGTACTGTAGTGCTGAGGATAAGGTACTGCAGTGCTAGGGATAAGGTACTGTAGTGCTGAGGATAAGGTACTGTAGTGCTAGGGATAAGGTACTGTAGTGCTGGGGATAAGGTACTGTAGTGCTGTGGACAAGGTACTGTAGTGCTGAGAATAAGGTACTGTAGTGCTAGGGATAAGGTACTGTAGTGCTAGGGATAAGGTACTGTAGTGCCAGGGATAAGGTACTGCAGTGCTGAGGATAAGGTACTGTAGTGCTGGTACTGTAGTGCTAGGGATAAGGTACTGTAGTGCTGGGGATAAGGTACTGTAGTGCTGGGGATAAGGTACTGTAGTGCTGGAGATGTAGTGCTGGGGATAAGGTACTGTAGTGCTGGAGATAAGGTACTGTAGTGCTGGGGATAAGGTACTGTACTGTAGTGCTGGGACAAAAATACACTTCCGGTATAAGAGGGATGGAACCAGGAGTATCGGGCACCTCAATCATGCAATGTTATAGTATCCATGCTGGAACCATCCACTGATCCCAAAATGTTCAATGCCATCATGATTTTCAAAACTCTTGTTAGGACGGGGGAGATATCTCAGGGTACCCCCCTACTCTGTACGAAACACTGCTAGACTGAGGGTTCAGAGGGACGACTCTTATTATGTACACCTAGCCTAATCCTGGATTGTAGGATTTAGAGGGGTGTGGCACTACCTACGAGGAGGGCGGAGCTTGCTATGAACATTACAGTAAGGATGGTGACTCACCGATGGTGTGCTCCAACAGTCGGCCCAGCATCTCCTGACACTCTGGTGGTCTTTTGAAGAACATCTTCATGGCGGCAGAGAGCAGCTGCAGTCTGACCTCGGAGGAGGACTCGTCCTTAATGTTTCCCACCAACTCCTCCAGCACGTATGGGGTGTTTGGCAGGTGCTGCATCAACAACAACAACAAGCAACAATAGTAACAACAGTATAAGAAAAACAACAACGGGTTCTGCATATACACCGGGTCTGAAGAGTGGGTGTGGTCTGAAGAGTGGAAATTCCTGATGAATGTTGTGGCAAGCGGTCCTGTATTATGATATCAATAGTAGTAGTAGTAGTTGTAGTAGTAGTATTAGTAGTAGTAGTAGTATTAGTAGTAGTAGTAGTATTAGTATTAGTTGTAGTGGTAGTAGTAGTAGTAGTAGCAGTGTTAGTCGTGTTGATAACTAGGATGACACACCTCCCCATACTCCCCCAGAATCCAAATGAGAGCGGCCCGCCCATCTTGGTCTATAATGCAGTTGATGTCGCTGGGAAGCTGTGGCAAGATGACTTCCACCATGTGGTCAAACATCCTCAGAATATCTGCAGAATTAATCAAAAGAGAGGCACATCACATGATATACACACATGCATCACATGATCTTCATATCGGCACACGAGTGATGTCCACAATATGCAATGCTTCAACTACGTAAGTGTACCACATAACCGAACACAGTGCTCCAACACAAAACGTAACATGACCCGACCTAATACATCACATGATCCAACACAATTTTCCAACCCTAAACCTAACTTATCACATGATCAACATAATCCTCCAACCCAAAGCATCACATGATGCAACCCAATGAATCACATAATTTAACACAACGCTCCAAACCAAAACATCACATGACCAAACCCAATACATCACATGATCCAACATGAGATTGCAACCCAAAACCAAACATACCACATGATCAACACAAAGCTCCAATACAAAACCTCACAATGATACAGCCCAATAGATCACATGATCCAAACATAACGCTCTAACCCAAAACCTACATAAACCAACCCAGTACATCACATGACCTACCCTATACACATGACACAAAACAATGCTCAAACTACAAACCAAAATATCACATGACCAACACAACCCAAAATCCAGCACATCACATGATGCAACCCAACATATTACATGACAACACTCCTAGCACTATTACGCATACTCACTGGCCATGACGACAAGCGTCTCCGCGGTGACATAATCCACGTCCAGCTGGAGTAGAGCAAGGAGCTTGTCCACGCAGATACTGGCTCTGGAGGACAACCGCAGAGCAATACTCCCAATGGCCTGGATAGCGTACCTTGCCACTGGCGTGTTGACATCAGTGGCACACTCACTGTAACAGTGCACAGAGTGTGCACAAGAGGCAACTGTTAGATGGGCCTTGCAGTATGAAGTACATATGATGGAAATTTCTGTTACTCTCTCCTATGCAGCCAGTTCTCTCCCCTCTAATGACTATGCAGCCAGTTCTCTCTCCTCTAATGACTATGCAGCCAGTTCTCTCTCCTCTAATGACTATGCAGCCAGTTCTCTCTCCTCTACTGACTATGCAGCCAGTTCTCTCTCCTCTACTGACTATGCAGCCAGTTCTCTCTCCTCTACTGACTATGCAGCCAGTTCTCTCTCCTCTACTGACTATAGATGCAGCCAGTTCTCACCTCTACTGACTGTGCAGCCAGTTCTCTCTCCTCTAATGACTATGCAGCCAGTTCTCTCTCCTCTACTGACTATGCAGCCAGTTCTCTCTCCTCTACTGACTATAGATGCAGCCAGTTCTCACCTCTACTGACTGTGCAGCCAGTTCTCTCTCCTCTAATGACTATGCAGCCAGTTCTCTCTCCTCTACTGACTGTGCAGCCAGTTCTCTCTCCTCTACTGACTATGCAGCCAGTTCTCTCTCCTCTACTGACTATGCAGCCAGTTCTCTCTCCTTTAATGACTATGCAGCCAGTTCTCTCTCCTCTAATGACTATGCAGCCAGTTCTCTCTCCTCTACTGACTATGCAGCCAGTTCACTCTCCTCTACTGACTATGCAGCCAGTTCTCTCTCCTCTACTGACTACAGCCAGTTATCTCTGCTCTACTGACTATGCAGCCAGTTCTCTCTCCTCTACTGACTATGCAGCCAGTTCACTCTCCTCTACTGCCAGTTCTCTCTCCTCTACTGACTATGCAGCCAGTTTCCTGCCAACCATATGCAGCCTCCACCAGTTCTGTCTACACCACTAAGTGACACAGGCCACACCCATATTTATTGACACCAATATGCAAGAATATGCAGTCTGATTCATACTCACCCAAGCTCATTCACAATGCCAGGTGCATTCTTAATGTTGCACACCTCCGTCAGCAGCTCTAGTTTCTTCATCTTCACGTAGGGCGAGTCATTGTACCTGAAACCATAACAGGTCAAAGTTCATAACTTATGTGAAGGTGAAAGTTCATTACAATGTATTTAACAAAAGATGCATCAGCATAACTCTGACAAGTGTAACACTGATTAGTGGTATATGATTAGTGGAATATGTCCTTTAATTAAGCAGGGACCAAATATCAAAGGTCAAACAGAAATTTTAAAAAAAGCTCCATAACCACAACATGTGGTTCGTGGTCAATTAACTAGATTGAAAAGCTGTTTGGGCACTAAAGTTGTAGGTCTATATAGGCATAATAACCATAGCAATGACATACACATGCAACCCAAACTTGGGATGTAATTTCAAATTTGTGAGGTCTGGAGGTTCAAGTTCTAAATGGTCATGCACACTTAGAAATACTTAATAAGCTTCATTATGAATGGCGATGTCCTTCCAGGTATTAATGAGACTTAACAACCAAGTTAATAATGGAGAGTGAAGATAATAATGGAGAGTGAAGATAATAATGGAGAGCGAAGATAATAATGGAGAGTGAAGATAATAATGGAGAGTGAAGATAATAATGGAGAGCGAAGATAATAATGGAGAGTGAAGATAATAATGGAGAGCAAAGATAATAATGGAGAGTGAAGATAATAATGGAGAGCGAAGATAATAATGAAGAGTAAAGATAATAATGGAGAGCGAAGATAATAATGGAGAGTGAAGATAATAATGGAGAGTGAAGATAATAATGGTGAGCGAAGATAATAATGGAGAGTGAAGATAATAATGGAGAGCGAAGATAATAATGGAGAGTGAAGATAATAATGGAGAGTGAAGATAATAATGGAGAGCGAAGATAATAATGGAGAGTGAAGTTAATAATGGAGAGTGAAGATAATAATGGAGAGTGAAGATAATAATGGAGAGCGGAGATAATAATGGAGAGTGAAGATAATAATGGAGAGTGAAGATAATAATGGAGAGTGAAGATAATAATGGAGAGTGAAGAGAGTGAAGATAATAATGGAGAGTGAAGGTACTAATGGAGAGTGAAGATAATAATGGAGAGTGAAGGTAATAATGGAGAGTGAAGATAATAATGGAGAGTGAAGATAATAATGGAGAGTGAAGATAATAATGGAGAGTGAAGATAATAATGGAGAGTGAAGATAATAATGGAGAGTGAAGATAATAATGGAGAGCGAAGATAATAATGGAGAGTGAAGATAATAATGGAGAGCAAAGATAATAATGGAGAGTGAAGATAATAATGGAGAGCGAAGATAATAATGAAGAGTAAAGATAATAATGGAGAGCGAAGATAATAATGGAGAGTGAAGATAATAATGGAGAGTGAAGATAATAATGGTGAGCGAAGATAATAATGGAGAGTGAAGATAATAATGGAGAGCGAAGATAATAATGGAGAGTGAAGATAATAATGGAGAGTGAAGATAATAATGGAGAGCGAAGATAATAATGGAGAGTGAAGTTAATAATGGAGAGTGAAGATAATAATGGAGAGTGAAGATAATAATGGAGAGCGGAGATAATAATGGAGAGTGAAGATAATAATGGAGAGTGAAGATAATAATGGAGAGTGAAGATAATAATGGAGAGTGAAGAGAGTGAAGATAATAATGGAGAGTGAAGGTACTAATGGAGAGTGAAGATAATAATGGAGAGTGAAGGTAATAATGGAGAGTGAAGATAATAATGGAGAGTGAAGATAATAATGGAGAGTGAAGATAATAATGGAGAGTGAAGATAATAATGGAGAGCGAAGATAATAATGGAGAGTGAAGATAATAATGGAGTGAAGATAATAATGGAGAGTGAAGGTAATAATGGAGAGCGAAGATAATAATGGAGAGCGAAGATAATAATGGAGAGCAAAGATAATAATGGAGAGTGAAGATAATGGAGAGTGAAGATAATAATGGAGAGTGAAGATAATAATGGAGAGTGAAGATAATAATGGAGAGTGAAGATAATAATGGAGAGTGAAGATAATAATGGAGAGCGAAGATAATAATGAAGAGTAAAGATAATAATGGAGAGCGAAGATAATAATGGAGAGTGAAGATAATAATGGAGAGTGAAGATAATAATGGTGAGCGAAGATAATAATGGAGAGTGAAGATAATAATGGAGAGCAAAGATAATAATGGAGAGTGAAGATAATAATGGAGAGTGAAGATAATAATGGAGAGCGAAGATAATAATGGAGAGTGAAGTTAATAATGGAGAGTGAAGATAATAATGAAGAGTAAAGATAATAATGGAGAGCGGAGATAATAATGGAGAGTGAAGATAATAATGGAGAGTGAAGATAATAATGGAGAGTGAAGATAATAATGGAGAGTGAAGATAATAATGGAGAGTGAAGATAATAATGGAGAGTGAAGGTACTAATGGAGAGTGAAGATAATAATGGAGAGTGAAGGTAATAATGGAGAGTGAAGATAATAATGGAGAGTGAAGATAATAATGGAGAGTGAAGATAATAATGGAGAGTGAAGATAATAATGGAGAGCGAAGATAATAATGGAGAGTGAAGATAATAATGGAGAGTGAAGATAATAATGGAGAGTGAAGGTAATAATGGAGAGCGAAGATAATAATGGAGAGCGAAGATAATAATGGAGAGCGAAGATAATAATGGAGAGCAAAGATAATAATGGAGAGTGAAGATAATGGAGAGTGAAGATAATAATGGAGAGTGAAGATAATAATGGAGAGTGAAGATAATAATGGAGAGTGAAGATAATAATGGAGAGTGAAGATAATAGATAATAATGGAGAGCGAAGATAATAATGGAGAGCGAAGATAATAATGGAGAGCGAAGATAATAATGGAGAGTGAAGATAATGGAGAGTGAAGATAATAATGGAGAGTGAAGATAATAATGGAGAGTGAAGATAATAATGGAGAGTGAAGATAATAATGGAGAGTGAAGATAATAATGGAGAGTGAAGATAATAATGGAGAGTGAAGATAATAATGGAGAGTGAAGATACTAATGGAGAGTGAAGATAATAATGAGAGTGAAGATAATAATGGAGAGTGAAGATAGCAATGGAGAGTGAAGATAATAATGGAGAGTGAAGATAATAATGGAGAGTGGTTCAGGCACTTGAAGGATGAAGCCATACAGTATGCCAGTATGCCGAGTCTAATAGTGCACTCCCCATATTAGTCTGACTCACTTTTTAAAAAGCTGATGCACCCCCCCCCCCCCCCCCCCCCCAAACAACAACCACACACACACACACACACACACACACACACACATGGAGAAGCAAACAAAAAACTCACACTTAATAAAGCTCGTATCTCAGCAAGAACTCATATTGGAGCTTCCTAGCTACTTAAAATGGTTTCAGCGGTACATTGCAAACCTGCAGATAGATATTTTTTTAAATAAATTAATTTTTTAAAAACCCTTAAAATTCATCGACCATTCATGGGCAGTCAACAATACCTACAAGACATGGCATGTGTTGACATGTGTCGTGTAGATAACAGCAAGAAACAAGTTAGAAAGTGTTTAAAAGCCCAGGAGACCCTGAAGTTCTGAGTTGAAATTTGTAGCACGCTGACTTGGTGTAGTCCTCTACTGCTCTCAACCGTGATAAATGTACAGAGCCACCAAAATAACAAACATGATTTTTTTTAAATATTAAAACACAACATTTGATCTGTTCAAAAACAAGGAAGCAGGACCGCATTCACATACACCACAACCAGTCAACCAGTCAGGAGACCCTTTACCATCTGAATATAGTGTGCTCGAGTATTCCCAGGCCCCCTGATATTATTACACTCAGTAACCATGACTACAGTGGGAATGGTGTGCTCTTGTTCCTGACCTGCAGAAGAAGCTCTGGTAGTCCTCACTGAAGAGCAATGGCTGTCTGGCCAGGAGGAGTTGGAGGTGCTGAAGACATGTGTACACCTGCTCCGCAAAGCTAGACCCAAGAAACGTGAGGAGAGGTGCTGTGTGTGTGTGTGTGTGTGTGTGAGAGTGTGTGTGTAGTGTAGCATTGAGTGGGAGAAATGGAAAAACAGAAGCAAAGAGTACTCTACACGAACAATGTTGAGCGACAGGAGTTTATTGAATGAGACAACACACTACACTCACATCAACATTACACTCTTATCAACACTACACTACACTCATCAACACTTCACTCATATCAACACTACACTACACTCACATCAACACTACACTCATATCAACACTACACTACACTCACATCAACACTACACTCATCAACACTACACTACACTCACATCAACACTACACTCATATCAACACTACACTACACTCATCAACACTACACTCATCAACACTACACTACACTCATCAACACTTCACTCATATCAACACTACACTACACTCACATGAACACTACACTCATATCAACACTACACTACACTCACATCAACACTACACTCATCAACACTACACTACACTTATCAACACTACACTACAATCACATCAACACTACACTACACTCATCAACACTACACTACAATCACATCAACACTACACTACACTTATCAACACTACACTACACTCATCAAACATTACATATTAACACTACACTACATTCATCAACACTACACTATACTAATATCAACACTACACTACACACACATCAACAAACACTACACTCGTCAACACTACAATCACATCAACACTACACTCATCAACACTTCACTACACTCACATCAACACTATACTACACTTATCAACACTTCACTACACACATCAACACTACACTACACTCATCAACACTACACTACACTCATCAAACATTACATATCAACACTACACTACACTCATCAACACTACACTACACTCACATCAACACTACATAACACCTACATCAACACTACACTACACTCGTATCAACACTCACAGAGAAAGAAACAGGTGGAGTTTGAACCCGACAGTGAATATATTCCTGATGTAATTTTCCCGTCAACACTGACAGTGCTTCACGTCAGAATACATCTTGGCAACCACGAACAAAAAGCCATGCACCAGTTCATGGGCGAGTTGCATGCAAGCTGTTTGCTAGTGAGGCTGCATCTACTCCACCAGAGAAAACAGCGTTGTTGCTGAAATGGCCAGATTTGATACGAGCAGTGCCATCAGTGGTGGCTGTGGCAACAAAAAATAATAAGGAAAAGACTAGTAGGCCAACAGCCAAAGCAGTCGAGTGCAAGATGGCCTCCCAGACCAACTTCCTGGTCTGCCATACTATAGCTTAGTTCGGTTGAGTTGTAACACAATAGCTAGCTAAGAAGCTACAACACTCCTTGCTAAATATGGTGTTTGTCTCGAGAACCCTCCCCCCCCCCCCCCCCCCCATACACACCCCCCCAAAAATGTTTACTTTTATTGTCGCTAGGCAAGCTAGAACATCAACTCCATTTAGTTGATAGAGCCTTCCGGCGATGAAGACACCCAAAGATTCGCACTGTTTCTGTGTCACCTGACTACACAAAGAACTCAGGTGCACATGTGACGCATTATTTAGTTGTATTCCGTAGAGAGTTCGAGGGTTGGATGCCCATCTAATGCCCACCTCCACTTACACACGCCACAATAGTGAGGCCCTGGGACTTTCCCCACCCTCACACAGCCCCCCACCCTCACACAGCCACCCACCCTCACAGCCCCCCACCCTCACACAGCCACCCACCCTCACACAGCCCCCCCACCCTCACACAGCCACCCACCCTCACACAGCCACCCACCCTCACACAGCCCCCACCCTCACACAGCCCCCCACCCTCACACAGAACCCTCCCTCACACAGCCCCACCCTCACACAGCCCCCCACCCACACACATCCCCCCACCCTCACACAGAACCCTCGCCCCCACCCTCACACAGACCCCCACCCTCACACATACCCCACCCTCACACAGCCCCCACCCTCATATAGCACCCCACCCTCACACAGCCCCCACCCTCACATAGCCCCACCCTCACATACAGCTCCCCACCCTCACAGCCCCCCACCCTCACAGACCACAACCCCCCACAGCCACCCACCCTCAAACAGCCCCCCACCCTCACACAACCCCCCACCCTCACACAGACCACACCCTCACACAGCCACCCACCCTCCTAGATCCTTGAGGAACACCATCACTCCAAGCCTGCCAGTTTTGCAGCAGAGGAGCTTGTTTTCAAATCAGTTTTAATATTCCTGACAGAGGCACCCCCAGGGGGGAAACAAAACAAAACAATAAATAAATAAATAAATATAAATAAAATATACACACCCACACCACCCACCCACACCACCCACCCACACCACCCACCCACCCACCCACCCACACACCACCCACCCACCCACCCACACCACACACACACACACACACAATTATGTCTCAATATCAATCCAATGACTTGTTCTGAATATTGAGGACACAATTGTTAGGGGGCTTACTCCGTATTCTGGAATAAACATCTTCATGCACATGAGGCATGTCCTCGGTGAGTTGTAAGAAGAGGCTGACTCCCCACAGCACCACACCACAGTTGGTGTGCTTCAGCCGGTCATCCAGAATGTTCTAAAGTGAGACATGATGGCGATCATTACTACCCTCCAAACTGATCACCAGATAGCCAAAAATGTTCAGGGAGAATTTGTCCAGGGAGAATTACATCCGATGCACTGGAGGTCACAGACCATAACCAGCATACCCACCACCCTCTTCGTGTCTATAGACCAGCTACCGTGGATAAACCTTGAACCATAATAACCGTTTAAAACTATCAATCTACCTATGTATATGCATCTCAATAGTTGCACTTTTGCATACGTTTGTGAACAGCATCAACCACTAGACACTACTCAGCTCTTGAACTACATTAACCAGCACAGAATTGGTTGCTGGTGGTCACTCACTCCTGGCACAGCAAAGGAGCCCAACGAATTATATGCTTTTGACCTACGAAGCTTGGAGCATGTGATGGGTTTGGACAACAACCCCTCCCCCCTCCCCCCACCCCAAAAAGGGAGGCAGCCAAAAGTGACCTTCTACTTTCATGCTTGCAACATTTCCTGTGCAAGAGTTACGGCCCATAACAGAGAGACCTGAATCCTTTTACGGTACAAAACATCAACTCAAATTTGACTACATGTATACAGCAAATTGTCGGAATAGGAAGTGAGCTTTGCCTTGTGGAGACCATCAAACTCACGAGCAAATCAAAGATCTCATTCTCTGAAGCAGGTTTGTAGCGCTTGATCAGACCCATCACCTGACACTGTCCCCACTCGCTGAAGTCCCGCAACCTGAGAGTACCACATTAAAAACAGCAGCATTGTTGACCCTTTACTTCATCCATCCATCCAACATGCTTTATTGACACTGAAGATCTTTCACCACATCCTCTGGTTATATGAGCCCGAGGTAGCCGCCTACGTAGGTCAAAGACCGTCTACCACAAACACTTCCATTGGAGACTCACGGGATGGCACCAAACAATGAGTTTCCAGCTATACACACTGATAGCATGACCACTGGAAACCCCTTACCAAACCACACAGACTCGCTAGAGCCAGTCATGCAATAGTGGAGGCAGTGTTTTGGCCAATAGAGCAGATCAATTATATAGAGTCTTAGAGCAATTTAGAAATGTTCCCTTTACCATATCACAAGTGTTCAGCCACTGCACCCACATTGAACTAGAAGACCCTTTACCTCACAAACACTGGTTGTTTGTGAATGGTGTAGTATGAATGTATCATTATGACAACAGCTCACAATAAATTAAAAAAGGTTTCCTTACAAATTACACGTGATCTGGTACCTGTTGAGGAGGTAGTGCGCTATCTTGGTGTTGACCACCATGCCCCCCTCGCAGGCCAGGATCTCAGAGAGAGCAGCAATGCAGTTAGTCACCACTTGAGGGTCGCGGTCTCGCAACATCTGATACAGAACATCCACAAAGTTCATCTCTGGGAAGGGGAGAGGAAGGGCGAGGGGGGGAGGGCGAGGAAGGAAGGGAGGGGAGAAGAGGGAGGGGGAAAGAGGGGGTGAGGGTGGGGGGAGAGGAAGGGGTGGGGGGAGAGGAAGGGAAAGGGGGAGGGGGGGGGGGAGATAATGAGCACATAATGACCTCTTACTTCTGATAAGATGCTATCATCTTGAAAAAGGCAACTCATGAACTATTTAAGAGACCATAAGTAGAACATCAATGTCAACACAACAACAAAACAAAAGTCAGCACACACCCACACTTGCTAGTGGTAGCACCCACCACATGTACCATGCATGCTAGCTGCTGCTACTAATCCCACCACCCACATGTACCATGCATGCTAGCTGCTGCTACTAATCCCACCACACACATGTACCATGCATGCTAGCTGCTGCTACTAATCCTACCACACACATGTACCATGCATGCTAGCTGCTGCTACTAATCCCACCACCCACATGTACCATGCATGCTAGCTGCTGCTACTAATCCTACCACACACATGTACCATGCATGCTAGCTGCTGCTACTAATCCCACCACACACATGTACCATGCATGCTAGCTGCTGCTACTAATCCTACCACACACATGTACCATGCATGCTAGCTGCTGCTACTAATCCTACCACACACATGTACCATGCATGCTAGCTGCTGCTACTAATCCCACCACACACATGTACCATGCATGCTAGCTGCTGCTACTAATCCTACCACACACATGTACCATGCATGCTAGCTGCTGCTACTAATCCCACCACCCACATGTACCATGCATGCTAGCTGCTGCTACTAATCCCACCACACACATGTACCATGCATGCTAGCTGCTGCTACTAATCCTACCACACACATGTACCATGCATGCTAGCTGCTGCTACTAATCCCACCACCCACATGTACCATGCATGCTAGCTGCTGCTACTAATCCCACCACACACATGTACCATGCATGCTAGCTGCTGCTACTAATCCTACCACACACATGTACCATGCATGCTAGCTGCTGCTACTAATCCCACCACACACATGTACCATGCATGCTAGCTGCTGCTACTAATCCCACCACCCACATGTACCATGCATGCTAGCTGCTGCTACTAATCCCACCACACACATGTACCATGCATGCTAGCTGCTGCTACTAATCCTACCACACACATGTACCATGCATGCTAGTTGCTGCTACTAATCCCACCACACACATGTACCATGCATGCTAGTTGCTGCTACTAATCCCACCACACACATGTACCATGCATGCATGGGAGAGGACACGTGCACCCAATCCCCTTAGGTCAATCCTACTTCAACTGTGTTTGTCTCCCCCCTCCCCCCCCCCCCCCCCCCTTCCCACCGCCAATGCAGATCGTAAAAATTCCACATGCTCATTGAGGCCATGCCCACTGTTGGGACTCCACCTACAAGTCACAGACTCTTAATTGAAATTTACAGCAGTTACTGCAGCTAATAACCCGGTAATATCCCGGAAAATTGGTACCTTGATGTGCTAATTATTTCTAGATATTTTTGGAGGGTCAACCACACCCACATTTTTTTTTTAACAAAGCAATTTACTATTTTTCCCTTGTATTTATTATAAGCACAAGCCTATACAAGAGTATGTTGACACTATATGGATCACATGATCCAGCCTCACCTGATATGAAATCCGGAGCGACGTAGAATACCTTGACAATACCCATAACGGCGGTCTTGCGGACGTAAGCGCTGCGGTCTCCCAGACCAGACTGCAGTGGCTCCCGAAGGTACTCCAAGATGTTCGGCAGTCTGCAAGAAGTGACAACATACAACAAGGACAAGTAACGCCCCATGCACAGACAGGAAGTTATACCACGTGTACATGTACATGTGTGCAGACAGGAAGTCACACCACATGTACAGACAGGAAGCCACACCACATGTACAGAAGAAATTACACCACATGCGATGGAGGAGTCGTATTGCATATGATAAAGAAGGAGTCACCCTGCATATATTAAACAGGAAGTTGCATAGCATGATAGACAGGAAGTTGCTTGGCATGACAGACAGGAAGTTGCATAGATTAGCATGACAGACAGGAAGTTGCATAGCATGACAAACAGTAAGTTGCATGGCATGACAGACAGGAAGTTGCATAGATTAGCATGACAGACAGGAAGTTGATAGACAGGTGGTTGCAATCACATGACCGAATTTTGCGAACCCGTCTAAACGTGGTGCACAGTTAGGCAAGTCTTTAAACAGGGTAATCATTTCTTTTGGGTTTAAAAAGAAGGATCCCATGATAGTGATTCCTTATGCAGCAGGGATGAGTGAAGACATCAGGAGGGTCTGCAGGAAGTACAACATCAAAGTCATCTTCATATCTGGAAGAACTCTGAGGACACAACTGAGCAGAGTGAAGGATGTTTTACCAGCTAATATGCACTCATGTGTTGTGTACCACATCCCTTGTAGCTGTGGGAAATACTACATAGGGGAGACCATCAGAAGACTGGAGACCAGAGTGAAAGAACATCAAGATGCCTGTTGAAAATGTAATAAAGAGAAGTCTGCAATTGCTGAGCATGCATGGGATAATGGACATCCTATTTTGTGGGAGGAAGCCACCATCTTGGACCAGGCCAGAAGACTAAGGAACTGCTAGTGAAGGAGGCATTGCACATCAGCCTAGCACCACAGTTCAATCGAGACTGTGGAATGGACTTACCTGACTACTGGGGAGCTGCTCTGGAGAGCCTGAACTTGAAGCCACGACCACCATAATTACTCTATTTTATCTTATTGCTTATAATTATATTATTATTAAAAAAAATTTAATCATTCTATTTTTTAAAAATTATTTATTTTATTATTTACTGTTGTTGTTGTTGTATTATTTATATTTGATAATAATTAAAAAATTCACATCCGGGCTAGGCAGATGTACTGGCATGTGGTGGATAGCTAGCTACCAGTATATAACAGGCTGACGCAAGCCTTAGCGTCTCATTATTCCTGATGAAGGCTAGAGCATCTAGTTGAAACGTCGAGTGAATACTGAGAGTTCATAGAGAGTTCTATTATATTTTGTCAAAAAACGTACATACATGTACAGCTAGAATATCCTTAAGACAAACCTCGGTCGCTTACTAGCCTAGGCATCCATTCCTGAGAACAAAATAAGCCCTTACAGTGACCTATGCATTTACTCTTTGTGAGCAGAGCGTTGCTACGATACTCTGTAAGCACACACGCAGAGAAGACTTCATAGATGAAATAGCCGGTGCTCTCAACTGACGGGCCAGGGTAGAACTCGGCATGGTGGGAGGCTCCGATGATCACCAAGCAAAGTTAATAGTAGACGCTTCACTTTGATGTGTTTAGAAAGTAATCACTATAATAAATCTTTTTTTTGCATGCTCGCTGGAGGACAGTCGTTTCATGTCATAGCTCAAAGGCAACACACTTTAACAGCTTTCAAGACATAATCTTCAGGCACCATACATTGTAGGTGCAACATTACAACAACAAAAAAATAATCAATTTTTTTGATAAAATAAGCATTTGGGAGGGTTTTCCAAATATGGTCATGTATATGACAGACAGGAAGTCACACAACATGGAAGTTACCACATGATGGACAGGAAGTCACACAACATGACAGAGAGGAAGTCACACCACATAAATGATAGGGAGAAGCCACATGTCACAACCCAGAGGAAGTCACACACCACACCACACAATGACAAGCTGTTAAGCCTGGCACTCCCAACACCATGTTTGTCCACACTCATTATCACACGCAAAAAAAGTTCACACGCATGCATGCACACCCACACATGCACACACATATGACCGTTACCATTGGACTCCATCAACTAATTGTAGCCTTGGGCATTCATACCCCTGGTCCTAGAGTCTAAAGGTCGTCAGTTCACGGTTCACAATACGATGGATGAATACACTGTGACCTCCGACGCAAGATGTTGGAGAAGTAATGGAGTCATTTTTAGTCTTACACAATGTGAATGCCTGGAGGTTAAAGGTTAGCATATCAACATGCTCATTTTCTTTTGGTTCCAGGAAAGAGTTAAAACACAAAAGCAATAAATTTGGCACATCTGATGTCCGTCAATTCGAAATTTCAGAACACCCAACATGGACTGTTAATTAGAGTAAGTTTGAAGGTCCCTGAGTGGTGCAGCCACACAGTGACATGGAGCATGTCTAACCTTTGAAAAATGGATGCCATTAAGCCACAAACTACTTCAGCTCAATTTCACTTAAAAATAACTTTCACTTTCACTTTTTCTTTGAGCATAATAACCCGGATTAATATTATCTTCTGCCATAAGAGGAGCACGGGCAGCAGCAGAGATGTCACATGATCAATGACATCATGATATACACATCACACAAGAAAAGTGAAATTCACAAAAACTTGCACACTCCGATACACTACGTAGCAGGATATTTTAGTGGGCTTTAATTTGTGCGGGGGGCTTTCACAGTTTAGAAATCTTATCTGCCAATGACAAAGAAAAGTATGTGGTGCACTGCATGCTACAAATCCCACGGACATTTCTCCAGCTAATCCTTCTGTCAGTCACCATCTGCAAATATTTAACCTCTTAATATATATCCCCCTCTAAGGTGCAGTGTCCAACCTGCTTCAACCCAGTGCGATGTTGGTCCTGTGTGTGTGCCTATAGAGCTATTGTCAACCTACTTCAACTTGCCTCAACCCAGTATCCAGTGTGTCCCCACAGAGCTATTGTCAACCTATTTCAACCCAGAGTGGTGTTGGTCCAGTGTGTGTCCCCATAGAGCTATTGTCAACCTACTTCAACCTGCCTCAACTCAGTGTGATGTTGGTCCAGTGTGTGTGCCTATAGAGTTACCTACTTCAACCTGCCTCAACCCAGTGTGATGTTGGTTCAGTGTGTGTGCCCACAAAACTATTGTCAACCTACTTCAACCCAATGTGATGTTGGTCCAGTGTGTGTCCCCATAGAGCTATTGTCAACCTACTTCAACCTGCCTCAACCCAGTGTGATGTTGGTCCAGTGTGTGTGCCCATAGAGTTATTGACAACCTACTTCAACCTGCCTCAACCCAGTGTGATGTTGGTCCAGTGTGTGTGCCCACAAAACTATTGTCAACCTACTTCAACCCAATGTGATGTTGGTCCAGTGTGTGTCCCCATAGAGCTATTGTCAACCTACTTCAACCTGCCTCAACCCAGTGTGAGGTTGGTCCAGTGGGTGTGCCCATAGAGTTATTGACAACCTACTTCAACCTGCCTCAACCCAGTGTGATGTTGGTCCAGTGTGTGTGCCCACAAAGCTATTGTCAACCTACTTCAACCCAATGTGATGTTGGTCCAGTGTGTGTCCCCATAGAGCTAAATATTGTCAACCTACTTCAACCTGTCACAACCTTGTTTGATGTTGGTCTACCCCCATACCCCATAGAGCTATTGTCAACCTTCTTCAACCTACCTCAACCCAGTGTGCCAGTGTGCATCCACTCAGGATTATATCACTGTCGCCATGAACTATTTCCACTCAAGCCATTTGCCATTCCCTCGCACACGTATAACCATTTACCTCAGAGAACACATGCTCCTAAGTGCAAGTCCCCGGATCATTGGGTTTCGGTCATGGCAATCTTTGTGCATGGTGTTGATGGTCAACAGTGCCAGATCAGAGTTGGACTTGGAATAGTTGCCGAGGTAGAGATACACGAGCTTCTTTTGCACGACATCTTGTGCTGCTCCAGCCTTGGACACATTAAAGGTTTAGTGACATAGAATTGCATTAAACAATAATGATGATGTCAAGTGAGTGTACTTCTGACACGGTATGTAAGCTGCACCAACCTAGAATTCCAATAACCTTACCATAATCATCTCACTGAATAGGCTCGAGACATCGATGCCTAGTGTCATGCAGGCTATAACCTTCTGCACAGCTTGGAGATAGCGTCTTTGGTCTCTCTGCACTTCTGGGTTCCTCAGGAGGGCCCTACAGGCAAACGGGCGCATGACGCACTGTGTGTGTACTTGGTGGCATTTAGTTAGCTTACCTCAGCTCTCCCACCTCGCTTCTTTTCGTTTCTTGCGTGAAAGAGGACATTGCAAAAGTACTATTTATAGATTGTAAGGAGAGAATAACTTTCACAATAAGTGTAACGTAGGTACTCGACCAGAAGGTGGAAGAAGTGCCATCTTCAGAAAGATTTGCGACGCGGTCTACACACCCCTCCAGCTGAGTGCACCCACGACCCCAAGGATAATATTCGCACTCTGACCCACTGTCAAAGACACGTAATGCCGTTAGCAGTGAATTTTGGACTCACGTATTATAGTTATACCGAATAGGTAGTTGTCGAAGTGATATCCTCTGTGCAGCTCTCAGTCAAGCCACAAGTTTTTGTTCTATTGGCGAGCCCCAAATGGGCTAAAAAAATTAGGAGAAGTAGCTATGCACTTTCGACGGTTTTGTCTTGACCATGCCGTACCAGATGGACACTTGTAATTATTATTTTAATGATGCAGTTAATGCTTAGCTTTATGTTTTGAGCCTCCACCTCCTTTAATTCACTCCAGTAATTCACTCCAGATGCTTATGAGAAACGGATTACTGCAGAATTGAGGAATGCATTGTGGAATTGTTAGCTTCCAGTAGTAAAAGGATGACGAAGGACGAAGTTAAGTGGGGGAAAAGAACAGACAAAAAAACGCATTATCCATGATGAAGGTTGGAGCATCTAGTCGAAACATCGAGAGAAGACAATTTGAAGTTGATTATTGAGAAGGCTATTGTAATGTTATTATGTGTTTATTGAGAGAAAAAATGGTGACTCGCACTAGGAAGAAACAAGATCACAAACATTTACAGGACCTTTATGTATTCATATAAAGGTGGTCTTAATAATAACACACATGCCACACACATGCCACCTGCATAATAAAATAAAATAAAACAATTTAAGTTTTTTCCTTCCAACTCCGTCAATATGTGTAGTACAAGTCACATGATGTGTCATACAGGCGGTCTTAATTAGGCCAACACAATCGTGTTTAATACAATTACCTTCACCCCATGTATATATGTAAAAAGCAAACAATTATTTATATTGAGTAGAAGATAGCACTTTCCACACCCTGGTCCACATTTTCATCTTCCTACATGGGATACATACTGGACCAACATTACACTTGGATGAATTCACTTTCATTTCTCCTTCATTTGGAACTTGGTATATTATCCTTCTTGCAATAACCTCCTCAATAATCAACTAGAAATTGCTCTCAACGTTTTGAGTAGATGCTCTCTAGAAACGTCGAGAGATTACGATTTGATTATTGAGAAGGTTATTGTAATGATATTATGTCGACTGAGAATATAATCTTTCTCCTTCATTCTCACTCTGCCACCATTCTTGCTCCTTCCATCCTATCTTGGTCAAGCAATGGACAAAATTCTGGATGTGTAGAGGGAGATCAAGAGGACTAACTCACCACAGACTCCTCCTCAGACGTCTTAGAGTGGTTATGCTATTTAGTACACTGTTGTGGTTCCCCTTGATTTATATGATGAAGGCATCAGAAGAGTGGTCTCTCCGAGCTGCCAGAGCATTGAAAAAGCTGAGAAGGTGGTATCATTAGCATAGCTTGCCCCTTTTTCTCCTTAGGTGCAAGACAAAGTGATATGATGTCTGATCCAATAATTAGAGATACCCAGTGCTGCCATAATCTTTTCAGAAACCCTGGAAAGGTTGTGGCAATACATGACATAATATGCAAAATAGCGCTTCAGTGGTTCTGCTTCATATAAGATCACGAAGCAGTAATAGGATGGTTGGAGTTAGGATTGGGGCTAGGTCTTAGGTGCTATGCCTAGGTTTAGGGCTAGTCAACAAAAAATTGATAATTCATTACCCTGAAGAACTATGCTTTCTACATATGAGATAATTAGCTTACCTGCCCCATCTGGATGGCCATGGCTCAGCGGTAAGAGCTTTGATAACCTGTCTTGACAAAGAAGTAACTGATATCAACTGAAGCTGTTTTATTTGTGCGGCTCAGCATGGCTCTCCTTCCAAGAGCCTGGTCTGCTGTACTGACAGGGATAGATCACTTTTCAGCTATTGTAGGAAGATGAAACGCCATATTTTGGGGTGTTTTTCCCCCAGTGGAATATAACTGTAAAGAGGGAGGGGGAGAAGTTGATAATTTCCATTTTGTATGAACAAACATTGTGCCGATAGCCAAGTCTGAAAGTGAACAGGAATTGAATGGTGCTCAAAATGCTCGGCTATATCAGCTTTTATTTTACTGGTAGGCATCAACTCAATGCAAATGGGCAATAGAGACCGAGCTCTTCCACTTATTGACGATCAGAGATTATAATATACATGTAAAATCATATTCATTCATGGAACTAGCTAGTGCAACAGTGTCTATCTGTTCTAAAATTATTTTTAGATTTTTGAATTAATGTTCAGCGGGGGAATGCAGTATCTGTGTTTGGGTCGGAGGGGATGTAGAGGGTTGGACTTGTTTTGTTCGTTAATGTGTATATATTTTTTGTTTGCCTCTTATGGTTTGGAGACTCTAACAGTTGGGGAAGTGCTTTGGCTATTTCTGTACCCTCTTGGGTAGCTCAAACAAATCTTCTTGTGGAGCACACCTGTACAGTAAGTGCCCAGTTCCCATTAACAAGGAAAGAAAGACACTACACATGTCTCGATAACAGATCTCCCAGAAACACATCAAAGGTATCCAAATGCTTTCCTTGCTTTCCCTAATTATATTCTTCTATGACCCTGGTTCTCCCCAAAGCAATGCTCCACCAGTAATACAAACATTGACATAACTTGAGGGCAAAACCACAACTTTGACATCACACCTGGATAGGTACTTCTTTCCTTCCTGCTTTGTCAATAACAACTAACTTCCATTTCTGTGGTTCCAGCATCAGTAGATGGTCATATGTAAATTCTTCTTCATCAAGATGACCTGTGCACTCGGCTATTCAAGAGTAGTATGAGAATATTGTCAGCATGGAGGTAGTCTCCCATATAGAAGTCATTTATGGGTAAACCCAGCCCTGATGCTTCTAGTTGTTTCAGCTAGGGATCCATGACCATCAGGAAGAGTGTTGGAGAAAGTACACACATACCAGCATGGGTGCAACACATTTGTACAACACTGAGTCCCTTCAGACTCACACAAATTTAAAAAAATCACTACCTACTGAAGTCTATAAAGGGAATGATCATAGACTGGGTAAGGGTGTGCATGTACACTTGGTTGGCAAGTCCCTCTGGTGAAGAGAGTTTGGATTTATTTTACTACCTGACATGACATGAAGGATATCTCCACATTCCCCAAATTGTAATCCAGGACTGGCTACCATGCTTCTGGCTGGAGCCTTCATCCTAGAAATTTCTGGATGACATTCTTTAACATAAGTATCTCTTAGAGTTCTTGCAAAAAATGACTGCCATGCTCAGCAAAAAGCTTCCCCTTTCTAGTGAAAGTTCATTCTTCCAAATTCCCTATGGATCCAGGTCCTGATGAACTATACAAGTCATATATACCTGTTTTTGGTATGAGTTATCACTTGGCTGACAATCAGATCATGTCTGCTTGCTTGCTCTTTGCTCGACTCAGTAACTGGAAGTGATGTTAATTGGCATGTTGAACACATGGAATACATGATCATGGAGAGAAGTAGTCAAGAAAGCGATGGTATAGAAACCATGGCATGTGTTCTCTCAGGGGTGGAGCCTCTATAGTAAGTTGTTGATGTAAGTGTTACAAGAAGAAATAATTATGTGCGGAATATAAAACAAGAATAAGATGTAGCAGATAAAAAAATTGACACATCATTAGCAGATTAAAAGGTTATAGCAAAACTAAGGCAAACACACGCATGTACCCACATGCACTCACTCACACACCAATCCACACATACACACACACACATCATATACACACACAATGAAGTGTCAATGATGTTTCATGATCACTTAGGATGGTAGGAATCGCTATCTTGAAAATTTTATAAAATTTAGATCTCAATGGGATAATACAATTATACTTAATTTTGGCTCCAAAGGTAGCACAGATAGTTATTAAAAAGAATAATTTGGCCAAAGAACTTCTCTAGTCAACTAAAGCAGCCACTGATATTTTAATAGAGAGTAGTATCTACCGAGTTCTACAGTGTATAATTGCACAATCAAGTGAATCAACATGTCGACATTAAAGTCAACTATTCCAGTCAACTTGAGAGTTTATAGCTATAAAGAAACTGTCAAGACTGAAGCCAGTTAATTTAATGGTGCCTACTGGATGGAAGTAATTCTGAGTTTGGTTGACTATTGTTGAGCATTGTAAACTATGGAACTCCTCATGTTTGGTAGCAAAGCAGTTTTCTTCTTCAGTATCTGCAGACAGATTAACATTAGTAGACCAACACTCTCCTCTACATCCTCTTCCCTTATGGCTGGTGAAGTTGGAGTAGCTCCTGATAACTATTGAAAGACGTGAGCAATATGACAACACATAACTCCTTCTACCATAACTGAAGTGGGCACCTGTTGGCTAATGCAAATGTTAGTAGCCTTGACTTGCTCCCTAGAAAATCTTGTCACTTGCTTTGCATTGCCACTTACTTCCCTTGTCATGGGTATTCCTCTGATGTTGCTGCTTGTTATGAGCCTGGGAAGCCATGTCAGGGGTCAGAAAATTGAGGTGAGAACCTAATACTCTGCCCATGAGTACGAGCGGGTGCAATTCCTGTGGTTCCATGTGGTGTGAAACTGAATTGTGATCCCCATGTTTCCTCACATAAGCTTCATTAATCATTCATTGAAAGTTTTCATGGTTCTCTCTGCCTGACTATTGGAAGATGGCAGGTATGGTTCTGTCTTAATATGTTGAACACAAAAATACAGGTGTACCAGCTCCTCATACACACCCTTTAGGCACTGGCGGTACTAAGGGGGGCGGAGGGGGCGTCCGCCCCCCCAACCAACACAGCCAGCTTAGCTAAGCTAAGCTCTATCATTCACACACAAATCAGTGACGGAATTTGATGCAGAGTCAATAATTTTGGACGCCGTTTGTGAGATCAACCTGGTTACCACTATCACGAGAATAAGATTGAGTCGAGTGCTGCTTGCTATTGCAAATTGTAGCTTTGAGCAGGCAGCTAGTGAATGCGCTTGTCTTGTAGTAGACTCGTAGAGACCTAGTGAATAGTGTAGTAGAGATCTATTTCTCACCTGACCCGCGTAAATCAGCGCGGGTTTAATTATTCAAAAGAAAAATTTGTTTTTTATTATTTTTTATTTTTTATTTGAATTGTATATATATATATATATATATAGCTATATATATAATAGCAGATTATTTTATTTTTAGTGTAAAGAGAACTGTTTAATTTCCCACTTATTGTCATTAGTGTTGCCCACAAATCATTGTCATTGTCTAATCATCAGCTCTGAAAACAGAGTTTTCCCTGAGGAGGGACCTTCAAAATTGCAAAACAGTTCTGGATGTATTACAAGTTTTGCATCAGACCGATCTGCACAGAGTGTATGGAGAACTATACCAACTTTATCGTTTGTTTGTCACACTTCCTGTGACCACAGCATCCTATGAGAGCAGCTTTAGTAAACTCAACATTGTTAAAACAAGCTTCGATCCACGACATCTCAAGAGAGAATTGTGATTCTTTTTGTTGAAAATGATATCACTGCTAAGCTAAATTATGACTCTATTACTGACACCTTTGCGTCCATGGGACCTCGACAAATGCAATTATGATTCCAAAAAATATAAGATATAATATAAATCAATGGCCTTGATGTTAATTTCTGTATATGTAACATGAAAAATAAAAAATTTCCTCGAGGTAATATATATAGCTAGATAACTTGTAGAATGCAGACCATCCCTAGCTATTTTGCATGCACCATGCAATGCTATGTTTCTCCCCCCCCCCAACATAGTAATGCTGTGCACACCTGTGCCTTTAGGTGCGTCACACATACCACAATAAATGGTGTGAGCTGCATACTGATTAATAGGGTGATAGCACCTAAATTAGTGTATTAACATAATTATGCTATCCCACCAGTGCTCTAGTTTACACATAGTATTATAACAGTTGGATGTACAATGAAGTGCCTGGTAGCCAAAATTTCCAAAATTGACTGTGATTCGAACCCATGAGCAACTTCTCGGACCTTATCAACTGGATTAGGGCATTAAATTTGGAGCCGATGCTTCCAGAATCTACCTTGCATCCATGCAACCAGGCCACATCTTCTCAAAGTAGACTTTTGGAATGCATTCAATGTAATTGATCATGTCAAGATCCTTACAGCTACGGTAATTTGTTCAGCAAATACTCCCTTTGTACACTCTGCTTATGGCTCAACATTGTCCTTGTTGGGAAGTGAAATTGTGTCTGCAGAAGGCATCCAACAAAGTAATCCTCTGGGACCTCTGCTTTTTTTGCCTTACCAACCACAGCCTTTTGAAGCAGCTAAGTTTAGGTAGTACCTCAATGATGGAACCTTGGAGGCACAGTGGGCGATGCACTGGCTGACATGCATATTGTGCAGAGTGAAGCCTAGAGCATGGCTGACATGCATATTGTGCAGAGTGAAGCCTAGAGCAGGTTTGGAGTTGAACAGCAAATGTGAGATCATCGATCATGACCCAGTCGGTATCAAAGATTTTTTTTTTGTGTGCAACACAAGGTCGCAAGGTGGTCAACCCTAAATTTTCCCACTTAAGCTCTCCTATAGGTAGTTGGGAGGAGTTGAAGGAGAAAATGACTAAGTTCTTAGAATTGTTGGAAACTCTATGTCCCCTGTGGGTAGATCCAGTATACCCATGGGCTACACTGCAGGAAAATTCAGGGTATCCTACTCCAGACAGTTACATGACATTATCAGGTCACTTGGTTCTGCTAAAATCTCCTCACATCTGGAACTACTTGGCTTGGACCGTCATGATGGCAAACACCCTGATGTAGTGACTGTAATGATGTGAAAGTTAGGCAAGATTCTGGTGTGGGATGCTATCTGCCCAGAGACTTTTGTCCCCTTCATATTGTGATCTTCAGTTTGGCAAACCTTGTGCAGTTGCTAACAGAGTCGAGTGTTTGAAGCTGCAAAAGTATGCAAATATCAATAATCAGGTACCTTGCCATTTTGTTCCCCTTGGGATAGAGACTTCAGGGGTGTTTGGCAGGGAAATCATAACCTTTCTCAGGGAGTTGGGCGCAACAATTGAGGAGGAATGCAAGAGTAAAGCATATACCTTTACCTGCTTCAATCCCTTTACCTGCTCCAATCCCTTTACTTGCTCCAATCCCTTAACGTGCTCCAATCACTTTACCTGCTCCAATCCCTTTACCTGCTCCAATCCCTTTACCTGCTCCAATCCCTTTACCTGTTCCAATCCCTTTACCTGCTCCAATCCCTTAACCTGCCCAATCCCTTTATCTGCTCCAATCCCTTAACCTGCTCCAATCTCTTAACCTGCTCCAATCACTTTACCTGCTCCAATCCCTTTACCTGCTCCAATCCCTTAACCTGCTCCAATCCCTTAACCTGCTCCAATCCCTTAACCTGCTCCAATCACTTTACCTGCTCCAATCCCTTTACCTGCTCCAATCCCTTTATCTGCTCCAATCCCTTAACCTGCTCCAATCCCTTAACCTGCTCCAATCCCTTAACCTGCTCCAATCACTTTACCTGCTCCAATCCCTTTACCTGCTCCAATCCCTTTACCTGTCCAATCCCTTTACCTGCTCCAATCCCTTTACCTCCTTAACCTGCCCAATCCCTATACCTGCTCCAATCCCTTTACTTGCTCCAATCCCTTAACCTGCTCCAATCACTTTACCTGCTCCAATCCCTTTACCTGCTCCAGTCCCTTTACCTGCTCCAATCCCTTTACCTGCTCCAATCACTTTACCTGCTCCAATCCCTTTACCTGCTCCAGTCACTTTACCTGCTCCAATCCCTTTACCTGCTCCAATCCCTTTACCTGCTCCAATCCCTTTACCTGCTCCAATCACTTTACCTGCTCCAATCCCTTTACCTGCTCCAATCCCTTAACCTGCCCAATCCCTTTACCTGCTGCAATCCCTTAACCTGCTGCAATCCCTTAACCTGCTCCAATCCCTTTACCTGCTCCAATCCCTTAACCTGCTCCAATCCCTTAACCTGCTCCAATCACTTTACCTGCTAATCCCTTTACCTGCTCCAATCCCTTTACCTGTCCAATCCGCTCCAATCCCTTTACCTGCTCCAATCCCTTTACCTGCTCCAATCCCTTTACCTGCTCCAATCCCTTTACCTGTCCAATCCCTTTACCTGCTCCAATCCCTTTACCTCCTTAACCTGCCCAATCCCTATACCTGCTCCAATCCCTTTACTTGCTCCAATCCCTTAACCTGCTCCAATCACTTTACCTGCTCCAATCCCTTTACCTGCTCCAATCCCTTTACCTGCTCCAATCCCTTTATCTGCTCCAATCCCTTTACCTGCTCCAATCACTTTACCTGCTCCAATCCCTTTACCTGCTCCAATCCCTTTACCTGCTCCAATCCCTTTACCTGCTCCAGTCACTTTACCTGCTCCAATCCCTTTACCTGCTCCAATCCCTTAACCTGCTCCAATCCCTTAACCTGCTCCAATCCCTTTACCTGCTCCAATCCCTTTACCTGCTCCAATCACTTTACCTGCTCCAATCCCTTTACCTGCTCCAATCACTTTACCTGCTCCAATCCCTTTACCTGCTCCAATCCCTTAACCTGCCCAATCCCTTTACCTGCTGCAATCCCTTAACCTGCTGCAATCCCTTAACCTGCTCCAATCCCTTTACCTGCTCCAATCCCTTAACCTGCTCCAATCCCTTAACCTGCTCCAATCACTTTACCTGCTAATCCCTTTACCTGCTCCAATCCCTTTACCTGTCCAATCCGCTCCAATCCCTTTACCTGCTCCAATCCCTTTACCTGCTCCAATCCCTTTACCTGCTCCAATCCCTTTACCTGCTCCAATCCCTTAACCTGCCCAATCCCTTTACCTGCTGCAATCCCTTAACCTGCTGCAATCCCTTGACCTGCTCCAATCCCTTTACCTGCTCCAATCCCTTTACCTGCTCCAATCCCTTTACCTGTCCAATCCCTTTACCTGCTCCAATCCCTTTACCTGCTCCAATCCCTTTACCTGCTCCAATCCCTTTACCTGCTCCAATCACTTTACCTGCTCCAATCCCTTTACCTGCTCCAATCCCTTTACCTGCTCCAATCCCTTAACCTGCCCAATCCCTTTACCTGCTGCAATCCCTTAACCTGCTGCAATCCCTTAACCTGCTCCAATCCCTTTACCTGCCCAATCCCTATACCTGCTGCAATC
Organism: Cladorhizidae sp. MBARI D1340-BT2; assembly: GCA_028752905.1. Lineage (NCBI taxonomy): Eukaryota > Metazoa > Porifera > Demospongiae > Poecilosclerida > Cladorhizidae > Cladorhizidae sp. MBARI D1340-BT2. Next base: position 37,422,904 of record JAQNBH010000009.1, on the reverse strand, counting down.
CCTTAACCTGCTGCAATCCCTTAACCTGCTCCAATCCCTTTACCTGCTCCAATCCCTTTACCTGCTCCAGAAGAGAACTTTGGTGGCTGTGTGGGTGGCAATGTAGCTGCAGTGCTCTGTTCTACTGCTACCTGGGACACTTAAGACTAATTGATTTTATTATTATTGTGTATTTTATTTATATTAAAATTTGTTTATTTGTATGTTTTTTAAAGACCAAAATTGTTTTTAAAAAAAGAAGATAAAACATTATTTAAGTTGAACAAACATTCGTGATATCTATTGGATTTCAGTTCAATTTATGTTGAATATGTAATGAGTACCCACAGAGTTCGTGTGTAGTCCAGTTAACCCAGAGTTCACTATGTTCACTGTCTATGGGCATGTGGCTTTGGTCTTCATGGGAATCTCATAGTTCTGCATCTCCTTGCTGGTCATGGCATAATCACGACTCTGTTCCTCCTCTTCCGGCACTAACACATGGTATATATGGTCGGTATTCTCCGCTATGGAAGTGGGAGCTTCTAGTGTGTGATACACCATATTTTCTCCTTCATTCTTCAAGTAATCTTCTGTTGTGCCATGCACACCAGCAGAGGAAGGTGTATGGCCAAAAGCTTTGGTTGGGTTGCCACTGACTGAAGATGTGAAATTTTCCAAAGGACTTATCTCATAGTCATGGTTACTGATCTGGACTTCATTTGGAGTTACAATCTCTGCTTTTCTATAAGGAGTTTACAATATCAACTGCATAAATACAATAAGTAAAAGTAAATTAACTCTTAGAACAGGAGCTGCTGCAATTAAACTAGCAGTTTTTAATGACAACTTGCAAAAAGCTAACCTAGGAGAGCTGACTAGTTCCAGTTATTGGGTTCAGTTTTATTTAGTAATTTGTACATGATCTACAATTCCCAAAGTCAAGCAAGGTCGACCAAAGTGCTTCAGGTAAGTTTATTGGCTATCATTTATTGCTAGTTGAATAAACTAATGCTACTCTATCTAAAGCCTGAAGTCTGTCAGCTTCATAAGGCTAGGGGATGAATTTATGGTAGCTGTTAAATATATCTAAAACCTTATACACAACTGCATGTTATTATTTTGTGGACCATCCTGTTACTAGAGCTAGGTAGTTTTTCTTGACTGCCCATTTTCATATATCTAGTTGGAATGATGCATGTCTCATATCACACACACACTTAGCTTCCTGGTGCCTATCTTGTAGTAGCTAGTTTATATTCGTTTAAGAAAATATCTCACAGATGTATATGAGTTGAATTTTCTCTGAAGTGTGTTAATATAAAACAATAGAAACTTGACTCACATTCTCTGTTTGCCAGATCTCCTGTAATAAAACCATGCCCAGCTAAGGTTCACACCCACCAGGACTATACCATGGCAATGATGACTGCTCCCATCACTCCTCCCACTACATGACAACTCTCAGTAACCCTGGGCAATCCCTTTTCTTCCCCTGAGGATTCCTGAGTGATCATTGGCCACAGTACGGTGGTATTAATGCTAGATCCACATGGCTGTGACGTGCTGATAATTTCTTCTCTGAGTAGTGTGAGATCTGCATTTTGTAAAGATCATCTTTATATGCACATGTACTTGCAGTTAAACTTACCACAAATTACTGCAGCTGGGTAGTTATTTTTGCATGGGTTTGATAATTCCTTGATTGAGTCCATTGTACAAGGTTGCTCCCTCCAGTTGGGGCAGGTTAATTTCACTTTACTATTTGGTTCTTGACCAAAGCACAATTTTGTCGCACACTGCAGACATCCTGCATAAGTTCACAGAGTATGATAAATGCTATAGTTAATGCCACATAGTAACTCTTGTTATGGCCTAGACCATGCATACATCACAAAACTGTACCTATGACATTGTTGCTTGTGTAGTTTAGTCTATGGCATACCGCTCTTGCTTCACGATTGCCCCACCTGGCAGCACACACAGAGCACCACTTGTACACTGGTCAACCTCCTCTGTCTCTTTCCAAGCACACCTCTACACGTCCAGCATATTCAGTCCCTCCACGCAGCCTCACATCTCTAACCTGGTTCACTGTACAATTGTCATTATGCTGTGTGATGGGAAAACCCTTCTGCTAGGAAAACTACTTGATTTCCTACAGATCCGCTCTCCACACCCGCCACCAACTTAGATTCTAGTCTCACACCAAAACCCACAGTTAGTCGAAATCAATCCACTTCCCGGATTGTATTACCCCTTACGAAAAGGACTGGTATATTTAGACAATAGTAAACTTACTACAACAAGACCATATATACAAATAAGACGCTCAGACATAAAACTCAATAATACTCTGGCGATACAACTTTTCTGAATAAATCCCAGTTCTCTCTATCACTACCACAGTTCAGTCTCTAGGACACCGTCCTTGGCAACCAATTAGAATCCTTGGCAGTCTTGTACGTCACCCGTTTCCAGGTACGCCCTTTCAAGGTTTCCACTACCGGATTCTGCGGTCGTGTCAGCTTGCGCCTTCACAGACCTCCGGCGCTCCCCCAAGGTCGCGTCCAGCAGCACCTCACCAACCACCCGTTCCATGTCCTCCCCCCCCCCACTTCCCGCAGTGGCTCTGTCTCTGTCTTCAGGCCCAGCCTCGGGGAGGAAGCAGTCACGGACAAAGGAGAGAGATTCCCTGACATGTTGCACACTTTCTGAAATCGCTAGTAGCTAGCATTTGTTGGAGAAATATTCTTCTCATTTTGATAAATGTTATGCCTCTCAGTTCAATCCTCTTAATTCAATCCTCTTAATATATAGCCACTGGGTTGAAATACTACATTTCCTGTTTCCTTTCCAGACAAAGTATTTACAAAATCACCACACCCACATGTGGATGATATCAAGGTATTTTCCCTTTTGCTATATAACATATTCCCAGAAATAAAATGCCCTGGACTCTCAACTTCCACTTTTGCCATTTAGAGTACTTTTCACACACCAACATGCACACATGCCAGCACACACACACACACACATACACACACAAACATGCACAAACACACAGACACAGTGCTACCTATTATGGCATGCTATACACTGTTACCAATTGTCGATTTTAATTAGAGTCTGCTAAATTTCCAAACTTACAGCTCCATTCTAAATGTCAATGCCGCTTTTTGAGCTTGCATGTTGCCATGAATAGTTTATTCATTAGTCAGTGGCTGCTAAAAAGCAACATTAAGAAGGCTCGACTTTAATGGATTAAAGGTCAGCTCACTATATTTTGTTATCTGCTATAAATAGTGTTCATGTCAGCAATAGCTATAGACATGGACATGAGCTAACAACAACAACACGAAGCAGATAGAAGAGCTGAAGAAAGGAAGATACTCAGGCAACAGCAACAGCTCAAAGCACAGAGAATAGGTGATGAAAAAGAGATGTCCAGACAGAGAGAGGACACACTCATGAAAATTCTTACAGACCTTACCTAGGAGAAAGACAAACCAAAACTGCAACCCCCCAAGCTCCACACATTCGAATCCGACCAAAGCTGTCTTGCAATAGTTTGAGCAACATATGACACTCTACAAAGTTACAGAGAGGCAGTGGGTGGCTCACTTGCACCAACTTCTAGAAGGAGAAGCTTTGGCTGCATTCCTGGCTACACCCATCAGAGTGGCCAGCAGGTAAAGAGTTGTCCCATGGTTTCGATTGAAACCTGATGTCTACTGACAGAGATGGTGGGAAGCCTCTTTCCAACCCAAGGAAACTGCCCTGCAACTTGCCAACTGTTTGGATGAAGCAGCAAAGGCTTATGCTATAGAATGCACTTCACAGGAGGCACTCATCCAGATGTTCACCCGTGAACAATTCCTCGAGTTGCTACCCAAATACATCGCTATTGGCATCAGAGACAAAAAACCACCTTCGGTCACAAGTGAGCTTGCAGGTGACTATGTACAACAGAGTGGGCTGACACTGTTATCTAACACTGAGGTAAGATATGGAGACAGCGTGAATATTTCAGTAGGCCCGACAAACCTGACCACACACAAGGACCAAAGGAGCACAGAGTAGATTTACGGCTGGGGCAGGAAGTTCAACCCACTCAACCCTCTACTCCAAGTAGATGAGGCTGGAATGGTGCCTAGAAGTGTCACTAGTCATCCAAGCCAGACGACAGCAAAGGAGTGAAGTGCTACAATAATTATTGTAATACAAAATACATCCAAATGCCCAAACCAGAAAGTATTGTTATGCAAACCCACTGATAGCACTGACTTGGACTACGCTGTATCTGACACCATAGATGGGAACCAAACTCGATACCCATGCAGTAATCTCCTCTTGTCATAAGGAACTCCACCATGGTGGATGCTTGGACAGGATGCAAGACTCTACTGTCCTGGGTGAATGGGCCACCAACAGAATTTGACTTGGCCAGAGTACATAGCAGGAGTCACTAGAGAGTTCACAATGGCAGTCGCCGACAACCTGGGTGCAGATGTGTTACTTGGGCGAGATATACCATTTCCTAACCAACTGCTCAAGGCTTTGGTGGATGAGAAAGCTACACATGAGGCACCTGTATTTGCAGTCCAAACCAGGAAAGCAGCAAAAACACAATAAATCATGCACAATAGAGAGGATAGAGCGACTGCTGAATCAGGAGCCTGCATCTCTGCTTGCATCCCGACACAACCCACACAATATATCCCCTGCCATATCAGAGGTACCTGTAATTCCATGCAGCAACATAATTGGCATTGACAATGATTTCTTTCTCACCACTGAACCTAAATCGAAACAAACCAGATGGCAGGGTAGACAATCCTTTGCCAACTCGGAGGCTTTTACACTTCCTATGGACCTGCCTTCTTCTCCCAAGCAGGAAGTTACCAGTCTCCCACCACAGAAAATTGCAAGCAGCACTGAGCAATGATTAAAGGAGGGATACCTCACTGCACAATGCATGGAAACAAGCAGAGGAAGAAGACTCCATATTTCTTGGAAGATGGCCTATTGTACAGGCATAGTCCAGACCAGTTGGGCAATGATGTGCACCAACTTGTGCTACCAACCGACAGGAGACAGCAACTTATAAGGCTGACACACACAGTTCCCATGGCAGGCTATCTAGGATTCAAAAGAATGAAGCAGAGGATTCTCAGACATTTCTACTGGCCTGGCATGCACAAGGACGTCAAGAGTGCATGTGAGAGTTGTCCAGAGTACCAAAAACAACTCGTTGACCCACCTTGTTGCTCCATTACAGCCTATGCCAGAGCTGACACAACCGGTGGATAGCATAGAAATCGATATTGTTGACTTTTAACACACACCAAGTCAGGGAACAAATACCTTCTCATGTTCACGAATTTTGGTAGTCGATACCCTGATGCTGTAGCACTCCGGAAGGTTTACACAGAGTCAGTTGTGGCAGCACTCATGGAGATTTTCTATAGACTGGGAGTGCCATTAGAACTCTTGACTGACCAGGGAAGCAATTTCTTGGCGAGATGGGCATTCACCACAAACAGACTAGCCCATACCATCCTCAAACTATCGGCATGCTTGAACATTTTCATGCACACTGAAACAAATGGTGAAGAAGGTGGGAAAACACAACCAAGAGTGGGATACCCTCTTACCCGCCATACTTTTTGCCTGCAGAGAAGTACCAAAAGACATAACAAGGTTCTCCATGTTTGAGCTCCTGTTTGGACACCACATCAAAGGGCCCCTACAAATCTTAAAGAAAACATGGACGGAGTGCAACGTCCTGGACACCACCATCGTGGAGTAGATAAGCAACATCAGAGATCAACTAGATCTGATGCAACAACTCCATGTGGGAAACCAGAAAGCTTCACAAGCTAGGTCTAAACACAGATGTGACCAACTGGCAAGAGACCAGGAATTCCAAGACGGTGATGAAGTATCGGTACTTATACCTAAGGCATCAGGGAAACTCACTGCCCAATGGCAAGGCCCCTACACCATTATTGGCAGGGTGTCACCAGTTACTTACACAGTCGATCATAGAAAAAGGAAAAGGACCACACACATCAATATGTTGAGGAAATCGCATCCTCCCGTTGCTGCTGTACTGCAAGTAAACACTCTAAACGATGAAGACGAACGAACCTGCGGACTTCTCACAACCAACCCAGAAGAAGCTGTAACCCTCATTGCCAGAGAACATCTCACTGATAACCAGGCACAACAGATCAATAGGTCCACCTTTAACTGTTTACTTTTGCATATGCATCTCCAACCATGCAGTAATAATATATTAAGTTTAATGAGTGACTATGTAGAAGTCAATATATAGAGGTTGATATATAGAGAGCTGGCTTAACTAGGAGGACCTGCTGGACTAACTAAGATTCCCCTATAACTGTATTTCTATATGTCCAGCTTGAACTGTTTACTTTTTCATATGTATCTCCAAACATGCAGTAATAAAATATTAAGTTCTCTAAGTGAATATATAGAAGTCAGTATATAGAGGTTGATATATACAGGGCTGCGCTGGCTGCTTGATTAACTAGGAGGAAGGGCTGGATTAACTTAGATACCCCTATAACTGTATTTCTATATGTCGACCTTTAATTGTTTACTTTTGCATATCACTACATATGAAAAAGTTCAGCCCAGCCCTCAATTGTAGTGAGCCTGTCTAGTGTGAGTAGTACGACTATAATACTTGTGTACATGTCTATGTGTGTTGCATGTGTGCATATGTGTATGAGCCTGTCTAGTGTGAGTAGTAGGACTATAGTACATGTCTATGTGTGTTGCATGTGTGCACATGTGTATGAGCCTGTCTAGTGTGAGTAGTAGGACTATAATACTTGTGTACATGTCTATGTGTGTTGTATGTGTGCATATGTGTATGAGCATGTCTAGTGTGAGTAGTAGGACTATAATACCTCTATATATTGACTTCTACATATTCACTCATAAAACTTAATATATTATGACTGCATGGTTGGAGATGCATATGCAAAAGTAAACAATTAATGGTGGACATATAGAAATACATTTATAGGGGCATCTTAGTTAATCCAGCTGGTCCTCCTAGTTGATCAAACAAGCCAACCCAGCCCTGTGTATATATCAACCTCTATATATTGATTTCTACATATTCACTTAGAGAACTTAATATTTTATTACTGTATGTTTGGAGATACATATGAAAAAGTAAACAGTTAAAGGTGGACGGCTGGATTAACTTAGATACCCCTATAACTGTATTTCTATATGTCCACCTTTAACTGTTTACTTTTGCATATGCATCTCCAACCATGCAGTCATAATATATTAGGTTTTATGAGTGAATATGTAGAAGTCAATATATAGAGGTTGATATATAGAGGGCTGGGCTGAACTAGGAGGACCCGCTGGACTAACTATCTATATGTCCTAACTATCTATATGTATCTCCAAACATGCAGTAATAAAATATTAAGTTCTCTAAGTGAATATGTAGAAATCAATATACAGTTATAGGGGTATCTAAGTTAATCAAGCCGTTCCTCCTAGTTAATAAAACAGCCAGCGCAGCCCTGTATATATCAACCTCTATATACTGACTTCTATATATTCACTTAGAGAACTTAATATTTTATTACTACATGTTTGGAGATACATATGAAAAAGTAAACAGTTAAAGCTGGACATATAGAAATACAGTTATAGGGGAATCTTAGTTAGTCCAGCAGGTCCTCCTAGTTCAGCCCAGCTCTCTATATATCAACCTCTATATATTGACTTCTACATATTCACTCATAAAACTTAATATATTATTACTACATGGTTGGAGATGCATATGCAAAAGTAAACAGTTAAAGGTGGACCTATAGAAATACAGTTATTATAGGGGCATCTTAGTTACTCCAGCCGTTCCTCCTAGTTAATCAAACAAACCAGTCAGCCCTGTATATATCAACCTCTATATACTGACTTCTATATATTCACTTAGAGAACTTAATATTTTATTACTGCATGTTTGGAGATACATATGAAAAAGTAAACAGTTAAAGCTGGACATATAGAAATACAGTTATAGGGGAATCTTAGTTAGTCCAGCAGGTCCTCCTAGTTCAGCCCAGCTCTCTATATATCAACCTCTATATATTGACTTCTACATAGTCACTCATTAAACTTAATATATTATTACTGCATGGTTGGAGATGCATATGCAAAAGTAAACAGTTAAAGGTGGACCTATAGAAATACAGTTATAGGGGCATCTTAGTTAATCCAGCCGTTCCTCCTAGTTAATCAAACAAGCCAGCCCAGCCCTGTATATATCAACCTCTATATACTGACTTCTATATATTCACTTAGAGAACTTAATATTTTATTACTGCATGTTTGGAGATACATATGAAAAAGTAAACAGTTAAAGCTGGACATATAGAAATACAGTTATAGGGGCATCTTAGTTAGTCCAGCGGGTCCTCCTAGTTCAGCCCAGCTCTCTATATATCAACCTCTATATATTGACTTCTACATATTCACTCGTAAAACTTAATATATTATTACTGCATGGTTGGAGATGCATATGCAAAAGTAAACAGTTAAAGGTGGACCTATAGAAATACAGTTATAGGGGCATCTTAGTTAATCCAGCCGTTCCTCCTAGTTAATCAAACAAGCCAGCCCAGCCCTGTATATATCAACCTCTATATACTGACTTCTATATATTCACGTAGAGAACTTAATATTTTATTACTAATAACATGCAGAAATAGCCAACCAGCTAAGGAATCTGTGGCAAGTTTTACTGCAAGTGCATGTGCATCTTCACACAATGCTGACTGCCCACCACTTAGAGAAGCAGTTAGCAGCACATCACAATCAAGTGGCGCTAGCACTAGTACCATTATACTGAGCCCCACAATGAACCAAGAATCCTTAGGGGGTGAGAATAGTCTGGCGGGTGTGATAGAGTGTGACCTTAGTCTGATTAGTTATTTTAACATCGTTGTGATTATATATTTATCTTATGCTACATATAATTCCTTTGATTACTGTACACTATAAACCACCATGTTTTGATTTATGAAAGAGTCGAGTGTTTTTGATAATGTATTGCAAGTTCAATATAAGTTTATTTTACACTGCGTGCAAGTAGTAACATAGGCTAGTATAGTACCAGCTAAGATGATAGATTGATGAGGATTCAACTGGCAATGAGGACTAACTGTCCAGCTAGAAGAAAGGCTGCCTGCCATCCACAGATCCAACTCAGAGTTCTGCCTCGAAAAGGAGAACTGGACCTCATACATCTAGAGGTTGTTATTATTTTGTTGCAAGCTATGTCGTAACTGAACAGAAGAAGTGAGCCATCCATCTTTCGACATGCGGATCGGCAATGTTCAAGCTGGTTAGGACACTGGTGTTGAACGCTGAATTGGAAACTACCAGTTGCGGTCAGCTGGTGCAGGTTCCAAAGGACCACTACGATCCTATTCCATCTTGCATTGTGCAATGTTTCAATTTTAATAGTTGTATTAGAGCATCAGGAGAGTCTCTGTCAAAGTATGTAACAGCATTGTGAGCTTTAGCAGAGCACCGTCAGTACAAGGTCATTCTGAAGTAAATGGTTACACGATTGTTTGGTTTGTGGAGTGAACCACGTAGGAATTCAGCAGCAATTGTTGGTAGAAAAAGGACTTGCCATCAAAAAGGCATTCGAATTAGCCGTGGATATTGAAAAGGACTGGGGCCATCAGGACAGACAATGGGAGGCAACCTTCAGCCATGGAGGTGTGTCAGGTCCATATTCCACTGAGGGTCATGAAAGGAATGGGAAACCTGCACATACCTCCAAACAAACCTGTATGATATAGGTGTGGAGGAGAACATATGGATCCAGATTGCAAATTCCGTAATGCTGAATGTCATAATTGATTGGACATATTGCAAGGAAAAAGCCAACACAAGACGGGACGTAAAGACATGAGCATCATTATTTGGAGAATGGAGTCAAAATACGAGGACACTCTGAAGACAGTGAATAGTCTTATTCTTTATTGACCTGGATAGTAGCAAAGACAAGGCATTCATGGTAGATGTTTACATTAACCAAGTGCCAGTTGAAATGGAATTTGATGCTGATGCTGCCCTCACTCTCATCATGAAGGAAAGGTATTAGAGGATACAGAAGAGGACTCACATACAAAAGCTCTAAGACACTGACACCAATTTGCGGACTTAACAACAGGGGGGAAAGTACCCTAGCTGGGATCAGCATTTTTCACTGTTGAGTTGGATGAGAAAAAGGTGGTTAAATTCACACATGGTAGGACAAAACTTGCTTGGTCGAGATTGGATTACAGCACTCAAATTAAACTTTGTGCAAATTAACAGTCTGGTGGGTAGTAATCAAAGCTTGTTCAATAATAAGATTGATACGTTGAAAAGAACCAAGGTAAAGCTACATTTAGACCCAGAAGTCTAGCCTAGAGCTAGGTCAGTACCTTATTCTCTTAGAGAGAAATTGAAACAAAGCTAGAGAGACTAGAAAGCACATTTACATGTTCAGTTCAGTAGTTGGGCTGCACATACAGTCCCTATAATGAAAAGCAATGGTAAGAATCTGTGGAGACTGTATGGTTACCATTAACTCTGTTTCTCAGTGTCTTTCTCAGGTAGACACATCCTTTATCTAGAGTTGTTTGCTGCTCCGAATAGTAGTTGACATGTCTCACAGTTGGAGTTAGAGAATGAGACCCTAAACAGATTATCACTGTGAATACGCCCAAGTGGTTATTTCAGTGCAACAGGTTACCCTTTGGAGTATCAGCTGCTCCATTTATTTTTCGAAGGGAGTGGAAAACCTGTTACAAGGGTGCAAGGGTGTTTCTGTCTATCTAGTTGATATTTTAGTGACTGGGAGTACAGCAGAAGAGCATATGTAGAACCTTGATTCTATCTTGGGTAAGCTGTGATTGACAAGGATGGTTTGCACTCCACTGAATAGAAAATTCAGGTTATTGCCCCGAGACCAACTAATATCACTCAGTTGAGAGCCTTCTTGGGGAAGGTTCATACCTAACCTATCCTCACAGCTCTCTCCATTCTATCAATTAATATGTAAAAACTCCAAGTATGTTTGAACAAGCAAGCAGGATCAGGCTCTTGTAAGTGGTAAGGGACATTGGTCCACTATGATAGTGCAGAACCCCTTATCAAAGCGGTTTGGGTGCATTCCTATCACATGTAATTGATGATGGCTATCAAAGACCAATCGCTAACACTTTTAGAACTCTGAGTGAGAAAAATTACTAACAGGTAGAAAAGGAAAGGTTAGCGATAATATTTGGTATTACCAAATTTCATACCTAATTCTTTATTATAGAGTCTGACCTTCAACCTCTGTCTTACCTGCTTAACGAGTCTAGACAAATTCCACCTCTTGCATCATCACAAATTCAATGATGGGCACTTATTCTGAGCACTTTACAATGTGCTATAAGGCTGGAATGAAGTTGGGTAGTAGATTACCTAGAATGTATCGTGGGCTGAACTCTAAATATATAAGGTTTCTAGCATAGGATCTTATCTGTTTTCGTCTCTCTTTGATTTTCTCACATGGTTATATATCATTCTTGCTGCTCTAGTTTTGTATAAATACTGCTGTGCATTTAGTAATAATTTGTATTCAAGCAATGATAGTTATTGTGGAGTAAAGATATCACAACTGGCGATGAGGATTGTGGATTACCCACAGCTATGGCTACTACACCTATCGGAACTCTCCACGATTTTCACTCTGACTCAGAGTTTTCAAGACCTACCTGGAGCATGTCAAACTGTATTTCACGGCTAACTCAGTCACAGTTGCCAAACAAGTTCCAATTCTGCTAAGTGCAATTGGGTCCTCTACATAATCTCTCTTAAGCGACCTCACCCCAGATGCCCCCCTGGTGACAATTCTGGATGAATTTACAGCTATTCTAAGGAAGCACTACGAGCCAAAGAGAGCTTTAATTGCTGAATGATTTCATTTCCATAAATGCGACTATGAAGTAATTGCAGAATTTGAATGAGCCCTTCAGAAATTAGACACTCACTTTAAATTTGGGGTTTACCTCGAAGACGCTCCAGAAACCTCTTTGTTTGTCTGCATAATTAACCTATGCAGTGCCGGTTTCTTTCCTAGACCGACCTCACACTCACCAAAGCAATAGAACTAGCTCAGGTTATGGAAGCTGCTGACAGAATACTTGCTCATTCAATGGAATGGAACATGCCATTAAACAAATTGAGGGTAGATCCCATGTCCGACCATGCAATCATGTACCAGATGTGGAAAGTCAAACCACACTGCACCAGAACACCGATTTAAAGACACTGAATATCATGCTTGCAGCAAGAAGGGTCACATCGCCCCAGCTTGTCAATCGAAATCTCAGAGCTCACAATGTAAGCCGACGCACTCTCGCAACAAGTTTAAGTCACCACAAGGTACTCACGATGTCCATACAGATGAGACATAAGTCAACTCTGACACCAGCAGCAATGAGTTTCATCTGTTAAACTACAAGAACCTGCACCACACCCTATTGTCGTTCACGTTAATGTCAACAAAAAAAAATTGCCCATGGAAGTTGTGGAGCTGCCATGTCAATCATATCCAACTCGACCCGATGGAAGTTATTTCCCAGTCTCAAGATAGACCTGTCTTAACTGATTTTGAAAACATCACTGATGAGCCAATGCCAATTCTTGGTCAACTAAATGTCCGAGTATGCTATGGTAAGAGCATGTTGATGAATTGAGTAGCAATGTTGGAGTGAAACTCCTGCACCCTTTCCTATCAGCTATTAACCATGCAGCTAATTCTCGTTTTCTTCCTATAGCTCCAAATTTACTGCATTTTCTCAATCTTTCTCTTTACTGTGACAACCACTCATGGTTTACATAAGAAGGAAGATGACCTATTCGTATTTTTATGGGTGAATGTGAAGAAAATATTGATACATAGAAACATACATAGATAGATGGATATCCCATGTGCAGCAATACAAAGAATTTCATTCTACTACTATGAGGGCTTGCTGTACTTGCCAATAAAAAAATTCTCAAACCAAACTTAGCATTGGTTTTGAATCTGTATAATTTCTGAAATTATAAATGATATACATTGTTATTATTGATCGTATATTTTTGTTTTCATTATTAATAGTTCAGTTGTCATTGTTTGTATTTAATTTTTACTGGGTTTGTTATTTTCCTCTGAATAGGTGTTTGGTTGTGCTGTGTGTCTTACCTGCAAATACCTGATGAATTGTGAGTAGTTAATTCCTGGGAATCCCACAGAACAAACTGTGCACCTATAGGTGGATGCTATTTCAGTATAATATTGCACCTATTCATTACACTGCTTACCCATTTTTTTGTGAACCAATGAGGTATTAAATTGTGGGAACTGCAATTGTGAATGTTTACTTGAAGGTCTTTGTCCATGATATTTGTAATTCTGTTTCAGTCACCACTTGAAATTGGCACTCTCTAGGTCATTCCTGTTTTTCGCAGCTTTGTGCATTCTTTCGAAATGTATTTCCCTTACAATGTTTGGTTGTGTCTCCTTCCTCATTTCTCTTTCCTTTGCTTGCATGTTCTGTGTTTCCTCTCTTTATCTTCTGTCTTATTCTACCTCCTTTATCTTTGCCTCACTTGCATGCTTAGCAGTCTCCTCTCTTGTATCTCAACGTCCATTCCTTCTCTTTACTTTTACTTGCTTGCATGCTCTGCAGCCTCCTCTCTTTCCCCTGTTGGGTCTTATTCTCCTTCCTCTCTCTTTACTTCAATTTATGTTCTGCAGTTTTCTCTCATTCTCCATTGGTGTCTAGTTTTCCCTACTTTCTCTGTCACAGACTTGCTTTCTTTTTATCAAGCTTTTTCATTTCTTCTGTTGTGTTTCTCTCTTGCCTTCTTCTATCACTTATCTTCTTTCTGGGAGGGTAAGTCCAGAATAAACCAGAGGTATCATTTAGAGAAGTTTATTTCTGAGTCGACATACATGCCTAGGTATACATATACACACATACACAGATATGTGTCATAGATAGTTGCAAAGTTTTGTTGGTGACTTCTTTTAAATTTTGTCTCAAGAGTAAGCTTCTGTCTACTTGATCACATTTTAGAAGACAAATTGCAGCTCCTATCTCAGCAGCTCACCTAAGATTATATTTGCATGTATATTGTATTATTGACATTTAATCTATTGTCGTGTGTTTTGCTGAATCGAGTCGTTGCAATGCTTTGGTCAAATTTGGAATTTTCTGACAGTAAAATTATGACGAATGGACACAATGTTCACAAGTTGCTCATTGGGGGTGTGGTGTGGGGGGAAGTGGATAGATATTCTACCTACCCTTGACAAGAATTCAAGGAACTCTGAAAAATGCTTTTGAGTTAAAATTGGAGCTGAATACACCATTTAGGATATCATAAACCACTTAAATGAGTTTTAGCTCATTTTTTTTTGAGTTGGACATTTTAAAACAGGGGTCAAACCAATATATGCAGTGCTACCTCACTTCCAATAGATGCATAAATATCAAGTTTTCTTTCTAACTCATCAGTGAGAGCTCGCTTCACTCGCCAATAGTTGTTCCAAAGAACCACAAAATTAAATCAAGGGCTACCATTAGTAAATCTCTGGAATGCATATTCCTGTGTAAATCTAGCATGTGCCAAATTGTGCAAGGGTGCACAGTGCTCCGGACATGCATACACTGACCAAGCTCTGTTACTAACCTAGAAAGTGAGAATTGTCCACCACAAGTGAGAGGGAAAGTGTTTTCTAAGGAATAATGTCTGACCCTAGGGAATAATGATCTTTCCGCTTACCCAGTGAATAATGCCCACCCCCCCCACTCCAACCTGATGTAACTTTCATGCCAGATGTGTTGGCATTGATAGTAGATGGAATGGCCAACTAAGCAAATGTAGAGTAGACCATTACACAGCCCATGATCACTTCCTCTATGGATATAAATCACTGGGAATAGTGGATTCTATTTAATTTGGCGCATGTGCATGTGTGTGTGTGTGTGTGCATTAGTGCATGCATGCATCATGTGTGAAAGGATGCATTGTCAACAACAAAATGGAAGTTGAGGGTCAGATCTTGCCAACACAGTCCAGGATATGGGAGTTCTGTGAATGCACTTTAGAAAGGAAAGTACTTTCATAACTCATAGAAATTCATATCCTCCGCTAATGGCACTGCAATGGAAACAAGGTGTTTGTGCATGTGTGTGGAAATGTAGTCTTCATCCCAGCAAATATGTGTACAGTATACAAGAGGAATGAACTGAATGGCATCACATTTATAAAGATGAGAAGAATGTTCCTCCAACAAACTTAAGCTCTAGTTCTACTGACAATTCCAGGAAGTCTGCAGCAAGATGACTAT
Source organism: Cladorhizidae sp. MBARI D1340-BT2 (assembly GCA_028752905.1). Classification (NCBI taxonomy): domain Eukaryota; kingdom Metazoa; phylum Porifera; class Demospongiae; order Poecilosclerida; family Cladorhizidae; species Cladorhizidae sp. MBARI D1340-BT2. The sequence continues at coordinate 37,407,477 of JAQNBH010000009.1, read as the reverse complement.
TGTACAGTGAGCCAGGGTAGAGATGTGAAGCTGCATGGAGGGACTGAATATGCTGGATGTGTGGAGGTGTGCTCTAATAAAATCATTGAACATCCATGAGTATACAAATGGTTGTCTGTGTGTGCTAATAATATGTGGGACAGTGATGAAGAGCAGAATGCCATAGACTAAACTATACCAATGTGATGGTCATATGTCACTTATTGTGATGCATACATGGTCTAGGTCAAAACAAGAGTCATAACTATGGGAGAATTGACATTTATCAGGAACTCTATGAACTTATGCAGTCCCCAGCAGTGTAAATGCTTTGGTCAAGGACAAGGCAAACAAGTGATGTTAACCTGCCGCAATGTGCAGCAATCTTGTACAATGGACTCCATCATAATAATTATTAAGATGCAACAATAACCACCCAGCTACAGTATTCTGCGGTAAATTCAAGTGCATGTGCATAAAAAGATGATATTTACACAATGCAGACCTCCAACCACTTAGAGAAACACCTAACAGCATGTCACAGCCATGTGGATCTAGTACTACCACTATACTGAGTCCCACGATCACCCAGGAGCCCTCACTGCTGCCACTTAGAGAACCAGTTAGCAGCATGTCGCAACCATGTGTGCCCCAAAATCACCCGGAATTTTTGGGGTGTGAGAAGGGTGTGGATGTGACTACACAGATTTCTAGTGCTGTGGAGGGAGTAATGGAGCAGCTATGTTAATAGTGCTGGCGGGCTTGAACCTAGGTTGGGCGTGGTTTTATCAGAGGTTATCTGAGAAACAGAGAACGTCAGTCCAGTTTATATATAATACACTTTATAGAAGCAGGGAAATATATATCAAAATGAAGTTTAAAGTTGAGATTATTCTTAAATTAATACTGGCTGTTGCAGTGGTAGTAGCGATAACTTTTTTGTCATAGCTCTGCATTTAAAGAGCACAGTTAAGATTGGTAGAAGGTATATAGCTAATGTGTGCATCCTTTACATGCATCATTCATTAACGGAGCAAATTATATATAAAAATGGGCAGTCAAGATAAACTACCTAGCTCTCCGAACAGAATAGTCCACAAGATAATAACAAGTCAAGGCAGGGGCTAGGGCTAGGGTTGGGGGTGGGGCTAGGGCTGCTGCTCTAGGATTTTTATAAAAGGGGGAGGGGCTTACTATTTATCTCACTTGGGAAAGGGGGAGGGGAGTTCCCGTAGGTAAATAAATAAGAGGGTGCAATGAGATTTACCAAAATCTGCCAAAACTGACCAACAGGCACACTTGTATTTCCATACAAAGATCTGGAGCATGTTTTCATGTGTAACTGCCAATGTCATGGAGGAAACTTGACCTAACATTTCCGCTTGTGCATATATACATTATAAATTCCTTTTATGTTATGTTCGTATTATTTTATTTCCTCTTCCAAGCAAAAGCAATCGTGCTACATCCCCCCCCCACACACACACTGAAGCTATTTTTGATATTATAAAAATCTAAAATTCACTTGTCAAAAACAGCTACCTCTACGTTTGGTCCAAAGAAGAAAGTCCACAAAGGCACACAGCTAAGCTACGTATATGCAACTTACTTACAGTACTTGTAATATTTGGTGCTTTAAGAAAGTTATAGCTATAAATCATAGCTAGGAGCTGCACTGGTCTAGGGGTGTGTGTGGGGTGTGGGGGGGGGGGGGGGGGGGGGGGGGGGGGTTTATCCCAACTAGATAGTGGCTACCATATGTTCACTAAACTGGCAATAGTGAAAGCCAACCAACTTACCTGGAGCACTTCAGATTTACCTTGACTTAGGAATTTAAGAAACTGACATACAACTATCAGATTGATCTTATACTAATAAGATATAATAATAATAGGAACAATAATAATAGGAACAATAATAATAGGAACAATAATAATAGTAACAATAATAATAGAACAATAATAATAGGATAGTAGTAAGAAGTAACAATATAGTAATAATAACAATAATAGTAATAATAACAATAGCAATAATAACAACAATAACAACAATAAAAACAATAACAACAACAACAAAAATGACAACAACGACAACAATAACAACAACAATAACAACAATAACAACAAAAATAAAAAACCAATAATAGAATAATAATATAATAACAACACTAGTTATGACAATGACAATAATAATAATAAAATAATAACAATACCAATAATAATAATATACTGCAATAATAATAATAATAATAATAATAGGAATAAAATAATAATAATAATAATAATAATAATAATAATAATAGTAGTAGTAATAATAATAATATTATTAATAGTAATAGTAATACTAGTAATAATAGTAATAATAATAATAATAATAATAACAATAATAATAATAAAACAATAATAATAATAAAACAATAATAATAATAGTATAGTAGTAGTAGTGGTAGTAATAATAGTAATAATAATAATAATAACAACAATAATAATAATAATAATAATAATAATAATAATAATAATAATAATAATAATAATAATAATAATAATAATAATAATAATAATAATAATAATAATAATAATAATAATAATAATAATAATAATAATAATAATAACAATAGTAATAATAATAATAATAATAATAATAATAATGATAATAATAATAATAATAATAATAATAATAATAATAATAATAATAATAATAGTAGTAATAGTAATAGTAATAATAATAATAATAATAATAATAATAATAATAATAATAATAATAATAATAATAATAATAATAATAATAATAATAATAATAATAATAATAATAATAATAATTATTATTATTATTATATATATCAAACAACAACAACAAAACAATAACAACAACAACACTAATAATTACACAAGACTGTCCATGCCCAAGCCTCCCATTGCCCCCATGACTGCAAGAGCATTTCCTCTCTGTACCGCCACAGACAATTGTTGCATCAAAAATTGGTATGAATTCTCTTCCCCAGTGTGTTGCTTCATTTTCCTTCCGAGTTCCTTTAGGAAGGCCAATGACTTTGGGCCAATGGCACCTAGGGTCTCAACCGCAACTGGCACAAAAAAATAATTCCTGGTAAGGCAGTGGTACTTGTCCTCCTTTTTCTCTTCAGCCATGGCAGCTACCGCACCTGAGCTCCTGGTAGCTTGAGCACAATAGGACTGTGCCAGAGTGTTGGGGCAGGTCACATCCCAGATCAGGGGCTTGCCACATTTCCATGGCACCATGGTGATTCCATCTGGACGCTTGCCGTCCATATGATTGAGTCCAGACGGTTCCAGCCTTGAAGGTACCTGAGCAGATGACATAGCCCTATGAATAATGTTATTCATTGAGGAATGTCGGTAGTGACGACCCTCACTCTTCTTGCAGCTCAAACTGTGCAGACCAAAATGGTCCACCTTTGCATCACAGTGCTGGCATAAGTGGGGATGGCAAAGAGGGGACCCCAAACGAAGGCCAACAGCAATTCTGATAGTTGCGTCGTCCATCCTCAAACCCAAGTTGGAGATTGGGGGTGCACGAAGCCATGCTCCAGATTCCCTAGCAGAGACAGCCAAAAGCCTAGCTCTTGTCAGGTTATCTGAGGCATTGCTTAGCAAGGACTCCACGTCTTTGGAAACTTGATAGGCATCCCACGACTTCTGGAGGCATGCTGCTGAACCAAGAGGTGTAGGAAAATCATGATCTTTTGACCACAGCAATAAAGCCTCTTCACGATTTTGGAGTGGGAGAGACTGCAGGTGTGTAGGGAGGATACGTTGGACCAGGTCGCAACAGGCAGCAGCCGAGGCCATGAAGGCTGATGGGGCAATCTGCACAGCACGCCTAATACCAAGACCACCTACTCTGATTGGAAGACTGGCTTGAGACCAAGCTGTGTCATCATCACCAAATTGAATATTGATGATGCTGCTCACAATAGTCTTGAGGGCATCGTCATAGGTAGCTAGGACAGGAGACAGGAAGCAAGGGGAGCTCCTGAGGATGTACTGCAGCTTTGGGATAGAAAATGAGCTACGCAGTAAAATCAAAGCCTCATGGGCCGAGATGTAGCTTAGCCTTTCCCCCATCACCTCAAGGGATTTCACCTTCTCCATAAGGGAAGCAGAGATCGATTCTACGCTACCAAGCGGTGCACCAAGAAGACATGCTTCATCAGGATCTGTCACACATGCACCTGGAAGTGAGCATAATATAGTCCCTAATAATAATAATAATAATAATTTTTTTAAATTTTTTTGATATTATTATTAAAACAATATATAATATATATATATTATACATATATATAGATATCGTCCTATATATATCTACCAATAAAGAACTAGCTAGCTAATTTAAGTAAGAATAGTCATCACTAGTATACCGACTAGTGCCTAACACTGCTGCAGTGTTCCCACGCTGGATCGCAATGGAAATTCTCTGGAGGAGAAAATGATGGGAACGTGGTTCGTCGCACTTTGCTTTGAGGCGGCCACCTAACTCCCGAAAGAACAAAGATGCCTCCCCTCCAAACACTCCAAGTGGTCTCTATCCCAATTGGGACAAAGAAGTGTGTAGCAACAATGTTTCCGTATAATAATAATAATAATAATAATAATAATAATAGTAATAATAATAATAGTATTAATAGTAATAATAATAATAGTATTAATAGTAATAGTAATAATAGTACATACTACTACTACTACTACTACTACTACTACTACTACTACTACTACTACTACTACTACTACTACTACTACTAATAATAATAATAACAATAATAAAATAATAATAATAATAATAATAGTAATAATAACAACAATAATAAAAAAATTATTAAAAAATAGTAATAATAATAATAATAATGATAATAATAATAATAATAATAAAAATAAAAATAATAATAGTAGTAGTAGTAGTAGTAATAGTAGTAGTAATAATAATAATAATAACAACAACAACAACAGCAATAATAATAGTAGTAGTAGTAGTAGTAGTAATAATAATAATAATAATAATAATAATAATAACAATAATAATAATGATACTAATAATTCTACTACATGTAGTAGTAGTAGTAGTAGTAATAATAATAATAATAATAATAATAACAACAGCAACAACAAATAACAACAACAATAATAATATAAATAATAATAATAATAATAATAATAATAATAATAATAATAATAATAATAATAATAGAATAAAATAATAGTAATAACAACAACAACAATAATAATATAATAATAATAATAATAGTAGTAGTAGTAGTAGTAGTAGTAGTAGTAGTAATAATAATAATAATAATAATAATAATAATAATAATAATAATAATAATAATAATAATAATAATAATAATAATAATAATAATAATAATAATAATAATAATAATAATAATAATAATAATAATAATAATAATAATAATAAGAACTCCCTTCACCACCTCCTGCAGAGGCGTTCTGTTGTGGTGCAGAGAGGTAATGCAGTTTTGGTTGCGGGGACCACAGATCCATTGAATTTGGACTCTGATGACATTTTCTTTTAATTATTATTATAATAATAATAATAATAATAATAATAATAATAATAATAATAATAATAATAATAATAATAATAATAATAATAATAATAATAATAATAATAATAATAATATTAATAATAATAATAATAATAATAATAATAATAATAATAATAATAATAATAATAATAATAATAATAATAATATTAAAAAAATAATAATAATAATAACGTAAGAGAGTTAAACATTTATTATTAATTATTACACATTTTGTAGAAAAGGAGAACTTGTAACTCTGAATGAGCAGCTCTACTTATGAGTGTTCTTTGGAAGATCAGACGCACTCAACCAGAGTCAACTCAACCCAACCCTTTGGCCACACCCTTTCTTATGCAGGTATATATGACACCACAGAACATAACCATCATTAATGTTTCTGAAGAAAGGTGAAGGAAATATGATGTACAAGCACATTAGAAGCTCCCACCTCCATGGTGAGAGAATACCAACCAAATATACCATGTGTCAATGCCGGAAGAGGATGAACAGATTCAAGATTATGCCAAGATCAAAGAGGAAGTGCCGGATGAGATCCCCTTGAATACTAAAGCCACACCTACCATAGATGATGAAAATAGTGAACTCCAGCATAACTAAAGATGACCAAACCCATGTTCCCAAGTTGCATATATATTAATATATAGCTTGTATAATTATAGTGCATCAAGATATATCACAAATGTCCGACTTAACCGATAAAAAAGATATATATATATATGATATATATATGCATAGACTACTAGAACTAATTGACTCAACACTCCCCAACAGGGCCTTGCCATATGGGGCTTAAAAACGGAACTCGGACAAAAATCTTTAAACTTATATATTTCTGGTTCTAATCCGTGTTTTTAGATCACATTTTAAATGTAGCATCCTGATAGATAGTGTAGTTTAATCTCTCTAGAAGACTCGTCATAAAATTGTTTGCACTCAACATAGCGAAATAAAACACCAAACATACTTGCTTATGTATAGTTAATTGTTCTAGTTATATTGTTTATGCTCTAGTGTAGCGTGCTACTCTGTAGCTTCTGCCTTTTCCTGGTCTCCCTGTCCTGTGCCTTCTCTCCTCCTGGCTGGCATCCCTGCTTCTCTTTTTGGACAACTCCTCTACCAACAAGTGTCCACTGTCACATGCCTCGTTCTGGCGTCCTTGGTAGTTGCACTCTTTTTGGACTTCTTGTGGATTTGAGACATGGTATCCTTGGCAAGGTTGCTGCCAAAGCAATTGAACAGGGACCCTGCCATAAATGGCAACAACTCCTCTACCAACAAGTGTCCACTGTCACATGCCTCGTTCTGGCGTCCTTGGTAGTTGCAACAAACTTACTCACAACAGCCTGGAAGACCTTCAAAGCACCGTCACAGGCAAGGAAGCTTGCCCTCCTATCAGGGTCACCAACTATGTGCCTCCACACCTGGCTCACATCAACTGTGAGGCTGACAGCCAGCTCGGTGGGTGCCTTGAGTCCTCCCCTGTTCAAGGTGTTGGTCATCCACAGGTACTCCTCATCCACCTCGTCAGTGTCAAACACTGGGTCCTTGACACCAGCCTCCTTGTCCACCAACAAGTTGATGCAGTCATCACAGTCCTTCTTCTTTGTGGCCTGGTATCCCAGATAGCCTGCAATGTGTCCCAGGGCAGGCTTGGCATGGTCAGGTGGCTCATATGCGTCTTCCTCACCTGTACCACAGGAGGGCATGCTTGCGGATGATGACCTCGCCCTATAGGAAGTTGCGGACACTCGTCCACCGTCATCTGCATTGAGCTTGTCAATGGTGAAGCAGATGAATTGGTGGTGGTTGTCGCCAGGTTCCCTCTTGATCTCAAATCTGCATCACAAACATAATTACACAGTTAGTGTTAAAAAAATTGCTTGGGTCACCAACTACTTGGGTCACAGACTACCTATTATTCTGTATCTGTTGGGTCTAATTTAAACGTAGTGCACAGTCTGCTATAAGACTTTAGGAATAAAGAGTTTAAAATATTTTTAATTGCTTTTTAGTAATTTTACATTCCCTTCTGGGCTAGGGCTGTGGAGGCCAACAAAAATGGGGGGGGGGGGGGGGGGGAAATAACCGAAAAGGTCAAGGTTCATTAAAAATTCATAAGGTCAAGATTCATAACCGGGACTAGACCAAAATGTTCAAACCCGATACCGGTACATTAGCCACAGTATTTAAATTACATTTACCTGAAACCATGGTCGATACAGAAGCCTGGCCTGCACATCTTTTCCCACAGGTCGGCAAAGTCATTGACAGAGTCCTTTGCCATCAGCTCAACCTCCTGCTGCTGAAGCAACTCCGCGATCCTTTGGTGTCTGACCTCCATGATGGCTGCCTGGGTGGGCCTGGACTGTACCACTGGGACATGACTGTAGTAGCCAGGGTACATGGGGAAGAGGGATGGGATGGAAGTTGGTTTGAGACGCCTACGTTTCCTGTCAACGCCAGTCTTTTTCACCTGTGTGGCCTCAAAGTCCTCGGGCTGAAAGTGTTTGTCACAGACACCTCCATGCTTGGTGTCAAGGGAATCCTCTCGTGGAGTGTTTTCTCACACTTCTGCCTGATCTCCTCATTAGCAGGAAAGACTCTCACTGTATACTTCTTGGGCTCTGGCACCTCGCCCTCTTCCTCGACTGCCTTGTCCTGTTTCGTTAAGTCATAGCCAGAGCGGCAATTAACTGCCTGGCACTTTTTTCCCATGCCTTAAGTTGAAATCTTCACTTGTAATATCGTTCAGCTGTTCAGCTGCTCTGGTATGGTGGCTACTGCAGTGGCGGATCCAGGATTTCAAACAAAAAGTGGGTTTCAAAAACGTGTCCTGGTATCGATCGGTAAAGGGTCTCGCTGCGTGGAGACTATGCCGGAGATACACCAACGAAGCTTGTACGATTGTACGATGAGAGATGTTCGGAAAATTTCTTAAACTTGAGTTGCGCTAATTAGTCTGCAAGTGAAAAAAGTCTTTTATTTGAAGATTTGAAACAAAAGTAGCGCTGCTCATCGTGGCAAATAGCTACATGAAATATGGCTAGCTAGATACTCGTATAGCTAGCTACAGCTATACATAGCTAGCAAATACATAACTAGCTAATGCTAACAAAAACTAAAATATACAAAAAAGAAAAAAAACGACAAAATAATATTATAGCTTCAGCCCCATACGGCGCGGCAAGGCGGGGCCCTTTTAGGCAGTGTTGAGTCAATTAGTTCTAGTAGTCTATGATATATGATATAATTATGATATATAATTTATATTTTCATGGTATATTAAACACTGATCCACTAGTGTCATGAATTATTTGTTCTTGTGCTATAATCTCTAGTGTCAAGAAGTGAAAAAAGAATTGTCCATGGATGCTAAAGGTTGAATTTCTGAGCAATTTGACCACATTACAATTCCTGTTCACTTTTCAGACTTGGCACTCCGTACGATGTTTTGTGTAACTGAAGAGGAAAAATTGATTTGTGGCATTTCACTTCCCACATTGGCTGATCAGCACACCAGACCACAAGTATGTGTAGAATTCAGTATGTTGAACTATAAAAGCTGAACAGCTTCAGTTGATGCCAGTTATTTATTAGTTATAAAAGTTCTTAACACTGAGCCATGGCCACCCAGATGGCAGGTAGTCTAGTTATCTCATACAAAGCACACTTCTTCTCGGTACTACGAATTATCACATAAACAAGCCCTAAACCTAGACACAGCAACTAAGATCTAGCCCTCTAACTCTAACCGTAGTCTAATGCTGACAATGCATATTTATGATTCTCTGTTATTTTTATATGAAGATTCAGTGGTGGCGATTGGGCCGGTTGGTCCTGTTTTAACTGGACCACTTTTCGGCCATTAATTTTGTCAACATTATGTAATAAGTGGCCGGAACTTTATAAGTGGCCAGGATCTATTTGTTTGTGGTAGCTTAGTACAGTAGTAACTATGTACATCTACATACATGATTCTGGTACTGCTAGTTACTTAGATTTTTATCACTCTGACTTGATCTGAGTACCTAAACTATCTAGTAGCTAAACGACATTATTATAGTAATTAAAATGCAGCTTTATCCCTTCCTGATTCTTGTCTTTGCATTGGCTCAGCTTTGGAGCTCATGCAAAACTGATAATCACTGCACAGGATGGCTGACAAGGATTTGGCTTCATTACCTGATCTACCAGAGCAACCACACCACCTTCTCTGTTAGTTAGATATGTAGTATCATCCACACACAATATTCCATTTAGCGACCTTTAGTTAGATATGTAATATCATCCACACACAATATTCCATTTAGCGATCTTACCTAATTGACGACCCTTACCTTGCCTCAGTTATTGCTATCATCATATGACTTGCACACTGATTATTGGTCCAGTTCAATCTTGTTCTATGACGGCGCATAGCGCTTCTCTATGATAGCAATAACTCATTAGCTGGAGTAGCTAGCTCAGTACACCTCACCAGCAGAGCAGCTGGCTGGAGGGAAGCTAGTTTCTGAGGCGATTCCATTCAACGCCCACCCCACATGGCAGTCAGATGTCCCAAAGCCGACTGCCCCTACTCCATTCCGGAGGGAACCGACCCTGCCGTGATAGTAGCACTGCTAGATGCCCATGTCAAGATCGACCACAACCAGGCTGGCTCAATGAAGCCAAAGCCCGTCGACCGCCCGCTGATTGCAGCGGGGGAGACATCTGAAGGGTGGCAGTATTTCAAGGCCAGATGGAGGACATACTCCAGGGCATCCAAACTCACCGGAACCGACATAGGCATCCAACTACTGGAGTGTCTGGAACCGAACCTGCGACGTGACCTCACCAGAACCACCAAGGGCCCAACGCCCATTGAGGAGAGACCGGAAGCCGAGCTCCTGGCAGCCATCAAAGCCATGGCTGTGGTAGAGGACAATTACATGGTCGCCACATTCGCATTCGCCCGCACAACGCAAGACAGAGGCGAGTCGTTCAGGTCCTTCGCATCGCGATTGAGGGGCGTGGCAGAGACGTGCGAGTTCCACGAACGGTGCACCAATTGCGGCCACACAGTCGACCACAGTGAGAGCAGGGTGTCGGACCAGCTGTGCATCGGCATGGCTGATCCCGACATCCAAGAGGACCTCATGGAGGAGGCCACCAAACGGATGACCGTCGAACAGACCCTGCGCTTTGTCGAGAAGAAAGCCACAGGGAAACGGGCCGCCATTGCGCTGAAGGCACCCACAACTCCATCCGCCAATGCCCTGGACGAGGGGGCTGACCGGGAGGAGGCGGTGAATAGCGGGTACAAACGGCAACAGCAACAGCGCCCACAGAACCACAGCGTACCAATACCCTTGACCAACAGACCCCAAGCTACCCCGCCCAAAACCACGGACAAGGGGACATGCAACTTCTGCGGCCGACAAGGGCACGGCACCTCACCCAGGACGGCCATCAGGAAGGCGCAGTGCCCAGCATATGGCAAGACATGCCAGTCATGCGGCCGCCCCAACCACTTCTCAAAACTGTGCTGGCAGACCATGGAGCTGGGGAACTCAATAAACGAAACGGTCCATGATATGACAGAGGGCGCACTGCACCACCAGACATGGAATCAGACATCTGGGTCATGGACCCAGCGCCGATCGCCACCACAGCCAACCCTGACGGTCGCAATCACCACGAACCGAGCCGACTACCGAGCACACGGCCATACCCTCAGGAAGGAGGGCTCCAACCAATCCGCAACAGCACTGGCGGATACGGGATGCCAGAGCTGTCTGGCTGGCCCCCGACTCATGAGAAGCCTTGGTCTGGAAAAGAGAGACCTGATACCGGCATCACTCACAATGAGATCGGCGAGTGGCAACCAACTCCCCATCATCGGAGCGGCGCTGACGAGGATCAGACTGACCCAGTCGGGCAGGGAGACACGGCAGATGGTATACATCAGCCCTATAGCAACCAAACTGTACCTGAGCCTGTCGACCTGCACCGACCTGGGGTTGATCCGGAACGACTTTCCACGGGGCCAATCAACCGCATCCATCCAGGACAAGCAGGCCAAGGGAGCAACCAAACCCAGTTTGCCTGCAGAGCCCCCCAAATGCAGTCAGCCTGAGCTCAAACCAGCTACAGCCAGACCGTGCCATTGCCCAGACAGGGCACCACCTCCACAGCGGCCAACCACACTGCCATACCCCGCCACGGAGGAGAACCGAGAGAAGTTGGAGAAGTACCTACTCGAGATGTATTCGTCCAGCACTTTCAACATCTGCGAACACCAGACTTTGCCGATGATGTCTGGCCCACCTCTCGCCCTCAACATAGACCCAACAGCCACCCCAAAACCCTGCCACACCCCGATCCCGATACCGATCCACTGGCAGGAGGAGGTGAAGAGGGGACTGGACAGGGACATCCGCCTCGGTGTGATTGAGAAGGTCCCCCTGGGCACACCCGTCACTTGGTGCCACCGAATGGTGATATGCACCAAGAAGAACGGGTCGCTCAGGAGGACCATAGACTTCCAACCCCTGAACAAACATGCCACGCGAGAGACGCACCACTGTCCGTCCCCCTTCCACCAGGCCAGAGCCATTCCACGCGGAACCAAAAAGACCATTTTCGACGCGTGGAATGGCTACCACTCCGTAGCACTGAGGGAAGAAGATAGACACTTCACCACATTCATAACTCCGTGGGGGAGATACCGATATATGACGGCACCACAGGGCTACATCGCCTCCGGTGACGCTTATACATCCCGCTACGACGCCCTCGTCGCCCACGTGATGTCGAAGACCAAGTGTGTAGACGACGCGCTCCTCTGGTCTTCAGACATCACGGAGGCATTCCATCAGGCAACCGAGTGGCTCGACATTTGCGCACGGAACGGCATCACCCTCAACCCGGCCAAGTTTCTCTTCGCCAAGGACAAGGTCGAATTCGCCGGATTCACCGTGACACCCACCGAGGTCCGCCCAGCAGACAAATTCACGGCGGCCATCAGAGACTTCCCAACCCCAACGAGCATCACCGATGTGAGGGCATGGTTCGGTCTGGTAAATCAAGTCTCATACTCTTTTGCCATGACCGCAGCCATGCTCCCCTTCCGTGAGCTGTTGAAACCATCCACCACCCCGTTCGAATGGACAGACAAGCTGTCAGACGCCCTCACTACATCAAAGGATCACATATGCAGCAGCATCCGAGCAGGCGTCGAAATATTCGACAAGGGGCGACCCACATGCCTTGCAACAGACTGGAGCAAGAACGGGATCGGCTTCTGGCTAACGCAAAAACACTGCAAGTGCCAGTCGTCCGACCCATTCTGCTGCCGGGAGGGATGGCGAGTGACACTAGTGGGGTCCCGATTCACCCACGCGGCCGAATCACGGTACGCACCAGTGGAGGGCGAGGCACTGGCGGTGGCAGATGCCCTCGACCGAACACGGCACTTCGTCCTCGGGTGCAGCGATCTAGTCGTAGCAGTGGATCACAAGCCACTGCTCAGACTATTCGGCGATCGCTGCCTCGAGGACATCCCGAACCCTCGCCTCAGGAATCTGAAGGAGCGAACACTACGCTACCGATTCAGGATGGCCTACATCCCGGGCACACGCAACCAGACCAGCGATGCCCTGTCTCGCCATCCATCCGGGCCGAGATCACCGGTTAGACTACACCTCCAGGACGACGTCCAGTCACCAAGCAGCAACTGCCATGGCGGGCCCAGCACCCCACCCAACACTGTGCACTGCTCGACCTGCACGCTTCAAGAGGGAGATGGTCTCCCCATCGCGTTGTGCAGCGCCCTCTCAGCAACACCGATTGGCTGGGAGCAGTTGCAAATCGCCACAACAGAAGACCCAACGATGCAGGACCTCATGGCAGCAATCGAGGAAGGGCCACCAAGCGCCAAAGACCTACTCCCGCCAAGCATCCAAGCATACTTCAACATCCTAGGCGACCTAACCATCATTGACGACGTGGTGTGTTACGGGGACCGAATCGTCATCCCCCAATCACTCAGACAACAGTGCCTGCAAGCCCTCCACGCTGCACACCAGGGCACGAGTGGGATGATGGCCCGAGCAGCATCGTCTATGTATTGGCCAGGCATGACGTCGGACATCAATACGACCCGCGCCCACTGCACAGAATGCAACGGGAACGCCCCATCCCAACCTCACCTGCCCCCAACGACTCCCGAGGTACCTGACCGCCCGTTCGGTTCAATATGTGCCGACTACTTCCACCACGCCGGATCCTGCTATCTGGTGGTGGTGGACCGATTCTCGGGCTGGCCCATAGTCGCCCCAGCCACCGGGGGAGCAGCAGGTCTGACTGCCGTACTAAGAGAGACATTCGCCTCCTTCGGCATACCCGATACCATCACCACAGATGGCGGGCCGGAATTCACTGCCCACTTAACAGCAGAATTCCTAACCGACTGGGGGGTGCAACACAGGCTGTGCTCAGCATACCACCCACACTCAAACAACAGGGCCGAGACCGCTGTCAAGACGATGAAACGCCTGATAACCGGCAACACTGGCCCAGGAGGGACCCTCAAGTCCTCCTTCTTCAAGGCCCTGCTGACATACCGCAACGCCCCAAGTCCAGACACCAAGATGTCACCGGCGATGTGTGTCCTTGGCCGACCCACAAGAGACCTGCTACCCATTCTACCACACAAACTTCAAGTACCCCAGGATGACCCCTCGGAAAAGCAACGCCAAGCTGCGATGAGGAAGCGACAGTCCTTGGCACACGGAAGGTGGACAGAACATACTGGAGGCCTCTCACCACTCCGGTGTGGGGACCGGGTCCATGTCCAAAACCAGCACGGCCACCACCCAGGCAAATGGGACCACACCGGTGTGGTAACAGAAGTGCTCCAGTACCACCAATACACCGTCAGGATGGATGGCAACGGCCGGCTGACTACCCGCAACCGCCGCCACCTGAGAAGAAACAGCACCCCACAACTGTCACCCGATGACGCACTCCGGACCCGCCTAGCTGGCATACCGCCACGGCAAAACCAACCAGTGGCTACCACGCCACCACCACCACCACCACCCACACCACCGACGCCGCCAGCACCAGTGACTCTGCCGCCGCCGGCATCTCGCCAACCTACCACACCTGGCACACCACAGGCACCACCCCCGGCTCAACACCAGGCTCCGAATAAACTGCAATTCTCGCCCCCACCTTCACAGGCAGGGGGAAGATCGTACGCCTCGATTGCTGGGACACCGCCAACCCTCCAACTCCCACCACCCAAGCCCCACGACAGCCCAGCGATAGGACCCATGGCACCATGGAACAGACCACCCATCCAACCGCCGCCACTTCGCCGGAGCACCAGGATCAAGGTCCCGGTAGACAGATACGGACAATGATGGACGATGATACCACAGAATTTTCAGTTCCCCTACAGTGAACTTGGGGGGAGATAGTTAGATATGTAGTATCATCCACACACAATATTCCATTTAGCGACCTTTAGTTAGATATGTAATATCATCCACACACAATATTCCATTTAGCGATCTTACCTAATTGACGACCCTTACCTTGCCTCAGTTATTGCTATCATCATATGACTTGCACACTGATTATTGGTCCAGTTCAATCTTGTTCTATGACGGCGCATAGCGCTTCTCTATCTGTCATTTTAGCTTTCCAAAGATATAGAGAAAAAAGCATTACTTCCTGTAGTTTTCATCATCATGGTTTGCAGCGTGGTCTTTTCTACATTATAATGAGGCCGAGGATGTAGTTTTCTGTCACATCTGCATGAAGGCTTTCAGTACCAAGAGGATCAATACCAGTCATAATAGAGTGGTTACCTTTGTATGTGTGTAGAAACATTAAAATCTCATTTTATATGACTGTTCTTCTCATATTATATATTGGACCAAAGGTTGCTGCAATTGGAAAGATGCACATTCAAGAAACACAAAAATCTAAAAAGATAGTGAGGCAGTAAAGGCAATGATTATCTTACCCAAATCTACACCAAATGTTGGTGAACTCTATTCACAAACATGAAAAACAAGAAGCAAGAGACATTTTATAGATAATTATTTCAAGTGTGCGCTTTTTAGCTAGACATGGTCTTGCTCTACAAGGCCATTGATGAAGCAAACTCCAATCTAGTCCAGTTACTTCATCTAAGAGCTAAAGATGATCCACACCACCTTGGTGAGTGGTTAGCACATAGTTGGAGGAAATTCACATCACATGAGAACATTGAATTCTTAGAAGTAATGTCTCATAGTAGCTTGAGAAAGCTGCTTGGTGACATCATAACTCCCGTCATGGTAGATGAAACTACTGGTATATCCAACAAGATGCAACTTACTTTGGTGATCAGGTGGGTAGATGAAAACTTAGAAGTTAATGAAGAGTTTCTGGGTTGAGCAGCACTACTGCTGACAGCATCATCTAACAAAGATGTTCTCTTGTGTTTTGAGATACCCACTGCTAAGCTACGAGTCAGTGCTATTGAGCAATGGCTGGAACTAGAGGTGGAGTAGCTGCTAAGATGCAGCAAATTGAGCCCATGCAGTCTTTATGCCTGCTATGGCCACACCCTTAATTTGAGTGCAATCAAAGGGTCTGCTGCTATGGAAGACTGTCTTGATACATGTTGGAACTGGTAAAACTTATCAAGTTTTCTCCTATGCTGAGTATAATCAAAGAGGAAACACGAATTGAATCGCCATCGATTCGAACATAATATCCCATAAGGTGGACAGTTTGAGCTGATGCTATAGCCAACATTATGTCCAATTATAAAGATATTCTGAATGTGAGAGGAAGATGCACTCAAAGGCCACCACTGACATTGAAATGAAGGCTAGAATCCAGTGCTGATAGTCAAATGGGCACTTTCCCATTCCTCTTCAACCTGATGTTATCAGGAATGATGCTTAAGTGATCAGATCAGACCCTGCAAAATCCTGAAATGTCTAGTGTTGAAGGTCATGAGATAGTCATGCTTATTAGTAGTTAAGACTTTTTAGGGGATGTGTTATTTTAGTTGAATGTCTGTTATGATTTTCAATGGATAACTGAATCTAACTATTCTGAAATGCTCTCATTTGGATGCGAATTTAATAGTGACTTTGTTTTTTCCTGCTAGCTATGTGGAGCTTGAGTCCCATCAAAATCCTAATTCTAACCAGACCACTCCAATTTTTGTCGCTCTGCCTCTGAAGATGGAACTACTGAACTAGGGGAATAGCAATCACTCGGGCAATGGCCTGACCAATATTTAGCAAATGTGGGTGTGGTTCAACAATGGTGTGCTCAGGCACCCTGCGCATGTGTGAAGCAGAGTTCCAAGCATTTTAAAGTACAAGGTGAGCATAAAGTCTTTCCTGATTTCAAACGTATTACATAAAACCTATGCTAGGCACAAACATTTTTGCAAACACAAAAATATTTTTTAGCACTATTCATGAACTTCAACATGTGCTCCATTTTTGTCTATCTAAGCAAAACTCAATTTCACGCCAAGTCTTCTTCAACATTGCTTCATTCACCAATTCACCATTGCTAAAGCATCCGTTATCCTTGCCTTCAATGCATATGCAATACTTGTAGAGATAGGTCCAATAAAATGTGTCATGCAGTCAGTCCCTTTTATAGGGATGGCTGTTTCCAGCACATAAATGATTAAATAAGGAAATGATATGAACATGACCAATAGGATGTTACAGAGTATTCTAGAGTTCTCACTATTTCCTAATAATATTATGGTTATACCATCTATTGCCCAATGATTGCATATGCATGATCTAGTATTTCCAAGATAAGTCTTTGGTGTTGATCCATTAGTCAAGCCATCAGTGGAGGTGTGGTCCTTAATCAGAGATATGGTCCATGACAGTTCTACTATACTCCACACCTGCTGAATCCAGGATTTAAGTTTCCAAAGCCCTCTTTGGGAAGAAAACAATTGTAGCACTGAATGAGTCAATGTATTGCAACACATGTTTGTGCATGTTTAAAGAGAAAAAACAAGACTGCTACCAAGATATTGCAAATAACTACAGGGTCTTCCATAATCATAATACCAATAGCTGATAAATGGTTTCTAGGCTAGCTTCTTCTGAGTAAATGCTGGTCTATCATTTCTTAGCTGCAAAAGTTCACATAGGTTACCCAGCATAGATCGGTTGTATGTACTTGATTCTTCTGATGCTCTAGTGAAGCTATGCAGCTGTTAAATATTTCAACAGAATGTCCATGTTATGTTGGGTTGTAGAGTCAAGACATATCTATATGTAACACCGCAAGTCAAGAAAGGCTCAACAGGGCATCACGGATTCCCTCAATGTATAAAGCAATTGCTAATGATTTATTGGTTATTATGAGCATAGACTCAAAATATTTAAATGTGTATCGTAACCACTCACAAATGATAAAGTCTGGAAACACCCATTATGTGGGCATACACATGCATGGACATGGCTGAATGACCTGACCAATGGAATTTTGATTGCTACACACAAAAATACTTGGGGACTGCAAATGTACCTCACTTCTGCAATGCTCATGGGAAGGGATGACAGAACAGACCAATTAGTATGGATGTCTTCATTGCACAGCTGCCATGGGCTGCCCAACTAGTGCTGCCAGCATTCCCCACCAACAACACATAGAAATCAATGGTGGATGCACTGATTCACACAGCAATCAATGATCTGTTTGTGACCATGGTACAGACCATTCCCACAGCCAGTCCACACACTCAGAGTACAGAAAATGAAAGCCACACAATTACCCTAGAGACACTCTGCTCCGAGATCAATGAACTGAAATGTGTCAATAGTGGTCAGTATCCACACAGGACTACTGCAAGCAAGGCAATCAGATCTCTGCTGGTATCACTCCCAGTTCAGAGACAAGGCAGAGAAATGACCCCCCCCCCCCCTGCTCATGGTTGGGAAATCCCCAACCAAACCACTAATGATGACAAGTGGTTTGGGTAATTGAGTCACCTTCTCTACATGTATGACCGCACATCTGGACATTTGATCAACTCAGGAACAGAAGTTAGCATTTTTTGTTCAAGCAGCAAATCTATTCCAACCATTGGCGTGTACACAAGTTGTGATCTCAACCCTAGATTTCATAACCACAAATTTTCATGGAGTTTCCTTGGCAGATGCCTGGCAGTCAGCCATTGGAGCAGATTTTCTTCGACAGGCCAACCTTCTTATCGACCTCAATGCTGATTGACATGACTACCTTCACAGAATTATGGCCAAATATTCCAATCTGAACTCCTTGGCACTTAACTTCATTCATCCCCTTCCAGACCCCAAAATATTTTGAAAGGTTTTCTTTCTGTCACCCATCTGTTCCTTGTAGTTTCACATGTAGCTTTAATGTTGTCTTAATAGTTCCTTGTAGTTTACTTGTTCCACTCAGCCGGTTGTATAGGCAGCTGTTCAGTCTGGGTTGGGATCCCTGACAATGCCTCACCCTAATGGTACATCTCCTCAACTCAAGGCCATACGATGTAGGTGCCACATTTGCCTCCTGACAAGATTTCAATGATTTTGCTCCGTTCTTCACTGGCCGGGGGTGGGGGTGGGGGGTGGGGGGAGGAGTGTAGCAGTCAGCATAGTATATAATTGTGATTTAACACCCTAAACACTCTCCCACTCTGGGGGAATGTACTTTTTGAGAGTAAGTCAATGTATCATCTAATGCTCAGACAGAGAACTCTGGGAGGGTTGGGCTAGGTGGAATAGGGTTTTGGCTGCCTCCAAACCCATAATAGCCAAACTATGGCAGATATGACCAGGGAAGGACCAGTGTCTGTTGAAAATCTTCTTGTTGATATTTCTTACCATTTTAAATATTCAGTATAAAGATTGACTGAATTACTCAAAAATGGAAGCTGAGTTTGAGGACATAAGATGATGAGCTTGGTATTGGCACATCTACAAGGCTACTTTTTTAATTGAACTTGATGATGAAGTTGCTGGAACCTGTTGAATGTCAGTTTTTTCACATGGATGTGCTTTTTATGAAACCAGTGTCAAACAATTACTCAATAAGTATCCTTTTGAAGATAAAACCATCACAGAACTAGCATTTCTCGATCCTCAGAATAAGACAATGGCAGAATAATTAATCTTGCAATTCACTTTACACAATTTTTGACAGATATGTCAACAGTTGAATTTCAAGATTTTCGAGCTTGTTCTGATAGCCAACTTCCAAACTTTGATCCTAAAGAAAACACAGATTACTTTTGGCATGCTATGGCTGAAGTAAAGAATCCTGAAAGTGTTAGGTTTGGTATGCTTTCACAGCTTACTAAAAGGCTACTGGTACTTCCACATTCCAATACTAATCCTGAAAGGATGTTCAGCATGGTGCATGGTTAGAAAGGTTGTAACGTGATTTCTTAAGTGCAAAATGTTTCAACAATAGACATCTTCTTTAAGCTGATTATCTCAGACTACAACTCTTAGAAGTTTATGCAAAACTTGTGATCTTGCAACTGCTCTACACTCTGACATACAATCAAGTTCCTGTGATAGTGACTAGTCACAGTAGCTCAAACTGATTCAGATTAACCCAATAGAGAACTTATATTTGAATTTGTTGTCGTAATTATTTTAAGCTAGGGACATTATTCAGGCAAATTTGGTAATATGTCCAGGGACTCGACCAGTCTAGGTTGTGCTCTAGCCTGCATTAGAAAGCTAGAGCATATAATAGAAACATCGAGAGAGTAAATTTCAAGTTGATTATTGAGAAGGTTATTTTAATTTTGCTATGTCAACTGAAAGTTCGTTGAGAAAACAATAAACAAACAAAATACAGCTTATGCAATGTGCACTCACTTCACATGTTCCAAATGCTTGTCTTCACCACTTCCATCCAACTATATTGATTGTTCATACCATCACAATTAAACAAGGTGGACAGTATTTTTGCTGTCATGCTTTCAAACAGGTGTCATCCGTTTGTGTCCATCTCTCCATAGCATCCTATGTGTATTGTAAATACATCAAATCAAATCTAAATTATTGTTTAAAGCTATTGCATTTCCAATTAACAACATCTCGTTTCTTGGTTAGAAGGTAATGCACGGCTGCAGTTGAAGCGGTGCCGTCAAAATTTCCACACAAAGGCTATTTCTCTTACTCAAGCTACACAGCCTCTCCATTTACATTGTCATGCTGGAATGACTAACACTGACTTAGCTAGTAATGCTCTCTCATGAGCTCTCTTTCTTTATTTCCTTTATAAAATTTTTTTGTTTGGCAGTATCATATATTTGGAAATGAATGAATGGAAATGAGTGACTGGAGTACACTGCATAGGTAGTAGCCTGCAAATAAAAATGTTACCATAAAATGTAGGAATGTGGGTTTAAGGACATAATGGGTGAAAGGTACAAGGGGAATCAGAGTCAAAGTTATTTTGATGTGGCTTAATAAAACCTGCCTGATATTACGCTTGATGGAGCTGGAGGATAAATTTATGTGGAAAGGACTTTCAGTTTTGGCAACCTATTGAAATAGGCGTGGTAGTTGATGTAGAATGGCTGTGATTCAGTCGCCAGTTAGTCCTGACCTTGTTCTGTTAGAGCTAAAGCTCATGCAGTTGTAAATACTAAAGTGGGCTTGCTGGAGACTTGAGGCTTCTTATGCAGAACTATGTCATTGAGTTCAAATTATGGTAAACATATCTTATAGTTAGATACAAAATCTTTAAGATGAACTTTGCAGCTCTCTCTTTTCAACTTTGAGGATGTGCTTGATTAAATTTGTATGCCAAATTTGAGAGCAAAATAAGAAGTTGTGACCTTACAACAGATATGACTAGCAGTTTCTCGGGGTCAACAGAATTGAACATGCGCCGAAGCAGTCCAATAATTTTGTATGCCTTTGAGGTCAAATCATTGAGCTGTCCAAGAAAGATCGGAGAAGGTAGTGACTCCTAGATCTTTGTGGGTAGATTTGACTTGGGTGTAATGTGTTAAATAAGATATGATGAGTTCATCGAGTGCCTGAGAAGTTGGCCGGGAGAGATTTTAAAGGAGCTGTTTGCTTGGCTTACTCAGAGGTTTCCATGTCTGAGAGGTGTGATGCCACCTATTCTGCCCTCAGATGGAAGCACCTCACCCCTCATCCTGATGTGTCCATCCCACCTACCTCTGAAGTTTTTTCCTTGTCATTTACTATTTCTGAAGGGGAGGTTGCTCACACCATCAGATCCTTCCCCTGTGGGTCGGCTAGTGGTCCTGAAGGTTTAAGACCACAACATCTGCAGGACATGCTGAAGCATCCCAATGGAGTCTCCTCCCTTTTCTCTGTCTTAGGTGCCTTCTCTACCGTGGTCCTAGAGGAAAGAGTTCCATCCTCTATCTCTCCTTTGTTTTGGGGGGCTACACTGTTGGCTCTAGAGAAGAAAGGGGGTGGAGTCAGACCCATAGCAATAGGATAACATCACTCTGTGTGGCTCGATGGAAGATATAATTCACGATCTTGAGCTCATCAAACAAATTGAGGAGATATGAACAATGACAAGTTTGAGATCATTTGCCATGATTCAGTTTCGAGAGGACTATCTTATGCTCTCTCCCAGGAGGTCATGTAGTTGATCCATCTAATGCCTGTCTCCTCTGTTCTCCCTTGGGTAACTTAGATTCTATCTCAGCTGTTCTCAGCGACAAAGTAATGGGGGACAGGCTCAGATTTGGTTCTGCTCAAGATGCCTTTTAATTAATTAATTAATCCTGCTGCATAATTCATTTTCTATCCCATTTCAGCTGCTGACTTCTCCATGTTTTTTTCTCTCGTGCCCTGATAGATTATGATGACTGTCAGGAAAAGAATCATCTCTATTCCCTAACATGGCCAGTAAGCAAGAGCAACCACAACCACAACCACAACCACACACAACGACAAAGAGGAAGACACAGACACAGCTCTGAAGGGAGAAAGACAATGAACTATTGTTATTGTAATACTGCTCACAATTAACTTGACTGTCATTGTCGGGGAAATTACCCTCTACCTCTCTAGGTCTTACTGCCTCGGCCTACACTGGGTTTGAGGATGGATTATGATACCATCAGGGTTGCCATGGGTCTCCACTTGAGCTCCATTTTGTGTCTTCTCAAAGCTGCCTGCACACCCAAGCTGAAGGGGTTTGTCTTGTGAAGCTAGCTGCAAGCAGAGCGAAGGACATTTCTACTGCCATACTATAACGACATTATCTTCTGAGCATTGTGCCCCTTTTAGGCTGGAACTGTTGGGTCTCTTTTGTTCTGATGGAAAAAGTCCTGTTCCATGAAAAAATGGAAGCAACTGATGTGGCATGCAACCAGTCTCCAGATACGTTTGCCTTATCATATTACTGCTGGAGCTGTGGCTGCTGCGGCTGAGGAGAAGAAAGTGGCCAAGAATGCCAGTCTGGATGCATGCCACTTATTCCCCCCATGACCATTGAATCTTTGTAGATTATCATAGCCAGATGGGGATGGCTTTCCTGAAGGAGCTCAGCCTCAGGATAAGGCAAAGAACTGGGGAGGTGAATGCCCGTGCTCACCTTCAGCATCCCTCAGTGGCAGTCCAGAGGGGGAATGCCTTATCTGTATCAGGGACAGGAGTCTCTCTGAGTTGAACTTGTCGTTAGCTTTTTTATTTTTGTTATGAATTTATTATTTATTATATTAGTAGTTATTTATAATTACTAAAATATGTTTGTTAATTATTTGTTATTTTGGTGTTTTTTTTGGTATTTTTGTATTTTTTGTTGTTTTAAAGAGTTTATTTTAATTTTATAAATAAAAATTTATGTAGTATACTATTATGTACAAATACTATTATGAACAAATACAATTAAGTAAAAGAACTTTATGATTGAGTGATGTTATTTTGCAGTTCAGTTGTCCAGATAGTGATGTGAATAGGGTATATGTAGTATAAAAAAGTTAGAATAACATATTGCCATTTATACAACCAAATCATAAATCATATGTGGGTTCCCCTGGGATGTTTTTATACAGACAATTCTCTTTGCTGATGTTGTTTACCATTTCTAAGGAATGAGCTTGCTTGCTGAACTCCACTGCATTGGTGCATTGGTAGGCATCACATGCCAGGGTTTCTACTCCAGTCTCTACTCGGTGGTGTTTATAGACATTAAAGTCAACTATTCCAGTCTACTCAACAGTGCTATAGCTATAAAGAGAGAAACTGTCAAGACTGAAGCTGGTTAATTTAATGGTGCCCATTGGATGGAGACTTGGTGGACTCATGCTGAGGGTCCGGCCCCGGTCGTAAACTTGGAATTCCTAAGTGTTTGGTTGCAAAGCAGTTTTCTTCCTCAGTAATTTGTAAACAAACTAATTTAGACAGATTGACATCATCTTGCAAGAAAACTTCTGTTACAAATGGACCCTCTCCTCTACATCCTCTTCCCTTATGGCTGGTAAAGTTGGAGTAGCTCCTGATGACTTTGAAAGAGATGAACAATATGACTCCTTCTACTACTCAAGTGGGTTCCTGTTGATGCCAGTAGCCATAACTTGTCCTCTGGAAAATCTTGTCACCTGCTTTGCATTTCCTCTCCCCCTGAGTTCCCTTGTCATGGCCATTCCTCTGATATTTCTGCTTCTTATGAGCCCGAGTACCTGTGCCAGGGGTCAGCAATTTGAGGTGAGAGCCTAACTGTCTGCCCATCAGTATGAGACGGTGCAAGTGGTTTCATGTGATGCGAAACTGAAATTTTACAATTGTGATCTCCATGTTTCCTCGCATAAGCTTCATTAATCATTCATTGAAAGTTTGCATGGTTCTCTCTGCCTGACTATTGGAAGATGGCAGGTATGGTGTTGTCTTTACTGGTACCC
The DNA here is from genome assembly GCA_028752905.1 of Cladorhizidae sp. MBARI D1340-BT2. NCBI lineage: Eukaryota > Metazoa > Porifera > Demospongiae > Poecilosclerida > Cladorhizidae > Cladorhizidae sp. MBARI D1340-BT2. Next base: position 37,382,995 of record JAQNBH010000009.1, on the reverse strand, counting down.
CTCCTCTACCACCCTCCCAACCTATTTCCCCCCGGTTATCCACACACTCTAACGTCATATTTAAGCTATTTACAATACGATGCAACTACTATAATATATATTCATCTATTGCATCCCATTGCTCCCAATGGAGTAGCTGGATCCTACTCGGGTAATTTGAGTAATCCTATTGAGGTGCGAGCTGCCATCACAGATTTTCCCAGATACCTAGATTATGATGCCAGCTTATCGTTAGGTGTCTTAATAAAATACTGATAGGCACTGCTCTTCCACCTTTCTAGCCTTTATGGTGGCATCATTGGTGGTGGTATTGCTGCTACAGTTGCTGCTCCCCTCATGAAAGTAGGCTGTGCTATCAACTCCGGCCTTTGTGAGTCTTCTTCACTCTTGACAACAGCTTCTCTCACATGAGGGTTTTTCATCCAGATTGAGAAAGGGCCTGGGCTAGGGGCTCTAGCCACCATGATGCACACCTACCTTTCCTGACCACCCTAATATTTCCCCCTCTATCTCATGATCTCAAACTTGTCATTGTTCAAATCTCCAGATTTTTTATCCCACCTTGTCAAATTTTGAGACGACAATCCCCTGGTCAGAAGCTTGCTACAAGAGTTAAAACAGTAGAGACTTTCAACAAAACCCTGGTACCATTATAATGCAAATTTTTCAGTTGGTTTTCTCAAAAGTTTACTCTTGTAACAATAGTAGATCTTCAACCAAATGAGGAAACTACTTATGATGTATGTGTCTCTGTATATTGCGTAGGTATGTGTGCATACTTTAGTAAAACATCGTAGCTAACAACTCTGTGATTGGTGGTGTTACACTGAGTAACTTCTTGTAGGTGGCTGCTGTACTATTAGAACATTATATATATATATATATATAGCTAGAAACAAGACAATCTATTCCCAAACAAAAAAATATATTGAATAGTCACAAGAGGAGAAATGAAACATGTGTAGACTACAATCACTTATGGGGCCCTTTTGCTGCATAAGGAAGACCAACGTCTACATGGGTAAATTATTAAATCAGTGTGTTCCTAACATACCTATATTAGCTGTGACTCTTCAATGTTTGTAAGCAATTGACAGTCAAGCATCTATTTTTCATCCTCAATGTAATATTTATCATAATTAGAATTCATGCTGTTTTGCATCCAAAATGTTATAATACCATGTGTGAACTACATGGTGGGATAACATATGTTAGTTCAATAATTTATGAGTGCTATCACCCTATCAGTATGTAGCTCACACGATTTATTGATGTCTGTGTGACACACTTTAAAAAAAGGGGTGTATCAAGAGCTGGTACACCCATGTTCAACATATTCAGTGTTAATTGGCAGGAGAATTCCTATTAGCACAACTCTGCCCCATAAGTTTCCTACAAAATAATTTGCATGAATGAACCAGGTGTAGGTAAGTCCTGTTGCTTGCAGTGTTGTGTTCTACTGATACCTAGGACACTTTTAACGAATTGATTATTATTATATTATTATTTGTTTGTTATTTTATTTTAAAGACCATATAAATCACTAAAAAATCACAAAAAATAATAATTTTTCAAACATTCATGATATATCTTGATGCCACCTACAAACTTATATAAATTATTATTGAATTTCTGTTCAATTTATGTAATGAGAACCCACAGAGTTTGTGTGTGGTCCAGTTAGCCAGGAGTTCACTATGCTCACTATCTATGGCTGTATGGCTTTGGTCTTCAAGGGAATCTCATAGTTCTGCACCACTCTGTTGGTCATAGCATAATCATGATTCTGTTCCTCCTCTCCTCCTGGCATGAATGCTTGGTGATTCTGGCCGGTCTTCTCCACCATGGAAGTGGGTCCATCTTTTGTGCTGTTTTTTCCACCATTCTTCAGGTGATTTTCTGTTGTGCCATGGACACCAGCAGAGGAATAGGTGTGGTAAAAGGGTTGGGTTGGGTTTCCGTTGACTGAGGGTGTAAAATTTTCCAAAGGACTTAGCTCGGAGATAGGATTACTCATCTGGACTTCATTTGGAGTTACAATCTCTGCTTTTCTATAAGGAGTTTACAACATCAACTGCATAATTAGGTATAAAAGTCAATTAACTCTCCTAGAACATGGAGCTAATTTACCTCACTAGCAGTTTTTTATGACAAAGATCAAATCTTAACCTAGGGGAGCTGACTAGTTCTAGTACCTTGGGTACAGTTTTGTTTAGTAATTTGTCCATGATCTACAATTCCCAAAGTCAAGGCTTCAGGTAAGTTTATTAGCTATCACTTATTGCTAGAGTTGAATAAACTAATGCTACTCTATCTAAAGCCTGAAGTCGGTCAGCTTCATAAGGCTAGGGGAATGAACTTATTGTAGCTGTTAAATATATATAAAACCCTATAGAACAATTTACCGCTGCAGTTATTATCTTGTGAACTCTTCTGTTTTCATATGAATGATGCATATCTCAAACTGTTTAACATTCCATACACACACTTAGCTTCCTGGTACAATGCTCTTTGAAGGCAGTACCAAGTGAAAAGCTACCTGCAGCTGCAACTGTAGCAGCTACTTTATATTAGTTTAAGAAACATCTCACAGATGTAAATTTCATTTTGAGTTGCATTTTCCCTGTTTCTATGAAGGGTGTTAATATAAAAGAATAGAAACTTGACTCACATTCTCTGTTTTCCAGATCTCCTGCGATAAAACCATGCCCAGATAAGGTTCACGCACACCAGGACTATTACCATGGCAATGATGACTGCTCCCATCACTCCTCCCACTGCATGACAACTCTCAGTAACCCTGCACAATCCCTTTTCTTCCCCTGAGGATTCCTGAGTGATCATTGGCCACAGTACAGTGGTATTAATGCTAGATCCACATGGCTGTGATGTGCTGCTAAGTTGTTCTCTGAGTAGTGTGAGGTCTGCATTTTGTAAAGATCATCTTTATATGCACATGTACTTGCAGTTAAACTTACCACAAATTACTGCAGCTGGGTGGTTATTTCTGCATAGTGATGATAATTCCCTGATTGAGTCCATTGTACAAGGTTGATGCTCCCTGTTGGGGCAGGTTAATTTCACTTTACTATTTGGTCCTTGACCAAACAATTCTCTCTCACATTGCAGATGGCCTGCATAAGTTCACAGAGTATGATAAATGCTATAGTTATGGCCACATAGTAACTCTTGTTATGGCCTAGACCATGCATACATCACAAAACTGTACCTATGACATTGTTGCTTGTGTAGTTTAGTCTATGGCATGCCGCTCTTGCTTCACGATTGCCCCACCTGGCAGCACACACAGAGCACCACTTGTACACTGGTTGACCTCCTCTGTCTCTTTCCAAGCACACCTCTACACGTCCAGCATATTCAGTCCCTCCACGCAGCCTAACATCTCTAACCTGGCTCACTGTACAATCGTCATTATGCTGCACACTTTCTGAGATCGATAGTAGAGCTAGAGCTAGCATTTGTTGGAGAAATATTCTTCTCATTTTGATAAATGTTATGCCTCTCAGTTCAATCCTCTTACTATATAGCCACTGGGTTGAAATACTACATTTCCTGTTTCCTTTCTAGACAAAGTATTTACAAAATCACCACAACTACATGTGGATGATATCAAGGTATTTTCCCTTTTGCTAACATATTCCCAGAAATAAATATTCCCAGCCCTGGATTGTGCTGGACTCTCAACTTCCACTTTTGCCGTTTACAGTACTTTTCACACACCAACATGCACACATGCTAGCACACACACACACACATACACACAGACATACACAAACACACACATACACACAGACACGGTGCTACCTATTATGGCGTGCTATACACACCATATCACAGCCTGTTACCAATTGTCGATTTTAATTTAGAGTCTGCTAAATTTCCAAACTTACAGCTCCATTCTAAATGTCAATGCCGCTTTTTGAGCTGCCATGAGAATAGTGTATTCATTAGTCAGTCGCTGCTAAAAAGCTACAGTAAGAAGGCTCGACTTTAATGGATTAAAGGTCAGCTCACTATATTTTGATATCTGCTATAAATAGTGATCATGTCAGTAATAGCTACAGACATGGACATGACCTAACAACAACAACACGAAGCAGATAGAAGAGCTGAAGAAAGGAAGATACTCAGGCAACAGCAACAGCTTAAAGCACAGAGAATAGGTGATGAAAAAGAGATGTCCAGACAGAGAGAGGACACATTCATGAAAATTCTTACAGACCATACGTAGGAGAAAGACAAACCGAAACTGCAACCCCCCAAGCTCCCCACATTCGAATCCGACCAAAGCTGTCTTGCAATAGTTTGAGCAACATATGACACTCTACAAAGTTCCAGAGAGGCAGTGGGTGGCTCACCTGCACCAACTTCTAGAAGGAGAAGCTTTGGCTACATTCCTGGCTCCATCAGAGTGGCCAGCAGGTAAAGAGTTGTCCCATGGTTTCGATTGAAACCCGATGTCTACTGACAGAGATGGTAGGAAGCCTCTTTCCAACCCAAGGAAACTGGCCTGCAACTTGCCAACTGTTTGGATGAAGTAGCAAAGGCTTATGCTATAGAATGCACTTCACAGGAGGCACTCCTCCAGATGTTCACCCGTGAACAATTCCTCGAGTTGCTACCCACATACATCGCTATTGGTATCAGAGACAAAAAACTACCCTCAGTCACAAGTGAGCTTGCAGGTGACTATGTACAAGAGAGTGGGCTGACACTGTTGTCTAACACTGAGGCAAGATATGGAGACAGCGTGAATATTTCAGTAGGCCCGACAAACCTGACCACACACAAGGACCAAAGGAGCACAGAGTAGATTACGGCTGGGGCAGGAAGTTCAACCCACTCAACCCTCTACTCCAAGTAGATGAGGCTGGAATGGTGCCTAGAAGTCTCACTAGTCATCCAAGCCAGACGACAGCAAAGGAGTGAGGTGCTACAATTGTAATACAAAAGACATCCAAATGCCCAAACCAGAAAGTATTGTTATGCAAACCCACTGATAGCACTGACTTGGACTACACTGTATCTGACACCATAGATGGGAACCAAACTCGATACCCAAGCAGTAACTCTCCTCTTGTCACAAGGACTCCACCATGGTGGATGCTTGGACAGGATGCAATACTCTACTGTCCTGGGTGAATGGCCCACCAACAGAATTTGACTTGGCTAGAGTACATAGCAGGAGTCACCAGAGAGTTCACAACGGCAGTCGCCGACAACCTGGGTGCAGATGTGTTACTTGGGAGAGATATACCATTTCTTAACCAACTGCTCAAGGCTTTGGTGGATGAGAAAGCTACACATGAGGCACCTGTGTTTGCAGTCCAAACCAGGAAAGCAGCAAAAACACAATAAATCATGCACGATAGAGAGGATAGAGCGACTGCTGAATCAGGAGCCTGCATCTCTGCTTGCATCCCGACACAACCCACACAACAGGAGGAGAATATATCCCCTGCCATATCAGAGGTACCTGTCATTCCATGCAGCAACATAATTGGCATTGACAATGATTTCTTTCTCACCACTGAACCTAAATCGAAACAAACCAGATGGCAGAACAAACAAACTGGTAAAAAGGGTCTGAAATTGGATAGGCTCTTTAAACATACCTATATACACATGGACCTCAGCACGAAAATTTAAAGAGCACCAGTCTAATTCTGAAGTTCATAAAATGGCAGTAGTTTTGGCTGGATAAATTTGTAAGTCCATGGAGATCAAATCTACACCATTACAGCAACAACTTGATCAAGCTCTAGCTAAAACCATTCAAGAAAATAGAAGTAAGCTATCTTCTATTTTGAATACTGTAATATTTTGGTGGAAGCAAAATATATCCATAAAGATGATAGTCAGTATTTTGATGAAGAAAGTAACTTTGGAAGCTACTGGAATTTAGAATTGAATCAGGTGACAAGATTTTGGAGTCTAAAAAAATGCAACCTATAGGTCGAAAACAATTCTTATTAACTGCTATGGAGAATATATTCGTGATTTGATAGTAAAAGATATCAAGATATCTAAATACCTTACTATAATGGGAGATGAGGCAACCGATTGCAGTAATATAGAACAATTGGCTGTTGTTATTCGCTATTATAGTGAAGTTTATAATGAAATTAGAGAAGATTTTTTAGGATTTCTTGCATGCAAGGATGGTGTTACAGGTGAAGCACAATGACAGAATTCATCACCAAGTTAGGTTTGGATATGCCATATTGCAGGTATGGTAGAGTGCATATATATGTTGCCCCCAGTTATTATTATTCTATTTGTGTAGAGGATAGTGCTATGAGGGCACTGGTAATATGGCAGGTAGTACAAGAGGAGCTGCTGCTAGGATTAAGCAATCCTATCCTCATGCTGTGTATGTCCACTGCACAAGCCATAAACTAACTTGTGTGTGATGAAAACTTGTTCTATACAGGTAAAGCTACATATTAACCTCTCAATTTACAGAAATCTACACTGAGAAATATAATGGGCACTGTGACAGAAGTTTAAATTTTTTTAAAACTTTTCTCCAAAGAGACAGGCTGTTTTGCTTGATGTTAAAAACTGCTGGATGAGAGTGTGGAGATATTATCGGAAGTGTCTGTCTATACCTTTTCTGGACCACATTATCCTTCAACTCAGTAACAGATTTACTGATGCTCAACAGCATACGTATACCAGGTGGCAATGCAGTAATACCTGTGCTACTAAATACAACGTGGGAGAATGATTTCACGGCCTTTTGCAATGCTTATGCTGATGATGTTGAATCAGATTTTATTATTGCTGAACTTGATCTGTGGGAGAGTTGGTGGAGCAATCAGGTTTGTTTATACCTAAACAGGTCTCGAGATATTTCAAATATCACCAAGATGCTCAAGATCGTTTGCACACTTCCTGTCAGCACATGTGAGTGTGAGCTTTCTTTTTCAGCACTCAAGAGGTTGAAAACATACATTCGCTCATAAAAGGGGGAAGAAAGACTTAATGGATTGGCCTTACTCCACGTTCATTATAGTATTAACATTGATGTTGAAGAAGTTCTTAATGTATTTGCACGTAAACATCCACATCGAAGATTCTTATAATGTGTACAATTTTCATTATTCCATAATAAATATGTTATTCAGGGCTTTCATCTAAAATTATGATGAGTAATTATTTGTTTCAAATAGTGCTAGTTAAAGACAGTCTGAGTAGATTTGCAGTGAGGGTAGTTAAATTTTTTTCCAACTATAGTAACAATGTACAGCAATTAATTAACATGATTATAATTGGGGACACCAATAAATGAATGAACAAAGAAATCACACTGTTAGCACACTGATATGGGAGTCAGACATAAAATGATTAACTTGGAAGACTCTCAATTCAAGTGTCTAGATCTGCTCCTGGATTCAGATTCGGTTCTGTTCAAGATGCCTTAATCCTGCTGCGTAATTCATTTTCTATCCCATTTCAGCTGCTGTACACCCTCAGAACTTCTCCATGTTTTTTTTCCTCCAGCCCCGATACATTATGATGATAGTCAAGTCAATTGTGAGTGGTATTACTAATTTCTCTGAAGATATCCATTCCTGGTTGCAGTCTCCCTGTTGGGGTGGAGGGCATGGAATCAGGAGTGCCGTGTAGTTTGTTCCCTCTGTTTTCTTGGCCTCAGCTGCTGCCCCTCATGACCTGGTCCAAACCATCCTGTCACCTCACTTTCTTTACTCCCTGTCGCTTTTGTGTATGATGCCCTCAGCATGGTCTATGAATCATGGTAATGTCTGCGGCATGCTTCCAGAAGTCCTGGGATGCATGCTTGGTGTCAAAGTCTGTGGGATATTTGTTACAGAATGCACCTGATGATTGGGCTCGTGTACAGCTTTTGGCTGTTTCAGAAAAAAGAATCGGGATGGCTAAATGCCCTCCTCATCTTGTGTCTGGGTTTGAGAATGGATTATGATACCATCAGAGTTGCCATTGGTCTCCACTTGGGCTCCATTTTGTGTCTTCCTCACAGTTGCCAGCACTGACGAGCTGAAATAGTTCATCTCGCCAAGCTAGCTACAAGTGGAGCGAAGGACATTTCCACCGTCATACTGTCATAAACGACATCCTCTTCTGAGCACTGTGCCCCTTCCAGGCTGGAAATGTCGGGTCTCTTTCATTCTGACAGAAAAAGGCCCGATGGGTAACCATGGTTCCATGGAAATAACTGTTGTGGGACGTAACCTGTCCAGATACATTTTCCCAATCATATTAGGGTACAGGAGTGAGTAGTGCTGCTGCTATGGTTGAGGAGAAGAAAGTGGCCAAGTATGCCAATCTGGATCCATGCTACTTTTTTGGGGGGCCTGGGTCCATCGAGTCTTTGGGGTTCATGAGGCCAGATTGATGGCTTTCCTGAAGGAGCTCAGCCTCAGGGAAAGGCAAACACATATATTATAAAGCTGGTTGTCAAAGCAGGAAGCTTAAAGCATCAGTCAGCAAATAAATGTGCATCAACACTGCATCTGTGTAAGAAGCACTCATCCAAATGCGTTGAGTAATCAATTTCTTGGTGGCTATGGAATGCTTAGTCTACATACTGGGCTAACTAAATGGGATGGCGGAAGAGGTTAATCTTTTACAGAGCAGAGCCTGGAGAGTGTCGGTGCAGGCATTGGTATTGGAAGAAACATTGACCTCTGAGCAGTAGGTAGTCGTGAACAATAACAACAGGAAAGTTCAAGTTAATGCAAAACTAAAATAGTTAACACGGGAGTCCGACATACAGCACCAAAAACTAAAAACATTCTATAATGATCCGACAATTATAAAAATAAAAAATTAATATTTCATACATGTAATAAGGAATGTCCACACCACTGTTGTCAATTACAGATATATATATTTTCTTATTTTTTAAATTATATTTATTATTGATCAGGCTATCATGAACAGTATATTTATATACCAAAGGAAATCGTGAAAAACGAATTATGGAACCAGAGAGCAAGACAACAACACCAGCTAGGCTGCATAAGAAAGAGAGAACAGGGACCACCTGAACAGTGACAACAAGGTGAGAAGTGTAAGTCCCAAGCAGCATCAACAACACTGAAACAGGACGTTAATTAATGAAGAGTTTCTGGGTTGAGCAACCTTCTCTCCATTACTGCTGACAGCATTGTAACAAAGATGTTCTCTTGTGTTTTGAGATACCCACTGCTAAGCTACGAGTCAGTGCTATCCCCCTCTCCTCATCCTGATGTGTCCATCCCACCTACCTCTGATGTTTTTTCCTTGTCATCTATTATTTCAGAAGGGGAGGTTGCTCACACCATCAGATCCTTCCCCTGTGGGTCGGCTAGTGGTCCTAAAAGTTTAAGACCACAAGATCTGAAGGACATGCTGAAGCATCCCAATGAAGTCTCCTCCCTTTTTTCTGTCTTAGGTGCCTTCTCTACCATGGTCCTAGAGGAAAGAGTTCCATCCTCTATCTCTCCTTTGTTTTGGGGGGCTACACTGTTGGCTCTAGAGAAGAAAGGGGGTGGAGTCAGACCCATAGCAATAGGATAACATCACTCTGTGTGGCTCGATGGAAGATATAATTCACGATCTTGAGCTCATCAAACAAATTGAGGAGATATGAACAATGACAAGTTTGAGATCATTTGCCATGATTCAGTTTCGAGAGGACTATCTTATGCTCTCTCCCAGGAGGTCATGTAGTTGATCCATCTAATGCCTGTCTCCTCTGTTCTCCCTTGGGTAGCTTAGATTCTGTCTCAGCTGTTCTCAGCGACAAAGTAATGGGGGACAGGCTCAGATTTGGTTCTGCTCAAGATGCCTTAATCCTGCTGCATAATTAATTTTCTATCCCATTTCAGCTGCTGTACACCTTCAGAACTTCTCCATATTTTTTTCTCTCATGCCCTGATAGATTATGATGACTGTCAGGAAAAGAATCATCTCTATTCCCTAACATGGCCAGTAAGCAAGAGCAACCACAACCACAACCACAACCACAACCACACAACTGCAAAGAGGAAGCCACAGACACAGCTCTGAAGGGAGAAAGACAATTGTAATGATAGTATACAGAATAGAAGATTCTATAGGGATCTGATTGGTTGTTTGTGTCATGTGCTAGTTAGACTGTATAAAAGGACTGGGCCAATGCCCTAAGAGAGAGAGAAAAAAGAACCGAGTAGAAAGAGAGAAACTCAAGTGGAGTGAGGGACTTGTGAGAATAGAAGCTATTATGCTGTAGTATATAATATATATTAACTTTATATCTGGGAAGCTACAGGGTTTGGTCCAGTCTCTCAAACTAAGAGACACTGGAAGAACGACTGGTCTAGATAGATTGTCTGGTGGCCCAATAGTCAGACATCAGTATCTAGGCATCACGAGGACTTACCCTTGGGTAGAGCAGGGATCATCTACTCTTATTACTAGAGTAGGCCAAGGCAGTAAGACCTACAGAGGTAGAGGGTAATTTCCCTGACAGTGGTGGCAGCAGTGGGATTTTTCTCTCATCCCTAGGTGAGAAGAGATCCCGGACCAGCCTTAGCTAGTGGAGGGATAGAGTAGTTAGCTGGAAGTTACAGCTTAGGCATGGCCCTGAAGCTTGAAAACCCCCTTCCACTAGTCAGCGAAGAGGTGTGGGCATTATTAAATTTTATTTTCTGGTTTTCTTGTGTGTGTGGATGTGTATGACTTATTCACTCAGGTCAGGAGAACAAACTCCCCGAGCAACGCAGAGCCAAGGGAGCCACATGGCCGAGGACGACGATACCCCACAAACGAGCAGGTTTGACTGGTTCATGGACCGCTGGTCAGAAATTGAGGAAGTCCGAGACAGGAGGGAGGACGAACGAAAGGCGATAGACCAAGACCACCACGACAGACAGCACGACCAGCAGGATCGGATGATGGAACTGCTGGCTGAGGCCCAGAGAGAGAGACGGGCAGCAGATAGAGCACCCCCACCACCCGCAACCCCCAGGTTAACCATTCAAAAGTTCCAGGAAGGTCACGATGACATGAGTGCCTTCCTGGACACTTTCGAGGCAACGTCAAGGGCAGGGGCTTGGCCAAACCCTCAATGGTCCATCATATTGAGAGGTTCTCTATCGGGAGCAGGACAGACCGTGGTGGCAGCCAGCCCACAACCAAAATGACTACGTGTCTGTCAAAATCGAACTGTTACGCGAATACCGAGTGATAACTGAGACCTACAGATGAAAGACGTTCGAAACTCCCTTCAATACAGCCAGCCCTGAGGCTTGGCTCACAAAGCATCATCAGCACTTCCACCAATGGCTAGCCTCTTCTCCCCACAACTCAGCTGATACAATGCTGATGGAGACTACCTTGGCAAGGCTGCCAAAATGGCTCGAGGCTAGAATGAGAAACATCAACCCGACCAATTATGACGAGCTCATGGAAGCAGTGGTTCGACACCTCTCCAACCTGCCAAGGAAGGAAGGAGACAACCATAGGTCGACTTGAAGAACATCACAACCATCTGGATCTCTCTGGCCAAAACAACCTAAACCACACGCCACAGAGGACAGAGAACCCCGAAGGTTTCCGAGGTGGGTATCTGGTGGGGAAGGAACGACCCCAACCCGACACCCATGAGTGAGGTGAGGTGTTTTAGATGCAATCTGCTGGGGCACTACAGAAAGGACTGTAGCGTTAAGCCAGAACGAGCCCAGAAGTGCGCAGGAACACAGGGACCCACCTCATCGAACAAATGGCCAAGATAAATGGCAATGAAGCCGTGGTGTGGCTGGACACCGGCTGCACCAGGTCGCTAGTCCACCCAAGATGCCTCAACCGAAATCATAGGCTGGGATGGTGAATACCATACTCGACAGCCAGTGCAAAGGTCACATGGTTTCCGGCCGCGAGGATTGTACTGGAGATAAGAGAGAGAAGGACTACTCTCGTGGTGGGCATTTCCACACACCTCCAGACGGACATGCTGGCGGGACAAGACATACCTGAACTAGTTGAACTCGTAGGAGGCAAGATGGTCTCAGGGAATACGGAAAACCCTGGACATGAAGGAGCATTCATATCGACGAGAGCCCAGACCGCGAAAATGACTCAGAATGCAGAAAAGGATAGAGAGCAACAAACCTGGGACAAAGTGCAACTCTCTAGTCTGGAAGAACCCTCAAAAGGAGAAGACAACTCCCTCACCCCCCCTTCTCCTGTGAACTCGGCACTTCCGCCAGAGCCCCAGGGAAGAGAGGAGTTGCCTTTCCAGTTCGAGGAGGATCTATTTCAACAACCATGATCGAAAGAACTGAAAGAAAAGAAAAGTACTACCTCCAGAGAAAGTAAGTCCTGAGGAACTAAAAGACATGCAACGGACAGACCCCACACTACAAAAGGCCCGAGAGGACGCCGATTCAAATCAGAAGAAATACCAATGGGAGGATGGACTATTGATCAGGAAACTGATCTAGTAACGGGGACAACCCCTCGTAATAGTGCTGCAAATAAATCGAGCAGAAATACTACAACTTGCTCATAGTTCCCCAATCGCAGGACACTTTGGGCAAGACCGGACGATGGGCACTATTCGGAGGTCTATGGATTGGCCGGGTCTACACAAGGATATCAGTGAGCTCTGTAAGACCTGTCCTAAATGTCAGTATGCTAAACCAGCAGCCCCCCAATATGCCCCCTTGCATTCTTTGCCCGTGATAGGGCAACCTTTTATACGTTTAGCCAATGATATTTTCGGCCCCTTAAGTATAACAAAAAAGCGAAACAAATTTGTTTTGGTGGTGATTGATTATGCCACAAATTGGCCCGAAGCATACCCGATACCAAACACCACATCAGAAACCATCATTAGTTGCCTTCTAGACCTCACAGCTAGGATAGGTACACCTGAAGAGATTCTTTCTGATAATGGTTCGAATTTTTTATCCCGAACCATGAGGCAATTCTGTAGCCTCACAGGCATTAAGCAAATCAGGACCTCCCCATACCACCCTCAGATGGATGGTATGGTGGAGAGGAAGCTGATTAAAAAAGGTAGATTATCTTCCCTTTATCTTGTGGTCGTACTGAGCCATAAAACACAGGAGTACTGGGTTTCCCCCCCCCCCCCCCCCCCACGAGCTTGTTTATGGAAAACCTATGAACACACCGATTGACCAGTTAGCTAGGGTCTGGAAGGGAGAAAAACCAGAGGCAGAAGTCGAGATAGTAACATATCTCAGAAATTTGAGAGCAAAGTTAGAGAGATGGCTTTTGCAACAGAAATGAAAGCTAAGATTGGGCATAAGAAACAGTATGATAAAAAGGCCCGTGAGAGGAAATTTGAGGTGGGAGACAGAGTGTTGGTATTCCGCCCACGGAAGCTCAACAAATTGATAAATGAATGGCAGGAGCCAATGACAATCGTGAAAAAACTTACCGAGGTAACTTTTCAAGTCACTGCACGTCAGGATTCGTGGGGACTCCGTGTATACCATGTGAATGGGATGAAGGCATGGCATTCCACTGTTTCTACTGCATTGGTGGCCATGGAGTGCACCTCAGCCGTGGATTCTGGACCTGAACGATCACCGACAACAAATCACCTCGACGAATCGCAAGAGAAAGAGCTGGAGCAACTCACGGGGGAGTTTGAGGGATTGTCCAGCGACAAACCAGGACGGACGGATGTGGTAGAACATGTTATTACCACTGGAGATACATCCCCCATCCGGCTGCCCTCCTACAGACTGGCCTATACATCGCATGAGTTCCTACGAAAGGAGATAAGCGACTTATTACAACATGGTCTGATTGTACCATTATAAAGCCCCTGGGCTGCCCCTGTGGTGATAGTGCCGAAATCAGATGGCACTAAACGATTGTGCATAGATCATTGAAAATTGTATCTCGTGACACAACAGGACCCATACCCTATCCCTAGGATAGAGGAACTGATCGACAATGTTGGAGGATCGAGGTAGATATCCACCATAGACCTGGCAAGTACCCATGGAGAGGGCGAGTCAGCCAAAGATAGCATTTGTCACTCCATGGGGAAAGTACCAATTTACCGATGCCCTTTGGTCTTGCCTCCGCCCCCTCAACATTCCAACGGTTGATGGATGACAGATACCACATCCTACGCGGCCCCCTATCTGGATGACGTGATCATATACAGTTCAACTTGGAAGGAGCATTTACAACATTTAAAAGCTGTGTTCCAGAGACTGGACCAAGCAGGGTTAAAGATTAATGTGAAGAAATGCCAATTCGCCAGAAACGAATACATCTATCTTGGACATTAGGTTGGGTTCGGCCAGTACAGGCCAAGGTGAATTTCAAGAAGTTCGCACAACCCAAGATGAAAAAAGACATACAAGCATTTTTAGGGATATGCGGATACTACCGCAAATTTATCCCCGATTTCTCAATGATCGCCACTCCCCTTTTAAACCAGAAAGGAGAAGCCGAACCACATTGAGTGGTCTAAGGAGAAACAGACAGCATTCGACACTCTGAAGCACCGATTGACGCACTACCCGATCCTAAGAACACCACAATGGGAGCGGAAGTTTTATCTGCAGACCGACGCCTCCAGTTCCGGAATTGGGTATGTGTTGTCCCAGCTAGACAATGATGGGGAAGACCACCCACTCGCTTATGGTTCCAGGAAGTTACTAGCCCGGGAGACCAGATATTCAGCGATCGAAAGGGAAGCCCTAGCAATTATTGAGGGCATCAACCATTTCCGAATTTATTTGGAAGGCACTAAATTTGAGATACAGACCGATCACAATCCATTAATCTACCTGGACAGGATGAAGGATAGCCACGGGAGGATTGCCTGATGGTGGATGCAGATGCAACAATTCGACTACGAAATCACCTACCGTTCTGGTGCGAAAAATGGCAATGCAGACGGCCTGAGCTGAGAGTTCGACTTACGGCTAGAGGAGGGGGAGATGTCAGGAAAAGAATCATCTCTATTCCCTAACATGGCCAGTAAGCAAGAGCAACCACAACCACAACCACACACAACGACAAAGAGGAAGCCACAGACACAGCTCTGAAGGGAGAAAGACAATGAACTATTGTTATTGTAATACTGCTCACAATTAACTTGACTGTCATTGTCGGGGAAATTACCCTCTACCTCTCTAGGTCTTATTGCCTCGGCCTACACTGGGTTTGAGGATGGATTATGATAGCATCAGGGTTGCCATGGGTCTCCACTTGGGCTCCATTTCGTGTCTTCTCAAAGCTGCCTGCACCCCAAGCTGAAGGGGTTTGTCTTGCGAAGCTAGCTGCAAGCGGAGCGAAGGACATTTCTACTGCCATACTGCCATAACGACATTATCTTCTGAACATTGTGCCCCTTTTAGGCAGGAACTGTTGGGTCTCTTTTGTTCTGATGGAAAAAGTCCTGATGGGCAACCATATTTCCATGAAAAAATGGAAGCAACTGATGTGGCATGCAATCATTCCAGATACGTTTGCCTTATCATATTACAGTGAGTAGTGCTGGAGCTGTGGCTACTGCGGCTGAGGAGAAGAAAGTGGCCAAGTATGCCAGTCTGGATGCATGCCACTTTTCCCCCCATGACCATTGAATATTTGTAGATTATCATAGCCAGATGGGGATGGCTTTCCTGAAGGAGCTCAGCCTCAGGATAAGGCAGAGAACTGGGGAGTTGAATGCCCGTACTCACCTTCAGCATCCCTCAGTGGCAGTCCAGAGTGGGAATGCCGTATCTGTATCGGGGACAGTCAGGAGTCTCTCTGAGTTGAACTTGTTGTTAGCTTTTTTATTTTTGTTATGTATTTATTATTTATTATATTAGTTATGTATTCTAGTTATCTATAATTACTAAAATATGTTTGTTAATTATTTGTTATTTTGGCATTTTTGTATTTTTTGTTGTTTTAAAAGAGTTTATTTTAATTTCATACATAAAAATTTATGTAGTATACTATTATGTACAAATACAAATACAATTAACTTTATGATTGAGTGATGTTATTTTGCAGTTCAGTTGTCCAGATAGTGATGTGAATAGGGTACATGTACAAATGTAAGTATAAAAAAGTTAGAATAACATATTGTATTTACATGCCATTTATACAACCAAATCGTATGTGGGTTCCCCTAGGATGGTTTCATACAGACAATTCTCTTTGCTGATGTTGTTTACCATTTCTAAGGAATGAGCTTGCTGAACTCTACTGCATTGGTCATTGGTAGGCATCACATGCCAGGGTTTCTATTCCAATCTCTACTCGGTGGGGAAAAACAAAAAGGAACAAGAACAAAATGGTTTGTCAGCCAATAGCAGTCACATCAGTTCTTATAAGTAGGGATTTTAAAATTCACCTTCCTTGTTTCTGAGCTTGCAGATGAAGTCAAAATCATGAGTACCAAAGCAACACATAGAACTGCATGGGTTATCAATGTAACATGAGGTTTAAGTATATATTATTGATTACATGTGTCCACACACAGGAAATTGGCCAATCCTTGGCCACAATTTTAATGTTTGCACCTGATACTAGTCATTACTATTTTGCTAGATCTATCTGTTCACGATTAGTTCTTAGTTATGTAATTCAGAGCCATGTGGTTGCAACTAAGAATGTTTGAATGTTCTTCTTTGTCTTTGAGATAGACTGTTCATTCAACATAAAGCATGCAAGAGCATATGATTGCATTACAACATAGTGGTGGCTACTCTGTTGTGATCACCTGTAGACACTGGCTGATGAAGAATACTACAGAGCAGTTGACTTATTAGCAAATACTGTATTTACTCAAAAGGTTATCACCTTCAATAGCATTTGCTCACGAATAGAAGTCTTTCATTTTCAAAGCTTGAAAGTAATAGTGTTCGCTTACTAATAGCATTGTAGTTTTGTTCAACACATGCACGAACATAATCAGTAGAAGTGACCATTTAAGTTCTGTGGGACCTCAGTGGCAATGATAGCAGTGAAGATGGCAACATTCGCTGTGGGAGAGTGGCAGCTGTTTCATGATCACTTAGGATGGTAGCAATCTATAGAGCTATCTTAATTTCTATGCCAAAAGGTAGCTCACCCAAAAAATTATAATTTCATCAAAGAGCTTTTCTAGTCACTAAAGCAACAACTGATATTATCATGGGGCTAGTTCTACAGTGGAATAACCTATATTGCACAATCAGGGTGAACAATCATGTCTATAGACATTAAAGTCAACTATTCCAGTCTACTCAACAGTGCTATAGCTATAAAGAGAGAAACTGTCAAGACTGAAGCTGGTTAATTTAATGGTGCCCATTGGATGGAGACTTGGTGGACTCATGCTGAGGGTCGTAACTTGGAATTCCTAAGTGTTTGGTAGCAAAGCATCCTCAGTAATTAGTAAACAAACTAATTTAGACAGATCGACATCATCTTGCAAGAAAACTTCTGTTACAAATGGACCCTCTCCACTACATCCTCTTCCCTTATGGCTGGTAAAGTTGTAGTGGCTCCTGATGACTTTGAAAGACGTGAACAATATGACTCCTTCTACTATAACTCAAGTGGGTTCCTGTTGGTTAATGCAATTCCAGTAGCCATAACTTGTCCTCTGGAAAGTCTTGTCACCTGCTTTGCATTTCCTCTCCCCCTCAGTTCCCTTGTCATGGCCATTCCTCTGATTTTTCTGCTTCTTATGAGCCCAAGTAACTGTGCCAGGGGTCAGCAATTTGAGGTGAGAGCCTATATAACTGTCTGCCTATCAGTATGAGCCGGTGCAAGTGATTTCATGTGATGTGAAACTGAAATTTTACAATTGTGATCTCCATGTTTCCTCGCATAAGCTTCATTAATCATTCATTGAAAGTTTGCATGGTTCTCTCTGCCTGACTATTGGAAGATGGCTGGTATGGTATTGTCTTTACTGGTCCTCTACCACCCTCCCAACCCATTTCCCCCCCGATTATCCACACACTCATATTTAAGCTATTTACAATATGATGCAACTACTATAATATATATTCATCTATTGAATCCCATTGCTCCCAATGGAGTAGCTGGATCCTACTTTGGTAATTAGAGTAATCCTATTGAGGTGCGAGCTGCCGTCACAGATTTTCCCAGATACCTAGATTATGATGCCAGCTTATCGTTAGGTGTCTTAATAAAATACTGAAAGGCACTGCTCTTCCACCTTTCCAGCCTTTATGGTGGCATCATTGGTGGTGGTATTGCTGCTACAGTTGCTGCTCCCCTCATGAAAGTAGGCTGTGCTATCAACTCCGGCCTTTGTGAGTCTTCTTCACTCTTGACAACAGCTTCTCTCACATGAGGGGTTTTCATCCAGATTGAGAGAAAGGGCCTGGGCTAGGGGCTCTAGCCACCATGATGCACACCTACCTTTCCTGACAACCCTAATATTTCCCCCTCTATCTCATGATCTCAAACTTGTCATTGTTCAAATCTCCAGATTTTTTATCCCACCTTGTCAAATTTTGAGACGACAACCCCCTGGTCAGAAGCTTGCTACAAGAGTTAAAACAGTAGAGACTTTCAACAAAACCCTGGTACCATTATAATGCAAATTTTTCAGTTGGTTTTCTCAAAAGTTTACTCTTGTAACAATAGTAGATCTTCAACCAAATGAGGAAACTACTTATGATGTATGTGTCTCTGTATATTGCGTAGGTATGTGTGCATACTTTAGTAAAACATCGTAGCTAACAACTCTGTGATTGGTGGTGTTACACTGAGTAACTTCTTGTAGGTGGCTGCTGTACTATTAGAACATTATATATATATATATATATATATAGCTATATAGCAAGACAATCTATTCCCAAACCAAAAAATATATTGAATAGTCACAAGAGGAGAAATGAAACATGTGTAGACTACAATCACTTATGGGGCCCTTTTGCTGCATAAGGAAGACCAACGTCTACATGGGTAAATTATTAAATCAGTGTGTTCCTAACATACCTATATTAGCCGTGACTCTTCAATGTTTGTAAGCAATTGACAGTCAAGCATCTATTTTTCATCCTCAATGTAATATTTATCATAATTAGAATTCATGCTGTTTTGCATCCAGAATGTTATAATACCATGTGTGAACTACATGGTGGGATAACATATGTTAGTTCAATAATTTAGGAGTGCTATCACCCTATCAGTATGTAGCTCACACGATTTATTGATGTCTGTGTGACACACTTAAAAAAAGGGGTGTATCAGGAGCTGGTACACCCGTGTTCGACATATTCAGTGTTAATTCCTATTAGCACAACTCTGCCCCATAAGTTTCCTACAAAATAATTTGCATGAATGAACCAGGTGTAGATAAGTCCTGTTGCTTGCAGTGTTGTGTTCTACTGATACCTAGGACACTTTAACGAATTGATTATTATAATATTATTATTTGTTTGTTATTTTATTTTAAAGACCATATAAATCACTAAAAAATCACAAAAAATAATAATTTTTCAAACATTCATGACATATCTTGATGCCACCTACAAACTTATATAAATTATTATTGAATTTCTGTTCAATTTATGTTGAATGTGTAATGAGAACCCACAGAGTTTGTGTGTGGTCCAGTTAGCCAGGAGTTCACTATGCTCACTATCTATGGCTGTATGGCTTTGGTCTTCAAGGGAATCTCATAGTTCTGCACCACTCTGTTGGTCATAGCATAATCATGATTCTGTTCCTCCTCTCCTCCTGGCATGAATGCTTGGTGATTCTGGCCGGTCTTCTCCACCATGGAAGTGGGTCAATCTTTGGTGCTGTTTTTTCCACCATTCTTCAGGTGACTATAGTCATTTTCTGTTGTACCATGCACATCAGCAGAGGAACAGGTGTGGCCAAAGAGTTGGGTTGGGTTGCCGTTGATTGAGGGTGTAAAATTTTCCAAAGGACTTAGCTCGGAGATAGGATTACTCATCTGGACTTCATTTGGAGTTACAATCTCTGCTTTTCTATAAGGAGTTTACAACATCAACTGCATAATTAGGGTGTATAAAAGTCAATTAACTCTCCTAGAACATGGAGCTAATTTACCTCACTAGCAGTTTTTTATGACAAAGATCAAATCTTAACCTAGGGGAGCTGACTAGTTCTAGTACCTTGGGTACAGTTTTGTTTAGTAATTTGTCCATGATCTACAATTCCCAAAGTCAAGGCTTCAGGTAAGTTTATTAGCTATCACTTATTGCTAGAGTTGAATAAACTAATGCTACTCTATCTAAAGCCTGAAGTCGGTCAGCTTCATAAGGCTAGGGGAATGAACTTATAGTAGCTGTTAAATATATCTAAAACCCTATAGAACAATTTACCTCTGCAGTTATTATCTTGTGAACTCTTCTGTTACTAGAGCTAGGTAGCTTTTCTTGGCTGCCCATTTTCATATGAATGATGCATATCTCAAACTGTTTAACATTCCACACACACACTTAGCTTCCTGGTACAATGCTCTTTGAAGGCAGTACCAAATGAAAAGCTGCCTGCAGCTGCAACTGTAGCAGCTAGTATATATTAGTTTAAGAAACATCTCACAGATGTAAACTTCATTTTGAGTTGCATTTTCCCTGTTTCTATGAAGTGTGTTAATATAAAAGAATAGAAACTTGACTCACATTCTCTGTTTTCCAGATCTCCTGCGATAAAACCATGCCCAGATAAGGTTCATGCCCACCAGGACTATTACCATGGCAATGATGACTGCTACCATCACTCCTCCCAGTGTATGACAACTCTCAGTAACCCTGGGCAATCCCTTTTCTTCCCCTGAGGATTCCTGAGTGAGTCCATGTGGCTTTGACATGCTGCTAAGTTGTTCTCTGAGTAGTGTGAGGTCTGCATTTTGTAAAGATCATCTTTATATGCACATGTACTTGCAGTTAAACTTACCACAAATTACTGTAGCTGGGTGGTTATTTCTGCATAGTGATGATAATTCCCTGATTGAGTCCATTGTACAAGGTTGATGCTCCCTGTTGGGGCAGGTTAATTTCACTTTACTATTTGGTCCTTGACCAAACAATTCTCTCTCACATTGCAGATGGCCTGCATAAGTTCACAGAGTATGATAAATGCTATAGTTATGGCCACATAGTAACTCTTGTTATGGCCTAGACCATGCATACATCACAAAACTGTACCTATGACATTGTTGCTTGTGTAGTTTAGTCTATGGCATGCCGCTCTTGCTTCACGATTGCCCCACCTGGCAGCACACACAGAGCACCACTTGTACACTGGTTGACCTCCTCTGTCTCTTTCCAAGCACACCTCTACACGTCCAGCATATTCAGTCCCTCCACGCAGCCTAACATCTCTAACCTGGCTCACTGTACAATCGTCATTATGCTGCACACTTTCTGAGATCGATAGTAGAGCTAGAGCTAGCATTTGTTGGAGAAATATTCTTCTCATTTTGATAAATGTTATGCCTCTCAGTTCAATCCTCTTACTATATAGCCACTGGGTTGAAATACTACATTTCCTGTTTCCTTTCTAGACAAAGTATTTACAAAATCACCACAACTACATGTGGATGATATCAAGGTATTTTCCCTTTTGCTAACATATTCCCAGAAATAAATATTCCCAGCCCTGGATTGTGCTGGACTCTCAACTTCCACTTTTGCCGTTTACAGTACTTTTCACACACCAACATGCACACATGCTAGCACACACACACACACATACACACAGACATACACAAACACACACATACACACAGACACGGTGCTACCTATTATGGCGTGCTATACACACCATATCACAGCCTGTTACCAATTGTCGATTTTAATTTAGAGTCTGCTAAATTTGCAAACTTACAGCTCCATTCTAAATGTCAATGCCACTTTTTGAGCTGCCATGAATAGTATATTCATTAGTCAGTCGCTGCTAAAAAGCTACATTAAGAAGGCTCGACTTTAATGGATTAAAGGTCAGCTCACTATATTTTGGTATCTGCTATAAATAGTGTTCATTTCAGTAATAGCTACAGACATGGACATGACCTAACAACAACAACACGAAGCAGATAGAAGAGCTGAAGAAAGGAAGATACTCAGGCAACAGCAACAGCTTAAAGCACAGAGAATAGGTGATGAAAAAGAGATGTCCAGACAGAGAGAGGACACATCCATGAAAATTCTTACAGACCTTACGTAGGAGAAAGACAAACCGAAACTGCAACCCCCCAAGCTCCCCACATTCGAATCCGACCAAAGCTGTCTTGCAATAGTTTGAGCAACATATGACACTCTACAAAGTTCCAGAGAGGCAGTGGGTGGCTCACCTGCACCAACTTCTAGAAGGAGAAGCTTTGGCTACATTCCTGGCTCCATCAGAGTGGCCAGCAGGTAAAGAGTTGTCCCATGGTTTCGATTGAAACCCGATATCTACTGACAGAGATGGTAGGAAGCCTCTTTCCAACCCAAGGAAACTGGCCTGCAACTTGCCAACTGTTTGGATGAAGTAGCAAAGGCTTATGCTATAGAATGCACTTCACAGGAGGCACTCCTCCAGATGTTCACCCGTGAACAATTCCTCGAGTTGCTACCCACATACATCGCTATTGGTATCAGAGACAAAAAACTACCCTCAGTCACAAGTGAGCTTGCAGGTGACTATGTACAAGAGAGTGGGCTGACACTGTTGTCTAACACTGAGGCAAGATATGGAGACAGCGTGAATATTTCAGTAGGCCCGACAAACCTGACCACACACAAGGACCAAAGGAGCACAGAGTAGATTACGGCTGGGGCAGGAAGTTCAACCCACTCAACCCTCTACTCCAAGTAGATGAGGCTGGAATGGTGCCTAGAAGTCTAACTAGTTATCCAAGCCAGACGACAGCAAAGGAGTGAGGTGCTACAATTGTAATACAAAAGACATCCAAATGCCCAAACCAGAAAGTATTGTTATGCAAACCCACTGATAGCACTGACTTGGACTACACTGTATCTGACACCATAGATGGGAACCAAACTCGATACCCTAGCAGTAACTCTCCTCTTGTCACAAGGATTCCACCATGGCGGATGCTTGGACAGGATGCAAGACTCTACTGTCCTGGGTGAATGGCCCACCAACAGAATTTTACTTGGCTAGAGTACATAGCAGGAGTCACCAGAGAGTTCACAACGGCAGTCGCTGACAACCTGGGTGCAGATGTGTTACTTGGGAGAGATATACCATTTCTTAACCAACTGCTCAAGGCTTTGGTGGATGAGAAAGCTACACATGAGGCACCTGTGTTTGCAGTCCAAACCAGGAAAGCAGCAAAAACACAATAAATCATGCACGATAGAGAGGATAGAGCGACTGCTGAATCAGGAGCCTGCATCTCTGCTTGCATCCCGACACAACCCACACAACAAGAGGAGAATATATCCCCTGCCATATCAGAGGTACCTGTCATTCCATGCAGCAACATAATTGGCATTGACAATGATTTCTTTCTCACCACTGAACCTAAATCGAAACAAACCAGATGGCAGAACAAACAAACTGGTAAAAAGGGTCTGAAATTGGATAGGCTCTTTAAACATACCTATATACACATGGACCTCAGCACGAAAATTTAAAGAGCACCAGTCTAATTCTGAAGTTCATAAAATGGCAGTAGTTTTAGCTGGATAAATTTGTAAGTCCATGGAGATCAAATCTACACCATTACAGCAACAACTTGATCAAGCTCTAGCTAAAACCATTCAAGAAAATAGAAGTAAGCTATCTTCTATTTTGAATACTGTAATATTTTGGTGGAAGCAAAATATATCCATAAAGATGATAGTCAGTATTTTGATGAAGAAAGTAACTTTGGAAGCTACTGGAATTTAGAATTGAATCAGGTGACAAGATTTTGGAGTCTAAAAAAATGCAACCTATAGGTCGAAAACAATTCTTATTAACTGCTATGGAGAATATATTCGTGATTTGATAGTAAAAGATATCAAGATATCTAAATACTTTACTATAATGGGAGATGAGGCAACCGATTGCAGTAATATAGAACAATTGGCTGTTGTTATTCGCTATTATAGTGAAGTTTATAATGAAATTAGAGAAGATTTTTTAGGATTTCTTGCATGCAAGGATTTCTTGCATGCAAGGATGGTGTTACAGGTGAAGCACAATGACAGAATTCATCACCAAGTTAGGTTTGGATATGCCATATTGCAGGTATGATAGAGTGCATATATATGTTGCCCCCATTTATTATTATTCTATTTGTGTAGAGGATAGTGCTATGATGGCACTGGTAATATGGCAGGAAGTACAAGAGGAGCTGCTGCTAGGATTAAGCAATCCTATCCTCATGCTGTGTATGTCCACTGCACAAGCCATAAACTAACCTGTGTGTGATGAAAACTTGTTCTATACAGGTAAAGCTACATATTAACCTCTCAATTTACAGAAATCTACACTGAGAAATATAATGGGCACTGTGACAGAAGTTTCAATTTTTTTAAACTTTTCTCCAAAGAGACAGGCTGTTTTGCTTGATGTTAAAACTGCTGGATTGTATCCACGGTTAAAGATCCACAAGTTGATCGACTTGTGCAGAACAAGGTGATAAAATAATTTATTTCCACAAGAATATTATTGTATTTGTGTATAGGTTGGATCGAGAGACTTGACTCGTTGGACACAATATACTGCCTAACAGAAGCAGTTGTAGAGCTTGGACCACATAAGAAATGACTGATCCTTTAATACAGAAACTATTTCAAAAGCTAATGACTTATTTCATGCTATCACTCAAACTGATTTCATTATGTCCCTGATTGTCTGCAAAGAGATTCTAGCATATACCAGAGGCCTCACTATCAAATTGCAGGGAAAATCAATTGAACTTGATCAGGCATATAGAAATGTAGAAATTGTAAAAAAGCAAGCCCCTTGAAGATGTTCGTGCTAAAGTTTTAGACTACCACAGAAATTGGCTTGACACTGCTGAAGAAGTGGCTGAAAAGTTTGATATGGAAATAAAGATTCCATGTTTATGTGGCCAACAGAGAAACAGAGGAAATATATCTGCTGAGAGTGTGGAGATATTATCGGAGGTGTCTGTCTATACCTTTTCTGGACCACATTATCCTTCAACTCAGTAACAGATTTACTGATGGTCAACAGCATACGTATACCAGGTGGCAATGCAGTAATACCTGTGCTACTTAATACAACGTGGAAGAAGGATTTCACGGCCTTTTGCAATGCTTATTCTGATGATGTTGAATCAGATTTTATTATTGCTGAACTTGATCTGTGGGAGAGTTGGTGGAGCAATCAGGTTTGTTTATACCTAAACAGGTCTCGAGACTTTGCAAGTTATGGACAAAGTTCTATTTTCAAATATCACCAAGATGCTCAAGATCGTTTGCACACTTCCTGTCAGCACATGTGAGTGTGAGCTTTCTTTTTCAGCACTCAAGAGGCTGAAAACATACATTCGCTCATAAAAGGGGGAAGAAAGACTTAATGGATTGGCCTTACTCCACGTTCATTATAGTATTAACATTGATGTTGAAGAAGTTCTTAATGTATTTGCACGTAAACATCCACATCGAAGATTCTTATAATGTGTACAATTTTCATTATTCCATAATAAATATGTTATTCAGGGCTTTCATCTAAAATTATGATGAGTAATTATGTGTTTCAAATAGTGCTAGCTAAAGACAGTCTGAGTAGATTTGCAGTGAGGGTAGTTAATTTTTTTTAACTATAGTAACAATGTACAGCAAATAAATTAACATGATTATAATTGGGGACACCAATAAATGAATGAACAAAGAAATCACACTGTTAGCACACTGATATGGGAGTCAGACATAAAATGATTAACTTGGAAGACTCTCAATTCAAGTGTCTAGATCTGCTCCTGGATTCAGATTCGGTTCTGTTCAAGATGCCTTAATCCTGCTGCGTAATTCATTTTCTATCCCATTTCAGCTGCTGTACACCCTCAGAACTTCTCCATGTTTTTTTTTCTCCAGCCCCGATACATTATGATGATAGTCAAGTCAATTGTGAGTGGTATTACTAATTTCTCTGAAGATATCCATTCCTGGTTGCAGTCTCCCTGTTGGGGTGGAGGGCATGGAATCAGGAGTGCCGTGTAGTTTGTTCGCTCTGTTTTCTTGGCCTCAGCTGCTGCCCCTCATGACCTGGTCCAAACCATCCTGTCACCTCACTTTCTTTACTCCCTGTCGCTTTTGTGTATGATGCCCTCAGCATGGTCTATGAATCATGGTAATGTCTGCGGCATGCTTCCAGAAGTCCTGGGATGCATGCTTGGTGTCAAAGTCTGTGGGATATTTGTTACAGAATGCACCTGATGATTGGGCTCGTGTACAGCTTTTGGCTGTTTCAGAAAAAAGAATCGGGATGGCTAAATGCCCTCCTCATCTTGTGTCTGGGTTTGAGGATGGGTTATGAACCATCAGAGTTGCCATTGGTCTCCACTTGGGCTCCATTTTGTGTCTTCCTCACAGTTGCCAGCACTGACGAGCTGAAATAGTTCATCTCGCCAAGCTAGCTGCAAGTGGAGCGAAGGATATTTCCACCGTCATACTGTCATAAACGACATCCTCTTCTGAGCACTGTGCCCCTTCCAGGCTGGAAATGTCGGGTCTCTTTCATTCTGACAGAAAAAGGCCCGATGGGCAACCATAGTTCCATGGAAAAATGGCAAGTAACTGTTGTGGGACGTAACCTGTCCAGATACATTTTCCCAATCATATTAGGGTACAGGAGTGAGTAGTGCTGGAGCTGTGGCTGCGATGGCTGAGGAGAAGAAAGTGGCCAAGTATGCCAATCTGGATCCATGCTACTTTTTTTTTTGGCCTGGGTCCATCGAGTCTTTGGGGTTCATGTGGCCAGATTGATGGCTTTCCTGAAGGAGCTCAGCCTCAGGGAAAGGCAAACACATATATTATAAAGCTGGTTGTCAAAGCAGGAAGCTTAAAGCATCAGTCAGCAAATAAATGTGCATCAACACTGCATCTGTGTAAGAAGCAATACTCATCCAAATGCGTTGAGTAATCAATTTCTTGGTGGCTATGGAATGCTTAGTCTACATACTGGGCTAACTAAATGGGATGGCGGAAGAGGTTAATCTTTTACAGAGCAGAGCCTGGAGAGTGTCAGTGCAGGCATTGGTATTGGAAGAAACATTGACCTCTGAGCAGTAGGAGATGTAGCTAGTCGTGAACAATTAACAACAGGAATGTTCAAGTTAATGCAAAACTAAAATAGTTAACACGGGAGTCCGACATACAGCACCAAAAATAAAAAACATTCTATAATGATCCGACAATTATAAAAATAAAAAATTAATATTTCATACATGTAATAAGGAATGTCCACACCACTGTTGTCAATTACAGATATATATATATATTTAATTTTTTAATTTTATTTATTATTGATCAGGCTATCATGAACAGTATATTTATATACCAAAGGAAATCGTGAAAAACGAATTATGGAACCAGAGAGCAAGACAACAACACCAGCTAGGTTGCATAAGAAAGAGAGAACAGGGACCACCTGAACAGTGACAACAAGGTGAGAAGTGTAAGTCCCAAGCAGCATCAACAACACTGAAACAGGACGTTAATTAATGAAGAGTTTCTGGGTTGAGCAACCTTCTCTCCATTACTGCTGACAGCATTGTAACAAAGATGTTCTCTTGTGTTTTGAGATACCCACTGCTAAGCTACGAGTCAGTGCTATCCCCCTCTCCTCATCCTGATGTGTCCATCCCACCTACCTCTGATGTTTTTTCCTTGTCATTTATTATTTCTGAAGGGGAGGTTGCTCACACCATCAGATCCTTCCCCTCTAGTGGTCCTAAAGGTTTAAGACCACAACATCTGAAGGACATGCTGAAGCATCCCAATGAAGTCTCCTCCCTTTTCTCTGTCTTAGGTGCCTTCTCTACCATGGTCCTAGAGGAAAGAGTTCCATCCTCTATCTCTCCTTTGTTTTGGGGGGGCTACACTGTTGGCTCTAGAGAAGAAAGGGGGTGGAGTCAGACCCATAGCAATAGGATAACATCACTCTGTGTGGCTCGATGGAAGATATAATTCACGATCTTGAGCTCATCAAACAAATTGAGGAGATATGAACAATGACAAGTTTGAGATCATTTGCCATGATTCAGTTTCGAGAGGACTATCTTATGCTCTCTCCCAGGAGGTCATGTAGTTGATCCATCTAATGCCTGTCTCCTCTGTTCTACCTTGGGTAGCTTAGATTCTGTCTCAGCTGTTCTCAGTGACAAAGTAATGTAATGGGGGACAGGCTCAGATTTGGTTCTCCTCAAGATGCCTTAATCCTGCTGCATAATTCATAACTAAATAGTTAGTATAAAAGGACTGGGTCAACGCCCTCAGAAAGAGAGAAAAAAGAACCGAGTAGAAAGAGAGAAACTCAAGTGGAGTGAGGGACTTGTGAGAATAGAATGTAGTATATAATATATATTAACCATATATATTTATATCTGGGAAGCTACACGGTTTGGGCCAGTCTCTCAAACTATGAGACACTGGAAGAACGACTGGTCTAGATAGATTGTCTGGTGGCCCAATAGTCAGACATCAGTATCTAGGCGTCACGAGGACTTACCCTTGGGTAGAGCAGGGATCATCTACTCTTATTACTAGTGTAGGCCGAGGCAGTAAGACCTACAGAGGTAGAGGGTAATTTCCCTGACAGTGGTGGCAGCGGTGGGATTTTTCTCTCATCCCTAGGTGAGAAGAGATCCCGGACCAGCCCTAGTGGAGGGATAGAGTAGCTAGCTGGAAGTTACAGCTTAGGCATGGCCCTGAAGCTTGAAAACCCCCTTCCACTAGTCAGCAAAGAGGTGTGGGCATTATTAAATTTTATTTTCTGGTTTTCTTGTGTTTGTGGGTGTGTATGACCTATTCACTCAGGTCAGGAGAACAAACTCCCCGAGCAACGCAGAGCCAAGGGAGCCACAAGGCCGAGGACGACGATACCACACAGACGAGCAGGTTTGACCGGTTCATGGACCGCTGGTCAGAAATTGAGGAAGTCTGAGACAGGAGGGAGGAAGAACGAAGGGCGATAGACCGAGACCGCCACGACAGACAGCACGACCAGCAGGATCGGATGATGGAACTGCTGGCCGAGGCCCAGAGAGAGAGAGACGGGCAGAAAATAGACACCCCCACCACCCGCACCCCCCAGGTTAACCGTTCAAAAGTTCCAGGAAGGTCACGATGACATGAGTGCCTTCCTGGACACTTGTGCAAGGGCAGGGGCTTGGCCAAACCCTCGATGGGCCATCATATTGAGAAGTTCTCTATCGGGAACAGGACTGACCGCGGTGGCAGCAATGCCAGCCCACAACCAAAATGACTACGAGTCTGTCAAAGTCGAACTGTTACACGAATACCGAGTGACAACTGAGACCTACAGATGAAAGACGTTTGAAACCCCCTTCAACACAGCCAGCCCTGAGGCTTGGCTCGCAAAGCATCATCAGCACTTCCACCAATGGCTAGCCTCCTCTCTCCACAACCCAGCTGATACAATGCTGATGGAGACTACCTTGGCAAGGCTGCCAAAATGGCTTGAGGCTAGAATGAGAAAAATCAACCCGACCAATTATGACGAGCTCGCGGAAGCAGTGGTTCGACACCTCTCCAACCTGCCAAGGAAGGAAGAAGATGACCATAGGTCGACCGGAAGAACATCACAATCATCTCGATCTCTCTGGCCAGAACAACCTAAACCACACACCACAGAGGACAGAGAACCCCGAAGGTTTTCAGGGAGATACCAACCGCGAGGTGGGTATCCGGTGGGGAAGGAACGAAACCCCAACCCGACACTCCTGAGTGAGGTGAGGTGTTTTAGATGCAATCTGCTGCGGCACTACAGAAAGGACTGTAGCATTAAGCCAGAACGAGCCCAGCAGTGCGCAGGAACACTGGGACCCTCCTCATCGAACAAATGGCTAAGACAAGCCAAGATAAATGACAAGGAGGCCGTGGTGTGGCTGGACACCGGCTGCACCAGGTCGCTATATAGTCCACCCAAGATGCCTCAACCGAAATCAGAGGCTGGGATGGCGAATACCATACTCGACAGCCAGTGCAAAGATCACATGGTTTCTGGCCACGAGGATTGTACTGGAGATAAGAGGGAGAAGGACTACTCTCATGGTGGGCATTTCCACACACCTCCAGATGGACATGCTGGTGGGACAAGACGTACCTGAACTAGCGGAACTCGTAGGAGGCAAGATGGTCTCAGGGAATACGGAAAACCCTGGAGACATGAGCCGCAAAGGAGAATTCATATCGACAAGAGCCCAGATCGCGAAAATAACTCAGAATGCAGAAAAGGATAGAGAGCAACAAACACATGGGACAAAGTCCAACTCTCTAGTCTGGAAGAACCCTCAAAGGGAGAAGACAACTCCCTCACCCCCCCTTCTCCTGTGAACTCGGCACTTCCCGCCAGAGCCCCAGGGAAGAGAGGAGTTGCCTTTCCAGTTCGAGGACGATCTATTTCAACAACCACGATCGAAAGAACCGAAAGAAAAGAAAAGTACTACCTCATGGTGGCCAGAGAAAGTAAGTCCTGAGGAACTAAAAGACATGCAACGGACAGACCCCACACTACAAAAGGCCCGAGAGGATGCCGGTTCAAACCAGAAGAAATACCAATGGGAGAATGGACTATTGATCAGGAAACTGATCGAGCAACGGGGACAACCCCTCGTAATGGTGCTGCAAACCAATCGAGCAGAAATACTACAACTCGCTCATAGTTCCCCAATCGCAGGACACTTTGGGCAAGACCGGACGATGTGCACTATTCGGTGGTCTAATGGATTGGCTGGTCTACAAAATGATATCAGTGAGCTCTGTAAGACCTGTCCTAAATGTCAGTATGCTAAACCAGCAGTCCCCCAATATGCCCCCTTGCATTCTTTGCCCATGATAGGGCAACCTTTTAAACGTTTAGCCATGGATATTTTCGGCCCCTTAAGTAGAACAAAAAAGGGAAACAAATATGTTTTGGTGGTGATTGATTATGCCACAAATTGGCCCGAAGCATACCCGATACCAAACACCACATCAGAAACCATCATTAGTTGCCTTCTAGACCTCACAGCTAGGATAGGTACACCTGAAGAGATTCTTTCTGATAACGGTTCGAATTTTATATCCCAAACCATGAGGCAATTCTGTAGCCTCACAGGCATTAAGCAAATCAAGACCTCCCCATACCACCCTCAGACGGATGGTATGGTGGAGAGGTTCAATGCCACTTTGAAGCAGTTGTTGAGGAAGCTGATTAAAAAATGTAGATGAAAGGGTGTGGGATGATTATCTTCCCTTTATCTTGTGGTCATACCGAGCCACAAAACACAGGAGTACTGGGTTTTTCCCCCCACGAGCTTGTTTATGGGAAACCTATGAACACACAGATTGACCAGTTAGCTAGGGTCTGGAAGGGAGAAAAATCAGAGGCAGAAGTCGAGATATCAGAAATTTGAGAGCAAAGTTAGAGAGATGGCGTTTGCAACAGAACGAAAGCTAAGATTGGGCATAAGAAACAGTATGATAAAAAGGCCCGTGAGAGGAAATTTGAGGTGGGAGACAGAGTGTTGGTATTCCGCCCACGGAAGCTCAACAAATTGATAAATGAATGGCAGGGGCCAATGACAATTGTGAAAAAACTTACCGTTTTCAAGTCACTGCAGGTCAGGGTTCGCGGGGACTCCGTGTATACCATGTGAACGGGATGAAGGCATGGCATTCCCCCATTTCAACTGCATTGGTGGCCACGGAGCGCACCTCAGCCATGGACTCTGGACCTGAATGATCACCGACAACAAATCATCTCGACGAATCGCAAGAGAAAGAGCTGGAGCAACTCACGGAGGAGTTGGAGGGATTGTTCAGCGACAAACCAGGATGGATGGATGTGGTAGAACATGTTATTACCACTGGAGATACATCCCCCATCCGGCTGCCCTCTTACAGACTGGCCCATACATCGCATGAGTTCCTACGAAAGGAGATAAGCGACTTATTACAACAGGGTCTGATTGTACCATAAAAAGCCCCTGGGCTACCCCTGTGGTGATAGTGCCGAAATCAGATGGCACTAAACGATTGTGCATAGATTATCGAAAATTGAATCTTGTGACACAACAGGACCCATACCCTATCCCTAGGATAGAGAAACTGATCGACAATGTTGGAGGATCGAGGTAGATATCCACCATAGACCTGACAAAGGGGTACTGGCAAGTACCCATGGAGAGGGCGAGTCAGCCAAAGACAGCATTTGTCACTCCATGGGGAAAGTACCAATTTACCGACGCCCTTTGGTCTTGCCTCCGCACCCTCAACATTCCAACGATTGATGGATGACAGATACCACATCCTACGCGGCCCCCTATCTGGACGACGTGATCATATATACAGTTCAACTTGGAATGAGCATTTACAACATTTAAAAGCTGTGTTCCACAGACTGGACCAAGCAGGGTTAAAGATTAATGTGCCAATTCGCCAGAAACGAATACATCTATCTTG
This sequence comes from Cladorhizidae sp. MBARI D1340-BT2, assembly GCA_028752905.1. Lineage (NCBI taxonomy): Eukaryota > Metazoa > Porifera > Demospongiae > Poecilosclerida > Cladorhizidae > Cladorhizidae sp. MBARI D1340-BT2. The sequence goes on along the minus strand of JAQNBH010000009.1, from coordinate 37,350,392 downwards.
GACATCAGGTGGGGTTTGGTAAGGTTCGGACAGTACAGGCCAAGGTGAATTAAATCAAGAAGTTCGCACAACCCAAGATGAAAAAAGACATATGAGCGTTTTTAGAGATATGCGGATACTACCGCAAATTTATCCCCGATTTCTCAACGATCGCCACTCCCCTTTCAAACACGATCAGAAAGGAGGAGCCGAACCACGTTGAGTGGTCGAAGGAGAAACCGACAGCATTCGACACTCTGAAGCACCGATTGATGCACTACCCGATCCTAAGAACACCACAATGGGAGCGGAGGTTTTATCTGCAGACCGACACCTCCAGTTCCGGGATTGGGTATGTGTTGTCCCAGCGGCTAGACGATGATGGGGAAGACCACCCACTCGCTTATGGTTCCAGGAAGTTACTAGCCCGGGAGACCAGATATTCGGCGATCGAAAGGGAAGCCCTAGCAATTATTGAGGGCATCAACCACTTCCGAATTTATTTGGAAGGCACCAAATTTGAGATACAGACCGATCACAATCCATTAACCTACCTGGACAGGATGAAAGATAGCCTTTGCCCGATGGTGGATGCAGATGCAACAATTCGACTACGAAATTACCTACCGTTCTGGTGCGAAAAATGGCAACGCAGACGGCCTGAGCCGAGAGTTCGACTCATGGCTAGAAGAGGGGGAGATGTCAGGAAAATAATCATCTCTATTCCCTAACATGGCCAGTAAGCAAGAGCAACCACAACCACAACCACACACAATGACAAAGAGGACACAGCTCTGAAGGGAGAAAGACAATGAACTATTGTTATTGTAATACTGCTCACAATTGACTTGACTGTCACATTGTCGGGGAAATTACCCTCTACCTCTCTAGGTCTGACTGCCTCGGCCTACACTAGGTTTGAGGATGGATTATGATACCATCAGGGTTGCCATGGGTCTCCACTTGAGCTCCATTTTGTGTCTTCTCAAAGCTGCCTGCACCCCCAAGCTGAAGCGGTTTGTCTTGCGAAGCTAGCTGCAAGTGGAGCGAAGGACATTTCTACTGCCATACTGCCATAACGACATTATCTTCTGAGTATTGAGCCCCTTTTAGGCTGGAACTGTTGCGTCTCTTTTGTTCTGATGGAAAAAGTCCTGATGGGCAACCATGTTTCCATGAAAAAATGGAAGCAACTGATGTGGCATGCAACCAGTCCAGATACGTTTGCCTTATCATATTACAGTGAGTAGTGCTGGAGGTGAGGCTGCTGCGGCTGAGGAGAAGAAAGTGGCCAAGTATGCCAGTCTGGATGCATGCCACTTTTCCTCCCATGACCATTGAATCTTCATAGCCAGATGGGGATGGCTTTCCTGAAGGAGCTCAGCCTCAGGATAAGGCAAAGAACTGGGGAGGTGAATGCCCGTGCTCACTTTCAGCATCCCTCAGTGGCAGTCCAGAGGAGGAATGCCTTATCTGTATCGGGGACAGTCAGGAGTCTCTCCGAGTTGAACTTGTCGTTAGCTTTTTTATTTTTGTTATGAATTCATTATTTATTATGTTAGTTATGTATTCTAGTTATCTATAATTACTAAAATATGTTTGTTAATTATTTGTTATTTTGGTATTTTTGTATTTTTTTTGTTGTTTTAAAGAGTTTATTTTTATTTTATACATAAAAATTTATGTACTATACTATTATGTACAAATACTATTATGAACAAATACAATTAAGTAAAAGAACTTTATGATTGAGTGATGTTATTTTGCAGTTCAGTTGTCCAGATAGTGATGTGAATAGGGTACATGTACAAATGTGAGTAGTATAAAAAAGTTAGAATAACATATTGTCATTTATACAACCAAATTGTATGTGGGTTCCCCTGGGATGGTTTCATACAGACAATTCTCTTTGCTGATGTTGTTTACCATTTCTAAGGAATGAGCTTGCTGAACTCTACTGCATTGGTCATTGGTAGGCATCACATGCCAGGGTTTCTATTCCAGTCTCTACTCGGTGGGGAAAAACAAAAAGGAACAAAAACAAATTGGTTTGTCAGCCAATAGCAGTCACATCAGTTAGGGATTTTAAAATTCACCTTCTTTGTTTCTGAGCTTGCAGATGAAGTCAAAATCGTGAGTACCAAAGCAATACATAGAACTGCATGGGTTATCAATGTAACATGAGGTTTAAGTATAATATTTATTATATTATTGATTACATGTGTCCACACGCAGGAAATTGGCCGATCCTTGGCACAATTTTAATGTTTGCACCTGATACTAGTCATTACTATTTTGCTAGATCTATCTGTTCACGATTAGTTCTTAGTCATGTAAAATTCAGAGCCATGTGGTTGCAACTAAGAATGTTTGAATGTTCTTCTTTGTCTTTGAGATAGACTGTGTATTCAATATAAAGCATAAGAGCATATGACTGCATTACAACATAGTGGTGGCTACTCTGTTGTGATCACCTGTAGACACTGGCTGATGAAGAATACTACAGAGCAGTTGACTTATTAGCAAATACTGTATTTACTCAAAAGGTTATCACCTTCAATAGCATTTGCTCACGAATAGAAGTCTTTCATTTTCAAAGCTTGAAAGTAATAGTGTTCGCTTACTAATAGCATTGTAGTTTTGTTCAACACATGCACGAACATAATCAGTAGAAGTGACCATTTAAGTTCTGTGGGACCTCAGTGGCAATGATAGCAGTGAAGATGGCAACATTCGCTACATAAAGCTGGGAGAGTGGCAGCTGTTTCATGATCACTTAGGATGGTAGGAATCTATAGAGCTATCTTAATTTCAGTGCCAAAAAGTAGCTCACCCAAAAAATAATAATTTCATCAAAGAGCTTTTCTAGCAACAACTGATATTATCGTGGGGAGTATATACCTAGTTCTACAGTGGAATAACCTATATTGCACAATCAGGGTGAACAATCATGTCTATAGACATTAAAGTCAACTATTCCAGTCTACTCAACAGTGCTATAGCTATAAAGAGAGAAACTGTCAAGGCTGAAGCTGGTTAATTTAATGGTGCCCATTGGATGGAGACTTGGTGGACTCATGCTGAGGGTCGTAAACTTGGAATTCCAGTTTTCTTCCTCAGTAATTTGTAAACAAACTAATTTAGACAGATCAACATCATCTTGCAAGAACACTTCTGTTACAAACAGACCCTCTCCTCTACATCCTCTTCCCTTATGGCTGGTAAAGTTGGAGTAGCTCCTGATGACTTTGAAAGAGGTGAACAATATGACTCCTTCTACTATAACTCAAGTGGGTTAATGCAATGCCAGTAGCCATAACTTGTCCTCTGGAAAATCTTGTCACCTGCTTTGCATTTCCTCTCCCCCTCAGTTCCCTTGTCATGGCCACTCCTCTGATGTTTCTGCTACTTATGAGTCCAAGTAAGTGTGCCAGGGGTGAGCAATTTGAGGTGAGAGCCTAACTGTCTGCCCATCAGTATGAGCCGGTGCAAGTGGTTTCATGTGATGTGAAACTGAAATTTTATAATTGTGATCTCCATGTTTCCTCGCATAAGCTTCATTAACATGACTCTCTCTGCCTAACTATTGGAAGATGGCAGGTATGGTGTTGTCTTTACTGGTACCCCTCCTCTACCACCCTCCCAACCTATTTCCCCCCCCTGTTATCCACACACTGTAACGTCATATTTAAGTTATTTACAATACGATGCAACTACTATAATATATATTCATTTATTGAATCCCATTGCTCCCAATGGAGTAGCTGGATCCTACTCGGGTAATTTGAGTAATCCTATTGAGGTGCAAGCTGCCATCACAGATTTTTCCAGATACCTAGATTATGATGCCAGGTTTATCCTTAGGTGTCTTAATAAAATGCTGATAGGCACTGCTCTTCCACCTTTCCAGCCCTATGGTGGCATCATTGGTGGTGGTCTTGCTGCTACAGTTGCTGCTCCCCTCATGAAAGTAAGCTGTGCTATCAACTCCGGCCTTTGTGAGTCTTCTTCCTCTTGACAACAGCTTCTCTCACATGAGGGTTTTTCATCCAGATTGAGAGAAAGGGCCTGGGCTAGGGGCTCTAGCCACCATGATGCACACCTACCTTTCCTGACCACCCTATTTTTTTCTTCCTCTATCTCATGATCTCAAACTTGTCATTGTTCAAATCTCCAGATTTTTTATCCCACCTTGTCAAATTTTGAGACGACAACCCCCTGGTCAGAAGCTTGCTACAAGAGTTAAAACAGTAGAGACTTTCAACAAAACCAAGTAACCATTATAATGCACATTTTTCAGTTGGTTTCCTCAAAAGTTTACTCTTGTAACAATAGTTATAACAGCACAGATTTTCAACCAAATGAGGAAACTACTTATGATGTATGTGTCTCTGTATATTGCGTAGGTATGTGTGCATACTTTAGTAAAACATCGTAGCTAACAACTCTGTGATTGGTGGTGTTATACTGAGTAACTTCTTGTAGGTGGCTGCTGTACTATTAGAACAATATTAATTATATATATAGCTAGAAACAAGACAATCTATTTGAAAACAAAAATATATATTGAGTAGTCACAAGAGGAGAAATGAAACATGTGTAGACTACAATCACTTATGGGGCCCTTTAGCTGCATAAGGAAGACCAACGTCTACATGGGTAAATTCTTGTTTGATTTATTTTTTGACAAATAAATAAAATAAAAAAATTGTAAAATATATCTTGTCTTATCTTATAAATCTATTGGGGAGTGCAGTAGCTATTACTTATTATAAAATGACAGACAAAAACAACAACATTTATATCTCAGCTAAAACTCACTGGCAGCTTCTTAGTTTCCTAAGTGAAAGTTTTGGCCAATTTAAACACGTGTTCTTCTTGCAGGTGTATAGTAAATTTGCATCCCAAAAACCACTGAAAATCATCTTATTTATCTCGTATATATGTACAATGTTCATTCATCATATCATAATTTTACTTCCAGAAAACTTAAAATTATGCCATGACTAATATTTTTTGATCAGTTAATTTCCAGTGTGGGTGGCATGTGTTATAGATTATTTATTCACTTTAGTGTTTCATTCCATTACTCGAATATGATATTTAGTTCTCGCAAACAACATTTTTATAAGACTATCTTGTAAAAGGTTGATTCCAATGACATTGTTTTTGTCTGCATGAAACCACTTTGACTAAGTATGTGATAGAATCCGAGAAAAGGTGTCAATTGTACAGGAAATGAAATAGATTTTCTATCACTCATTTTGGTATCTCTACTCTATAATGCTTAGCTTTTTCCTTGACATTTCATATCTTTTGTTTGGGATGGATTTAAGGGAGGCTTTTACCATTTCTGGGATGGTCGACACAACTTGTCATAACTTTTTTATTTATTTCTCAATGCAGGTGAAATTTTATCAAGATGCAGTGTATTGAATGTGCTTTCTTTTGATATGCCCAGATTTTGCATATCTACTACCTAGGTGAAGTTATGGATCCCACCTCAGTATCAGGGGCAAATATTCTAACTCATGGCCACTTAGTCCTAACCACTTCCCACTTAGGAAGTGCTTAGAGTGATCATAGAAGTGCAAAGTGAATGGCTAAAAATATCATTAGCACAACAACTGAATTTTAAGAGAGGTCAACCTGAAGTTCTAAACATGGTATGTATATCCATATGCATACCTCCACCATGGATGGACTTAAACATGTTTTAGTCATTCACTATTTAGAGCAGGTAAAGGTCTTTCAAATGATATATTAAAATCTTGTACACATTAAAAAATGAGCAAGTTAGAATATTTCCAGATTCGGAAACAGTGATTTTCAGGAGAAGCCATGAAAAGTGGGTGTGTTTTTGGGGGTATTTTTTGGTAAAAATCGAAATGATGACGGTTGCCTGACAGGATGCGCAGATCATGTGATGACAGCACAGGGCTGCATGGTAACTATGGTAATTGGAAGCTTACTGAGAGCTTCATTTAGAGTCCTTTTCCAGACTTCTATCATGAACGGTTAGGAAGATACGCTTACCTTTGGCAGGAGCGCCGTCTTCAAGATTCAAACGGTATTTTGTATATAGCTTGATAATGTGAAATAGAATGCACAAAAAGGTGCATAACTTCATAATGGAGCATTGAAATACTATGAAACTTGAAACATAACAACTACATACATCAAGGTATAGAATAGAGCAACAAATTTTTTTTTAATCATTAAAAAAATGGTAAAAGCCTCCCTTAAAGATGATTTGCACGGCTCATCACAATAACTCAATATATCCTAATAATAACCACTCCCTTTCACCCTACATGAATATCAATGATTGGAATGCCTCATAAATAGATCCTTTATGGCACAATTAATTTCATGGTTGATTGTTGTAGTGTTTCTTTAGTTAGTAATAGTCCTCGATGGGCCTGCATCATCTGGACCTAAATTTTACATAGTTGTTGTTCAAATTAGTGAGTCTTCAATAGAAAGCAACAACACACTTGTGGTTAACTGCACCAGTCCCAGATATTAAATCAGTGTGTTCCTGACATACTTATATAGCTGTGACTCTTCAATGTTTGTAAGCAATTGACAGTCAAGCATCTATTTTTCATACTCAATGTAATATTTATCGTAATTAGAATTCTTAATTCATGCTGTTTTGCATCCAAAATGTTATAATACCATATGTGAACTACATGGTATGTTAGTTCAATAATTTAGGAGTGCTATCACCCTATCAGTATGCAGCTCAAATGATTTATTGAGGTCTGTGTGACCCACCTAAAAAGGGGGTATATCAGGAGCTGATACACCCGTATTCGACATATTTAGTGTTAATTGGCAGGAGAATTCCTATTAGCACAACTCTGCCCCCACTGGCAATAGGTTTCCTACAAAATAATTTGCATGAATGAACCAGGTGTAGGTAAGTCCTGTTGCTTGCAGTATTGTGTTCTACTGATACCCAGGACACATTAATGAATTGATTATTATTATATTATTATTTGTTTGTTATTTTATTTTAAAGACCAAAATTATTATTATAAATCACCAAAAATAACAATTGTCATTAAAGTTGAACAAACATTCATGATATATCTTGATGCACCATCTACAAACTTATATCAATTATTATTGAATTTCTTTTCAATTTATGTTGAATGTGTAATGAGAACCCACAGAGTTTGTGTGTGGTCCAGTTAGCCAGGAGTTCACTATGCTCACTATCTATGGCTGTATGGCTTTGGTCTTCAAGGGAATCTCATAGTTCTGCACCTCTCTGTTGGTCATGGCATAATCATGATTCTGTTCCTCCTCTCCTCCTGGCACGAATGCTTCGTGATTCTGGTCAGTCTTCTCCACCATGGAAGTGGGTCCATCTTTGGTGCTGTTTTTTCCACCATTCTTCAGGTGACTATAGTCATTTTCTGTTGTGCCATGCACATCAGCAGAGGAACAGGTGTGGCCAAAGAGTTGGGTTGGGTTGCCGTTGATTGAGGGTGTAAAATTTTCCAAAGGACTTAGCTCGGAGATAGGATTACTCATCTGGACTTCATTTGGAGTTACAATCTCTGCTTTTCTATAAGGAGTTTACAACATCAACTGCATAATTAGGGTGTATAAAAGTCAATTAACTCTCCTAGAACATGGAGCTAATTTACCTCACTAGCAGTTTTTTATGACAAAGATCAAATCTTAACCTAGGGGAGCTGACTAGTTCTAGTACCTTGGGTACAGTTTTGTTTAGTAATTTGTCCATGATCTACAATTCCCAAAGTCAAGGCTTCAGGTAAGTTTATTAGCTATCACTTATTGCTAGAGTTGAATAAACTAATGCTACTCTATCTAAAGCCTGAAGTCGGTCAGCTTCATAAGGCTAGGGGAATGAACTTATTGTAGCTGTTAAATATATATAAAACCCTATAGAACAATTTACCGCTGCAGTTATTATCTTGTGAACTCTTCTGTTTTCATATGAATGATGCATATCTCAAACTGTTTAACATTCCATACACACACTTAGCTTCCTGGTACAATGCTCTTTGAAGGCAGTACCAAGTGAAAAGCTACCTGCAGCTGCAACTGTAGCAGCTACTTTATATTAGTTTAAGAAACATCTCACAGATGTAAATTTCATTTTGAGTTGCATTTTCCCTGTTTCTATGAAGGGTGTTAATATAAAAGAATAGAAACTTGACTCACATTCTCTGTTTTCCAGATCTCCTGCGATAAAACCATGCCCAGATAAGGTTCACGCACACCAGGACTATTACCATGGCAATGATGACTGCTCCCATCACTCCTCCCACTGCATGACAACTCTCAGTAACCCTGCACAATCCCTTTTCTTCCCCTGAGGATTCCTGAGTGATCATTGGCCACAGTACAGTGGTATTAATGCTAGATCCACATGGCTGTGATGTGCTGCTAAGTTGTTCTCTGAGTAGTGTGAGGTCTGCATTTTGTAAAGATCATCTTTATATGCACATGTACTTGCAGTTAAACTTACCACAAATTACTGCAGCTGGGTGGTTATTTCTGCATAGTGATGATAATTCCCTGATTGAGTCCATTGTACAAGGTTGATGCTCCCTGTTGGGGCAGGTTAATTTCACTTTACTATTTGGTCCTTGACCAAACAATTCTCTCTCACATTGCAGATGGCCTGCATAAGTTCACAGAGTATGATAAATGCTATAGTTATGGCCACATAGTAACTCTTGTTATGGCCTAGACCATGCATACATCACAAAACTGTACCTATGACATTGTTGCTTGTGTAGTTTAGTCTATGGCATGCCGCTCTTGCTTCACGATTGCCCCACCTGGCAGCACACACAGAGCACCACTTGTACACTGGTTGACCTCCTCTGTCTCTTTCCAAGCACACCTCTACACGTCCAGCATATTCAGTCCCTCCACGCAGCCTAACATCTCTAACCTGGCTCAATGTACAATCGTCATTATGCTGCACACTTTCTGAGATCGATAGTAGAGCTAGAGCTAGCATTTGTTGGAGAAATATTCTTCTCATTTTGATAAATGTTATGCCTCTCAGTTCAATCCTCTTACTATATAGCCACTGGGTTGAAACACTACATTTCCTGTTTCCTTTCTAGACAAAGTATTTACAAAATCACCACAACTACATGTGGATGATAATTATCAAGGTATTTTCCCTTTTGCTAACATATTCCCAGAAATAAATATTCCCAGCCCTGGATTGTGCTGGACTCTCAACTTCCACTTTTGCCGTTTACAGTACTTTTCACACACCAACATGCACACATGCTAGCACACACACACACACATACACACAAACATACACAAACACACACATACACAGACACGGTGCTACCTATTATGGCATGCCACACACACCATATCACAGCCTGTTACCAATTGTCGATTTTAATTAAAGTCTGCTAAATTTCCAACAGTTACAGCTCCATTCTAAATGTCAGTGCCACTTTTTGAGCTTGCATGTTGCCGTGAATAGTGTATTCATTAGTCAGTGACTGCTAAAAAGCAACATTAAGAAGGCTCGACTTTGATGGATTAAAGGTCAGCTCACTATATTTTGGTGTCTGCTATATAGTGTTCATGTTGTAATAGCTACAGACATGGACATGAGCTAAGATCATTCACAACCGGAGAGGACTTGATGACATGTCACCATGCTGCAGGATCATCACATGCATGTAAGTCGTGTGTTTATGCATGCTGCTGTATTTTTGACGGGGTATGATAGTTAGGTAAGTGTTTATAAATCCCTCACTAATATAGGCTGCTTCTTATCTCAGAATTCTACAATTGCACCTTAGTGACATTGTCTGCATTGTCAAGATTTTTCTAGTAGCCACTACATGCCGTAACTGTACAGCCCGACAGACAGACTTTTAAAATGGAGTAGACAAATTATGTAGCCAAAAAGGAAACAGCAAGATGGCTCTTTACGTTTAGGAAGTCTTTCAAGATTATGTTATTTTAGCTAAATTGATTTTAGGTTAGTACATTAATTTAATAATTATTAATTATTGGAAAGTCTTTCAAGATTACGCTATTTTAGCTAAATTGATTTTAGGGTAGTACATTAATTTAATAATTATTAATTATTGGAAAACCTTTCAAGATTATGCTAAATAATTTAATAATTATTAATTATTGCAAAGTCTTTCAAGATGATGCTATTTTAGCTAAATTGATTTTAGGATAGTACATTAATGTACTAACTATGAGAATCTGCATCAACATGGATTATAATGCAAGTACTTTCCACCCATGTACAAATTACTTTATCCCACCACTGTTTAGAGCAATGAAATTCAATTTCAATCAGATAACAAGTTTACCTTCTCCATTCTGCATGAGTACTTTTGAGAATTAACTTACAAACATTATTTACATTAATTTCAGTTTCATAGTCCATGTGAATCAAAGCTGAAGGACTTAAGTGTTCCTCTGTTTGACTGCACTGTAGGTAATTAATTGTTGAGAGTTGATGCAGTCCTTTCACAGAACATGAACTTAAAGGAAGTGGGGCAAAAGAATGCTTTAGCGGAGTGAAGATGTTAGGAAGAGTCTGTGGATAGCATTGCTTCAGGGATCAGCCAGTGTTTCTGGGCAACCTTTTGTGAAACCAGTAACCACTAATTTTCCATGGACAGAATTCTTTATCAACTATATTAGTGCTAATCTAAGTAGAAATCTTTTAAGCTGCTAGTGAATGTGCTATAAGATATATTACTAGGCAGCGGTTCCTGGAGAGCAGCTATTTTTTACTACGGCACGTAAATTATGATGAGACATCGCTTATTAGGTGGTGAAGAAATAGGATAGCAATGGTTTTCTTGAAGAAATCCTTAATTGATGTTCAAAAATATCTTCCACATCACTTCCTTTAGCGCACTACAGCATTGCATAAAGAACGACACACCTACATTTTCATGTTTTGGGGACACTTCTATCATGGAGTGAATGGTTCCAAAGCTTTAAGATAAGTCAATGCATTCTTATTATACTCCTGTGACTGAATATCATTATTAATTATAGCATTGATAATGACACGAGCATGAGCTATGGTCATTCGCATGTGAAGTGCCCATAACTGTATCCATTATAAGGCCACCAGGCTACAGAATCACCATGTGCATGTAAGTTGTGTGTATATGTGTGCTGCTGTCTTTCGTTTAAGTTAGCTAGCTGTGCGTTTATACATCAATCTAATTCTTCACGTCTGCCAATACATCACCATAATGATATCATCAGCATGGTCAGATTGTTCTAGCCATTGCCCTAACCCTCGCCACTACATGTGATACATAAACAGCCATGACAACATAACTAAGAAGGGGGGGGGGGGGGGGTTGACAAATTGTCTAGACAAAAATGAACCATCAAGAGGGCTGTTCATATTCTGGGTTCGAATTATGTTGTTGGTAATTACTAACATGTGGCACTGAAATAGATATGTGTGATTTTCCAGCAATTTTACTATTGTGTTCAAAAATACTCTGAGAATAATCTCCCTCATTCTCTTTAGCTCACTACAGCATTCCATAATGATTGGCATATATTTACCTGAATTTATGACTTCTTTTAGAGACACGCTATATACCATGGAGTGAATGAATTCCAAAGCTTTCAGATAAGTGAGTCCATTCATTTTATATTCTGGTGACCAGTTATCATTATAAGGAAATCAGAATCTCGATAAAACTATAATCACCTTTCCCAACCATTTTTTCCCACTTATCAAACAATACAGGTATTTATATATGAGCACAGGAACTTTAATTCATATTTACACAAGTGTGCTATTTGCAGCAATTGCTTAGAGAAGGACTACTGTTTTAGGAACATTTTTTACACAAATGTTTGGCTATTTCTTATGTGTAATAGAGCACAAATTCAACAGGCTAGGATGAGTGAAAGGCCACCACAATAAGGATAAAGTGCCTTTGGTGCCATTCACAAGTTTGGACACAAGCTTTATGCCAGTCACTGTAGATACACCTTCATAGTCCTGAACATCGGCTTTTATACCACTCGTTGTAGATGCACCATCATAGCACTGAACATCAGCACTCATTGTAGATGCACCATCATAGCCCTGAACATCAGCTTTTATAGCACTCATTGTAGATGCATCATCATAGCACTGAACATCAGCTTTTCTACCACTCATTGTAGATACACCATCATAGCACTGAACATCAGCTTTTCTACCACTCATTGTAGATACACCATCATAGCACTGAACATCAGCTTTTCTACCACTCATTGTAGATGCATCATCATAGCACTGAACATTAGCTTTTCTACCACTCATTGTAGATGCATCATAGCCCTGAACATTAGCTTTTCTACCACTCATTGTAGATGCACCATCATAGCACTGAACATCAGCTTTTCTACCACTCATTGTAGATGCACCCTCATAGCACTGAACATCAACTTTTATAGCACTCATTGTAGATGCATCATCATAGCACTGAACATTAGCTTTTCTACCACTCATTGTAGATGCATCATAGCCCTGAACATTAGCTTTTCTACCACTCATTGTAGATGCACCATCATAGCACTGAACATCAGCTTTTCTACCACTCATTGTAGATGCACCATCGTAGCATTGAACATTACCACTCCTTGTAGATGCAAGCTTTTCTACCACTCATTGTAGATGCATAGTAGCCCTGAACATTAGCTTTTCTACCACTCATTGTAGATGCACCCTCATAGCACTGAACATTAGCTTTTCTACCACTCATTGTAGATGCAAGCTTTTCTACCACTCATTGTAAATGCATCATAGCCCTGAACATTAGCTTTTCTACCACTCATTGTAGATGCACCATCATAGCACTGAACATTAGCTTTTCTACCACTCATTGTAGATGCAAGCTTTTCTACCACTCATTGTAAATGCATCATAGCCCTGAACATTAGCTTTTCTACCACTCATTGTAGATGCATCATCATAGCACTGAACATCAGCTTTTCTATCACTCATTGTAGATGCACCATCATATCACTGAACATCAGCTTTTCTACCACTCATTGTAGATGCACCATCATAGCACTGAACATTACCTTCTTTACCACTCATTGTAGATGCACCATCATAACACTGAACATCAGCTTTTCTACCACTCATTGTAGATGCATCATCATAGCACTGAACATTAGCTTTTATACCACTTATTGTAGATGCACCATCATAGCACTGAACATTTGCTTTTCTACCACTCATTGTATGCATCATAGCACTGAACATTAGCTTGTATACCACTCATTGTAGATGCACCATCATAGCACTGAACATCAGCTTTTCTACCACTCATTGTAGATGCACCATCATAGCACTGAACATCAGCTTTCCTACCCCTCATTGTAGATGCACCATCATAGCACTGAACATCAGCTTTTCTACCACTCATTGTATCATATCACTGTATATTAGCTTGTATTATACCACTCATTGTAGATGCACCATCATAGCACTGAACATTAGCTTTTCTACCACTCATTGCAGATGCACTATCTCATAACACTGAACATTAGCTTTTCTACCACTCATTGTAGATGCATCATCATAGCACTGAACATTAGCTTTTCTACCACTCATTGTAGATGCACCATCATAGCACTGAACATCAGCTTTTCTAACACTCATTGTAGATGCACCATCATAGCACTGAACATCAGCTTTTCTACCACTCATTGTAGATGCACCATCATAGCACTGAACATCAGCTTTTCTACCACTCATTGTAGATGCACCATCATAGCCCTGAACATTAGCACTCATTGTAGATGCATCATCATAGCACTGAACATTAGCTTTTCTACCACTCATTGTAGATGCATCATCATAGCACTGAACATTAGCTTTTATAGCACTCATTGTAGATGCATCATCATAGCACTGAACATCAGCTTTTCTACCACTCATTGTAGATGCACCATCATAGCCCTGAACATTAGCTTTTATAGCACTCATTGTAGATGCACCATCATAGCACTGAACATTAGCTTTTCTACCACTCATTGTAGATGCACCCTCATAGCACTGAACATCAGCTTTTCTACCACTCATTGTAGATGCACCATCATAGCACTGAACATCAGCTTTTATAGCACTCATTGTAGATGCATCATCATATCACTGAACATTAGTTTTTCTACCACTCATTGTAGATGCACCATCATAGCACTGAACATTACCTTTTCTACCTCTCATTGTAGATGCACCATCATAGCACTGAACATTACCTTTTCTACCTCTCATTGTAGATGCACCATCATAGCACTGAACATCAGCTTTTCTACCACTCATTGTAGATGCATCATCATAGCACTGAACATTACCTTTTCTACCTCTCATTGTAGATGCACCATCATAGCACTGAACATCAGCTTTTCTACCACTCATTGTAGATGCACCATCATATCACTGAACATCAGCTTTTCTACCATTCATTGTAGATGCACCATCATAGCACTGAACATTACCTTTTCTACCTCTCATTGTAGATGCACCATCATAGCACTGAACATCAGCTTTTCTACCACTCATTGTAGATGCATCATCATAGCACTGAACATCAGCTTTTCTACCTATCATTGTAGATGCCCCATCATAAGCACTGAACATTAGCTTTTATAGCACTCATTGTAGATGCATCATCATAGCACTGAACATTACCTTTTCTACCACTCATTGTAGATGCTCACTGAACATCAGCTTTTCTACCTATCATTGTAGATGCATCATAAGCACTGAACACACAAACTACTCAAAAACAGCACAAGTTGTTATCATTCGCATCAACAATGTCAATTCCTCTAATTTGATGAATGCTACAAATTCTTTATGAATATCGCATGCACTGTCAACAAAGAGAAGATAAATTGGTCAATGTTTTTCAAATTCTTTACATCAACAAAACTTATTCACTACAGCTGGAAAAGAAAAGAAAGTGGTTGCTTTAGCCTCAGAAACAATGCCAGACAGAATTATTCTTGTTCATCATTTTATTGTTGAGGAAGAAATATTTTTTACCTTTGAATAAGATGAATTAAGATGATTATTTATCTATTGATCACAGTCTTTAAGCAGAACTAACAAAATTATGTCAGGATTCTTATAGTCTTGATATTTTCTACAATACCTCAAAATGGAAGCACCTGTTTAGCAAGAAATATTATAACTTGCACAATTTAACGGATGATATGTTTATTCTCACTCATTTGTGTTTGTAAAACTTTGTCAGTCATAACTTCAAAGCAAAAATATTCATTGTAGCCTAAAAAGTATCAGCATCTTGAAGGCACTTTTGATGATAGTGAAGTAAGTAGGGGGCATTACTAATTTTAACCCAGTTGGGTTAGAGTCTATTTACAAACAAACTCTTGTTTTAGTATTGAGAATTGAGAGGGAGAAGTGAACATGGTCCACAAAATGCATCATCTACTTGAGACTGCATAGGAGCCACGGATGTTTTTCAAGCCAAAAGGCATTGCATTTATGTTTGATGCCATAAACAAGACTTCTTGGTAAAACAGTAGGTGGCTCTACATGATGGCAGCATCAAGTGTACTTATTTCATGGAAATTTTACCTACTACTTCACAAATGGACTTGATTGATTTGGTTAGTTGCAGTAGAGTAGAGTAATGGATATGGTTCCAATAGAGTACCAATTTCATTGCTCAAGAATAGATATCCTAACTTTAGGGGGAGTTCAGGATTGTAATCACGGTCGCCATTAAAATCATATCGCAAGTCTAAGTGAAGTCAATGGGGCTGAAAGATTCACTACTGGTACCCAGAAAGGAACATCATTCTGGGTTTCTGAAACCAGTAAAGCAACAATAGCTTGACTTGTAGGAGGAGGTGAAACTACATAGCTAATATTGTATGCTTACAGCTGTCTTCCTGGGCTCCTTTTACCAAAGAAGTGTACTGACTGATGCTTCTCTTCACACCCTGCTTAATACTATCTTGATAGACCATGTCATTAAGCTGAGTTACTTAGGAGTCGCAGCATGTACGTGACAACCACAAAAATATTTTTTGCAAAATACCACGCTGCTTATTATCAATAATATTAATTCTAAAAACGAGGGTGGAGATACCCCATTCCTATATGTAATCACCCATTACCCTAGCCTTAATCCTAGCTTCTACATGCCATAACTATAATGCCTGGCCCTAACCCTAGCCTCTACTTATCATAACTATAGTCACCCAATGACTGGCTCTAACCCTAACCTTTACTTGCCATAGTTACCCAATACCTGACGTTAGCCCTGGCATCTAGGTACTTGCCATAACTATAGTGACCCAATGCCTGGCCCTAACCATAGCTTCTACTTGCCATAACTATAGTCAGCTAATGCCTGGCCCTAACCCTAGCCTCTACATGTCATAACTAAGTCACCCAATGCCTACACCTAAGCATAGTGAAATAATGAACCACATGCCATATAAGCACTTAGCTCTGTATCACCTTCAAAATCAGCTGAAAAGGGCTTGGTGCCACGTGAGTCATGGCTGAAGGCTTGCCAAGTTACAGAGTAATTTGTTTCCCAATTAATGCACATGTTATAGTGCTCCATATGCTCATGCTATTTACTACATGGGTGCAGCAACAGCAGCTGTTGTGATGAGAGTGTCTGTTGCTTTACGGTGCTTCAGGTTCACTGTAACTATCCAGGCCATAATCGTCATTTATTGTCTGTTTCTTTTCATTTTACATTTTTCCTTGTTTCAATTATTATTTATACATTCTGCAGGGAGTGCCAGCAAGTCGGCACAGAGGATAAATAAAAGCATGGAGGAATCCATGAGAAGGACTTACAACAGACCAAAACATTGTCATGACTTGTTAATATGATGTTGTTTATCAGTAAGTGTTATGTTTTTTGTTTTGTTTTTAACTTTATTAACTGGTCACACAGGAGCGAATTGGAGAGGGGTCACAGCGAATCGGAGATGGGTCACACAGGAGCGAATCGGGGAAATCAATTGTGTAGTTGTTGGTTCCTTATCTGTATATGATTGTCTGAACAAAGGTATCATGAGATTCCACCATTATGACCTAAAAAGCACTCACCCAAATTTCCCCTGTCATTTCCAACTATGTAAGTACCAAATGCTGATTGATTTGTCTCACTGCAATGACAGTAGAGTGCTTAGCCTCTCAAACATTCAACAAAGTCATGTTAGCTATCACCACAAATCAGTATATTTGATTTTGGCTTTCCTTCCAGTGCACATAGCATTTATACTAGAAGTTTCTGGGAGCTCCTTTAGCAATTTGACACCTACACATCTACTCAGAATTACAACAAGACTTCAAAGTTACCCCTATTAACTGAGCTATCATTCAGTTCACCAGGCCCATCATCCCTGGCCCTCTGAAAGCTGGTCCCTGTTTTTCACACAACAGAACTGTAGCTGCAATGGATCTCAACTTTAATAGATTCTTAGCAACAAGATTAGTTCATTAGTGCTGGAGCTGGCCAATACTCTTTGTACAGCACAGAAACCTAAAGCTCTTTCCATAATTGCTCAATCCAAATTCTAAATGCTACTTAAGTTTCTCCTTTGCTTTCCAAGAAGTGGCTGAAGAAATACACTCACAAGTCACAAATGGCTCACAATATGCAACAGCTAAACAAAATTTATATTAGTGCCACAAAACAAGCAAGACCACCATATTTAAATTTATATTAGTTCCCATGAGTGCCACAAAACAAGCAAGACCACCATATTTAAATTTATATTAGTTCCCATGAGTGTGGCATGTTTTGCTTTGGTGCACACTCGAGAAGTACACATCTCTACACTGGATTGGATACATTTTAACAGTTTCCACTTCATGATAAGCCCGTCCAATGTTTATGCCGGTGTATTCTGAGTAACTTGCATTGTTATAATAAACGATATAGTCAATAGAAGGAACTGACTATCTGATTATGAATCTCTGTTCCAGCTTGTGCTGCATGAAATGGCTTCTAAAGACTAGGTGAAGGAAGATCTGAAAATACTTGGAAAGCATCATGTCGTGCTACCCACTTGTGCGACACATTTCCTTTGGCTTCTTTTCATCGTCCAAAGTGGCATCAATTCATTTCCCTAAGAACAGTTTTTAGGAGAGTTGGAAAAAAATTGCTAGTTACATCCATCATGCTGCTGACCTCTCTGATGCTACAACATTATATTATGCAAAGGTTTAACCTATATGTAGTATATACCCTTGATAGCTTTGCCACTATTGCTCCAGCTCCACATAGGCTTGACCGCTTAAATTCTGGATCTAACTGACATCAATAAATTGTGTATTAATTCCAAATGTATATACCACACGACCAAAAGTATCTGACTGGAGGATAACAGGTCTAAATGACCACAACATCAATATCTAAGGTGCTAGGAATACCACCATCAATTTCCTGTTCCTGAACTCACAGAAACACAGCCAGCATCCAATTCACCTGGAAGAGAGTCAAAATCACTGCTATTGATGACCACTAGCATTTCATGATTGACACCGAGGTCCTTTTGAAAAGCTTTTCATAATGTGTAGCTTACCAGACAGAGTCCCAAATAAGTTGTGAATTCTTCTTTGATAATTAACCACTAGAATGTCACACCCTGTTCAGTTAATAAAGATTAAATAAAGTCGACGGTAAATTAAAGACTGCATTCATAATATTGCTTCCTGCCCCATGACCACATGAGGTTATATAGATCCTACAACAATATGTGATTTATTAAGTGCCAAAATTATGTTTCGACAATAGCCATCATCTATTATCTCAGATCAGTGAAGACTAAACTCTTCGAAGTTTATGTTAAACTTGTTATCTTGCAACTTCTCTACACTCTGACATACAATCAAGTTCCAGTGATAGTGACTAGTCACAGTAGCTCAAACTGATTCAGATTAACCCACCAGAGAACTTATACTTGAATTTGTTGTTGTAATTATTTATTTTAAGCTAGGGACATATTATTTTTAAAAAATTGGGGAGGTGTAGGTCTAAGGAAATGAACCATTGTTAAGGCATATGACCAGGGACTTGACCAGTCTAAGTTGGCATGTTTGTGCTCTGGCATTCATAAGAAAGCTCAAAGAAACATTGAGAGAGTAAATTTCAAGTTGATTATTGAGAAGGTCATTTTAATTTTGCTATGTCAACTGAAAGTTCATTGAGAGAACAACAAACAAACAAAAAACAGCTTTTACAATGTGCACTCACTTCACATGTCCGTGTTCCAAATAGATGATTGATAACACAATTAAACAAGGCTGCCAGTATTTCTACTGCATTGTTTTCAAATAGGTGTCATCCATTTGTGTCCATCTCTCCATAGCATCCTATGTGTATTGTAAATAAATCAAATCAAATCAAAATTATTGTTTGAAGCTATTGCATTTCTAACAACATCTCATTTGTTGGTTTGAAGGTAATGCATGACTCTTAATTTTGCAGTGCCATCAAAGTTTCCACACAAAGGCTAAACAGCCTCTCCATATTCACATTGTCATGTTGGAATGGCTGACACTAAATTAGCTAGTAATGCTCTCTCGTGAGATTTATTTATTTATTATTATTTTATTTTTTTGCTTGATAGCATCATATATTTGGAGACATGAATGAATCGAGATGAGTGACTGGAGTACACTGCAGGACACCTATATAGCTTATCTTGGTAGTAGCCTGCAAATAAAAATATGTTAACTTAGGAATGTGGGTTTGTACAAGGACATAATGAGAGAAAGGTTCAAGGGAATCAGAGTCAAAGTTATTTTGAAGTGGCTTAATAAAACCTGCCTGATATTACTCTTGATGGAGCTGGTGGATAAAGTTATGTCAATAGGTGGAAAAGAGTTTCAGTCTTGGCAACCTATTGAAATAAGTGTGGTAGGAAGTTATTGACATGGAACAGCTGTGATTCATATGCTAGTTAGTATCTGACCTTGTTCTGTTAGAACTAAAGCTAATGCAGTTGTGAATACTAAAGTGGGCTTGCTGGAGACTTGAGGCTTCTTGCAAAACATCACGTCATTGAGTTCAAATTTACACATCAATGGTAAACATATCTTATAGTGAGCTTTGCAGCTCTCTCTTTTCAACTTTGAGGATGTGCTTGTTTAAATTTGTATGCCAAATTTGAGAGCAAAATAAGAAGTTGTGACCTTACAACAGATATGTCTAGCAGTTTCTTGGATGACACAGGGTCAAGAGAGTTGAACGTGCACCGAAGCAGTCCAATGATTTTGTTTGCCTTTGAGTTTAAATGATTGTAATGAGCTGTCCCCAAAGAAAGATCGGAGGACTTTGTGGGTAGATTTGGGGTGGTATAAGACGAGGTCATCGAGTGCATGGAGGAGGGAGATTTTAAAGGAGCTGTTTGCTCGGCTTACTCAGATGGTTCCATGTCTGAGAGGTGTCATGCCACCTATTCTGCCCTCAGATGGAAGCACCTCTCCCCTCATCCTGATGTGTCCACCCCAGCCACCCCTGATGTCTTTCCCTTGTCACTATTTCAGAAGGGGAGGTTTTCCGCACTGTGGGTCAGCTAGTGGTTCTGATGGTTTAAGACCACAACATCTATAGAACATGCTGAAGCATCCCAATGAAGTCTCCTCCCTTCTCTCTGTCTCATCTGCCTTCTCTACCATGGTCCTAGACCTAGAGGGAAGAGTTCTTTCCTCTATCTCTCCTTTGTTTTGGGGGGTTACTCTGTTGGCTCTAGAGAAGAAAGGAGGTGGAGTGAGACCCAAAGCAATAGGATGCACCCTTCATCATCTAGTGGCCAAGGTAGCTGGGCACATGGTCGGAGAGGACATGGCATCCCTGCTAGAACCCAAGCAGCTCAGTTTTGGGATGAGTGGGGAGGGGGGACAACTGTCCATGACAGGCAACCTATCATGCAGTAGTAAACCTTGACCACAATTCAATTGTGTGTGCTGAGACTAGATGTTTATACCTTTAGCACCTATAATCTACTCTTTTGTTCATTCTGTATACTCTTCACCATCCTCCTTGTTCTGGGGTGAAAAGTCCTTGCAATCAGCCGAAGGGGTGCAGCAGAGAGATCCCCTTGGCACTCCTTTTCTATCTCACTTCATAATGTTGTACAGTACAGGTATACTGCTGCAAAGTGAATGAGGCTACACTCCCTCTTCATCTCAATTGTACTATTCCACACTTTCTACCTCCAAGACCCACACTTCTGCCCCTGCTACAGCATTGTACTCCCAAGCTACTGCTACCCACTCCTAACCTACTGCTTCCTGCTTGCATATCACTAATTCCCATTCTATCCTGACCAGCGCTACTGGTTCAACCCCCTATCAAAGCACCCCCACCCTAATCTTGTTCATTACCCTCACTACTTTCTCCATAGCTGTCACTACTTGTACAATCAGTTACACTAGTACACTCATTCACACTTTCTACCTGACCAGTTTCCATATCAGACATCATTGCTATACACTCCTCTCTTGAATAGAATTTTCTGGCCATTTTTACTAAAGCAGGAAAAAGCAACTTCTAGTTTGTTTGCTTACAGCTGGATTATGGCACTTGTATGCCTCAATTTTTTGTTTTGTTGTTGTCTTGAAAAATGAGCTCAGTAGCAAAAACTATTTAGAGGTTTACATACATAAATAATATAGATAAGTTGGGCGATGAATTATCGTTTGAAGGAAGAGAGTGAGGAAGAGGGGTTGGGAGTGAGTTCCAGAGAGCTGTGGCAGAGGGAACAAAGCAAGGCTGCATGGCTGCAGTGCAGGAGAATGGAATTATTATCTTTGATGGGTGGTATTGGCGAGAAGACATGAGTGGAGTAAGAGCTAATTGGATGGAGTCTGGAGGAAAGTGGATGTAATTGTTTATTATTTTGCATATTAGGAGCTTGGCCTGAGCACGTCTATTTGAGAGTATAGGAAGTTTAAGGGTGGAGAGGAGGGATGTATAGTCAGAAGTCTATTGGTGAGTACAGAGTCTGAGTGCAAAGTGTTGAACGTGTTCTAAGGATTTGGAATTACAAGAAGAGGGAGGTGACCACACAGAGGAACAGTAATTTAGATGAGGGAGAACTAATGTAGTGTAAAGTTTAATTAGCGTATGAGTGGATAAGTGATGGTAAATGTTGCGATAAATTGTTTTCCTTGGTTTAGTGCGTTCTTTGCTAATGTGCAGGTTCCAGGAGAGGTTAGAAGTGAAAGTACCTCTAAGTATGTAAATGAAGTGACAAGATCAAGGTGAGTGCTATTGAGGACTAATACAGTGGAGGATGAGGATGCAAGGGGTTTACGACATATCAGGGTTAATTATTAGGAGACGGGAAGATAGCCATGATGATATAATGTCAATGTTTTATTGCACTGATCTAAGGAAGAGGTGGAAGAGAAGGGATGGGAGAGGAGGATATCGTCTGCAAAGAGAGCGAGTGTAGAATATGTCGAGGTGGGAGCTTTGCAATGTCATTAATGTAAAGAACAAAGAGAAGAGGACCAAGAATAGATCCTTGAGGTACTCTAGAGGATGCATGACACATGAAGAAGAAAGAGCACCAGAGATAGTGACACTCTGTAACTGGGCCATAAGATAGGAAGTGAGCCAACAGAGGAGATGAGAAGGAATGTTAAGTGAGGACAGTGTCTAAGAGTGGTCCATGCGGCACAGAGTCAAAAGCTTTCTTGACGTCTAGAAAGACTGCACAGACAGACTTGTGGGCATCCAGGGAAGTAAACCAGGATTGAGTATTGCTATTTTAGTAGACAGGCCTGGGCGAAATCCGAACTGAAAGTTTGACTAAACATCTTGTGTATGGTGATTAGTTCACATCAGTAGTTAAATATGTGCCGTTTTAATGCCTTACTTATTAGGAATAATAAGGAGATGGTACGATAATCCTTGAGGAAAGATGAAGGTGGAGATGTTTGGGGATAGGAACTACAAAGGAATGCTTCCAAACATTGGGTAGACCAGTTGAGAGGGAGGAATTAAAGTTAAGAGAAAGAGGAATTGACATGGAGATAGCTGTGGACCTAAGTGTTCTGGCAGAGATAGCATCAGGGCCAGTAAATTTCTCAGAGGGAATGCAGGTTAGAAGTCTTACAATCTCGTCCGGTGAGCAGAGGAGGTCAGGAGGGCAAGGGAAGGGCAGAGGAGATGGTGCGTGATTACAGAGGGAGGGAGAAGATTCATTCACTCCTCAGCTCAGCTAAACACTTCTTCTTCCAAAGACTATCATCTTCTCCCAACTCTAGTTCTTTTTGGAGAGCCATAAAGAAATTGGGTAAAAAACCATCTTGTATTCCATCTCTTACTTACCAAGATCAAACCCTTAATCTAAAGCTGAGTTTCTAAATCACTTCTTCTCCAGCTGTTTAAAGATTGTGGTTATGGCAACAGCAATAGGCTGCCCAGGCATCATCAGATCTGAGTGACCTGGCAGAGGCTATTTTTAATTTTGATTTGTTTGAGAATGGAGTAAGAGATCCAGGGAGGCGTAAAGCAGGTTGTAGGATAAACTAGAATAGTTTTGTGCATGATGCAAGTAAAGAGTTCTTTAAATATGAGCCAAGAGGCTTCAGTGTCTAAGGGGGGGGGGGGGGAGGATGGTGTCCCAGGGTATGATATTAATTAGGTCATTAGCTTGAGAGAAGTCTGCTCTGTCATAATTATAACCAGACTTGATGAGGAGATGAGGGAGATGGAGAAACAGAAATGAGAGGGAGGGAGAAAAGGGTGGTCGGAGTTTGATACAGGAGGAGAGACTTCACAGCAGATGGGAGTAAGGGCAGAGGGTAGGTACACAAGATCAATGATATAGGGGACACCAGTATGGGAATAGTGAGTTGGATAGTGGATAATTTGATTGATAGAAAAAAGGTCAGATATTGCGTGGATCTTTTCGAGAAGCGGTGAAGGTAACAAAAAATTAACATTAAAGTACCCAAGTAAAATAAGTTCCGTTGTGGACAGGTGGGAGGTGGAGGGAAGGGCAGCAAGTGAGGCAAGTAAGTGGTTCCATAATGAAGGTGTGCGATAAAATGTGGCAAAAATGAAGGATGAGTTTGGAAGGATAAGTAGAAGTTCAAGCGTAGAGATGGATGGGAGAGAGATGATGGAGGCAAGAAGACTTGACTTGACATTGACTATGATACCTCCACTATGTCTATTTTGATCAAGCCTAAAAGAGCGGTAGTTAAAAATAGCAATTTCAGAGTCGGAGGCATCTGGGGAGAGCCATGTCTCAACTGTAGCAATTATGTGGGGTTTCTAGAGGTATGACAATGTTCTAAGCTCATCAAATTTGGGAAGAAGACTGCGTGCATTAAAATTATTTGTGGTTGTTTTGGATACTGCTGGTAACTGGGAGAGGACAGGAGGTGTGGCACTAAGAGAGATGAAAGTAGACCCAGAAGAGGTAAGGTTAGGTGAGGATGAGCAGCGAGGGTGCAGAGGGCTGATGGGAGGGAGGTGGTTGAGGTGGTGGAGAAGGGAGTGAAGGTGTTTTGTGGAGGGCTCGGTAGCCAGAGACTTTGAGGGGAGTAGCCTTGGTTGAGGTCTAGTGGTGGCTGATATTGGCTTCTTATGCCAGGGGCCAGAAGGGGAAGCCCTGGTATTAGTTATGGACAAATGGGAGTAGGTAGAAGGGGTGGGTTGAAAGGAGGAAGGCCTGCACATTGAGGTGATAGAGGATAAGTGGGAATAGGTAGTAGAGGGGGCCTGCGTGAATGACTGCCAGTTTGGCGAGCAAGGTTTGGCAGCTTTGGTGGTGGCGGCAGGATAAAAAGGTATCTGATGCAGTGTTGTTCTGTAAGTGGAACAGGTGGAAGGGGTTGACATAGGGGACTTTTGACTATGGATATTAGAAGAAACTGGGGGGGGGGGGGGGGGGGGGCACAAAGAGATTGAGGAAAAGGATTGTTCGGCACTTACTCACTGGAATAACTGAGTTGGATGTGGAAGTTGGGAGGGCCGAAGAAAGGGAGGAAACAGATAGCTTGAATTGGCGTAGACATTAAATCCGAGGTGTTTTGCACCTGGATTATAGGTCTGGACATTGGTTTCCAGTTTTTGTATATACTAGGTATGGTCATGTTCAAACAACCTTTGGTGGTTCTTGTACACAGAGCTCATTAAAGAACTGCATACAACTTTTCTTCGAATTCGTGACCGCTAGTCACTGGCTGTTAATTTGCATGTAACGAATCCATGACGCTCTTCCTCTAGGTCGTTTCACGGATTCGTGACCCTCTCCTGTAAAGGTTAATGACGCTCTAACGTCAAAACAGCAGCTGCGCCGATATGAACATGAGGCGCATGATCCAGCTGCAAGCAAACAACGAGCAGTCAGCTTTAGTAAAATAACCAGAAATTTCTATTCAAGAGAGGAGTGCATGGTAAGTGCATAGCAATGATGTCTGATATGAAAACTGATCAGGTAGAGAGTGAGAATGAGTATACTAGTGAAATTGATTGTACAAGTAGTGACAGCTATGGGGAAAGTAGTGAGGGTAGAAAGTAGTGAGGGTAATGAAGAACACTAGGGTGGGACTGCTTTGATAGGAGGTCGAGCCAGTAGCGCTGGTCATGGTAGAATGGGAAATTAGTGATATGCAAGCAGGAAGTAGTAGGATAGGAGTGGGTAGCAGTAGCTTGGGAGTACAATGGTGTAGTAGTATGGGTCTTGGAAGTAAAAGGAGTGGAATGGGATGAGGGAGAGTAGCCTCAGTCACTTCGCAGCAGAATACCTGGACAGAGGTTGAAACAGGTAATCTCTTGTTTTAATTATTTTGTGAGTATAAGGTACTGTACAACCATTATCACAGATGACATAGCTACTACTCCAGCACCCTTTACTGTGGTGTCTGGAAGTAATTTATCTATCAATGGTACTCAGGACACCAGAGACTTCTTCTCTCTCTTTTTTACTGTCTGCTATCTACCTTAGTCATGATGTCCTATCTGAGGTAGGATGCCAAAGTTAGACAGCTACACACATCAGAATGTAACTTGGTTGTTTATAGCCAAGAGTTCTGAAGTATCCCACCTCTCCACTTCAAAATCATGATTGAGGATAAACAAGACAAAACAAAATCAATTTATATTTCTTGACATGCTTGGTTAAAGTTGGCTCTCTTTAGCTACAACCTAATGACTAGTAAAAGCTCAGAAGCTACTTATAGCTTCTTGAATAGTGACAGCATCTTCTCTTGTCCTGTGAGGTAGAGAAGCAACCTCTATGTAACCGACCGAGTTCAGTTTATTCAACAAGTAGCTCCTGCTATAGCTAGCTATTCAACTTACTTCTATAGCTAGCTATTCAACTTCAATAAATGTTCAACTTAGTACAGTTCTAGATAACTAGCTAGACTGTTAAAGTTCAGATAGGTTTAAATATATTAAGTGGATAAATAAATAAGATATAGAAGACACAGCAAAAGACAAAACAACTCAACTGTTCTCAAACAAGTTACTCCTGACTACTGTTATGACTACTGTTCTGACATGCCGTACAATTTGAATAATCATACATCACTAAGACTACAGGTAAAAACATGGTGTTATAGCATGCCCTTAGCTAACTAATGTTTTACTACATGCCACATACAGCTGGCTAGTATTGGACTAATGCACTTGTCTCTCTGGCTCTGCCACACTCTAGATAAAATATGTCAAGAGTACAACAAACCATAACACAAAATGTCTTGGCTATATCTAAAATTCAGCTCAAGTTGCTGGCTCTTCAGATGCCATTGAAATCGTGATGTTCTTCACAGCTTCCATGTAAGAAGAGGTGAGAAAAAAAGAAAAAGGGTGGGGACAACCCAACCCATTTCCTGTAACTAGCTAGCTACTAGCTAGCTACTAGCTATATATTTACCAGAGCAATGCTAGCAGTCTAACAGATGCCCAACTAGCAAGCAAAGTTTACAATCTAAGCAAAGATGTATGCTACAACAACGAAGTGGGAGAAGTACTAGTCAGAAAGCTACTTTTTGTAAGAGGTCGGACAATGTTCGTAGTATTCCTATAACGATGGAGAATACCATGGGGCATGCAGAACTTCCTTCACTACCACGAGCAAATTGTCTCTAGGTTCTTCAAAAAAGTGCTGTCCTGGTGACTTAAATTATGCGTATGTGACATCGTCATGGTTTCCCCCCCATGTTATTGCCCTCATTTTCAGTATTGATTTTGTTTGTGGATCTGTTACAACTTTTTTCTACTTGCTTTATATAGATTCGCATGATGGTGGCTCTATGTTTGTTCTGAAACAGCTACTGCTAACGTTGCGTGATATGGGATTCAAGTTGATCTTCTTGCTGCAAGTCTTGCTTGCAAACCTGCCACAAAGAGCCAGTAAGTGTATTGCTATGGCTGGGATTAGGTACCGTGTAATAACCTGCTCTGGGGGCATATGCACCCACAAGCTGGGATCCTTTTGAATAGAGCTTAGGCATCACCAACTGAACTTCCCATGCAGTGGGGGTGCTTGCTGTCCTCCAACAGGGCTCCCCATAAAGTGGGACCTAATCACCCACCAGCTGAACTACCCATGAAATGGGACTAATCCTCATTAAGTGCCACTCGAGCTTAGCTGAGCATTCCACAAAATGGTTCCTAGGCATCCACCAGCTACAATTCAGCCTAGGATTAGGACTAGTTTTTGACACTACTTGTAGACAACTCTGCTGCATGAATCATAGCAGTCTTAATTAATGTTACTTTATTATTATTATTATTGTGATGATGTTGTTTTTTCCCCATATTTTTCAGTTGGAATTTTTCCAGAAGGACCAATGAACACATGTATACTTGGACAAACTTTCAAGATTACCTGTCGTACACCACCCAATGCAATCACAGCACGTTGGATCTATAATGGAAAAAACATCACTGCCACAAACCAACCTCCAGGAATCTCTTCCAACAGTTTAGACAATAAATTCTATCTGAATATGACTTGCATTGTTGGAAGACACTACAGTACCATACAATGCATAGCTATTATTAGCACACAACCTTGGGAAGAAGAGTCCAGCCTGCCTGTGAGGATCAAAGTTAAAGGTTCAATTATTATTATTTTTGGGGGTTATCTTTTAAGGAACATGAGAAGTGAAGTCCATAAGAGAGAAAACTTAATTATGTGAACTTGGGATCCACAATAATTTCATACGAGATAAAGGGAAATGCCAAAATATTGTGGTTCAATTTTGAATTCACAAAGTATAGCCTGCCCTTGTATGTGCTTTAATTTGCTTCATTCATAAATTATTAGTGCCAACGTTACATACAAAATCAGGCTTACAGTTAGGCTTTTGGGGGGGAAACCAACATCGATTTTTCACAACATGATTGTGTCAGACTAATCTCTACTCTTACATCCTCTAACTTAAATGCTGGAATTATGTTACCTTGTGAATGAGCTTTAGATGCTTGCCCTGAAAACTACCTAGAAATTGGAAGTAGCTGCAGTCAGCATATTCATATATTTATCATTGATCTTAAATGATTTACTTTTAAAGTCCATGTGGTGAAAAATAAAGAGCTCTAAAGTCTGAGCCACAGACATATGGGGAGTAGCATACCTCTCCAATATGACAATGCTTTAATTATTATTATTATTATTTTAGATTGCAGTGGAATGGTAAGCTTTGTACGACGGGAAATGATAAATTATTATTGTAATACCTATGGCCATGAATAATATATTGTCATTGTAGGAATCCCTGACAGGGTTCAGAATGTGAGGATCACAACCAACACCACTGTCATAATCGTGACATGGGATTCATTGGGCCCAAGTGTGTCATATTGTATCAACGTCACAAATGGCACCAAGCCGGCTAGTGAAACTTGTGGACAGAGTGAGACCTCTTTTGTTTTCAGCGATCTTGATCGTGGGAATTGGTATGAGTTTATGGTAGCAGGTGTTACTGGTATTGGAAAAGGACCTTTTTCCTCTCCTCTTGCGACAGAATTTTCGTTTGGTATGTTTAAGACAAACAAGTAGCAATTTTGTTGACACTGTATATGATACAGGGATGAGGACTTTTCACATTAAAAAATTAATGTGTATACCTAGAACTTCTGTAATAAGAGGAGCTTTAAAGAAGGTTATGGTTTAAGCACTTAATATCTGCTGTCTTTTGGCATGTCGCTATCCCAGCAGCTGATCTAATTATCTCACTGCTCAGTTTTTCTGCATGCTCTCTTCTGACATGTCCACTTTATTTCAACTGCTGCAGTGTTCTTGATCAGGTGCAATGTAGTGCTTCAACTCACTTTTTCTCGTCCTGTTTCAGTGTTGTTGATGCTGCTTGGGACTTACACTTCTCACCTTGTTGTCACTATTCAGGTGGTCCCTGTTCTCTCTTTCTTATGCAACCTAGCTGGTGTTGTTGTCTTGCTCTCTGGTTCCATAATTCGTTTTTCACGATTTCCTTTGGTATATAAATATACTGTTCATGATAGCCTGATCAATAATAAAAAAATTAAAAAAAATAAAATAAAAAATATCTGTAATTGACAACAGTGGTATGGACATTTCTTATTACATGTATGAAATATTAATTTTTTATTTTTATAATTGTCGGATCATTATAGAATGTTTTTAGTTGTATTTTGGTGATATGTCGGACTCCCGTGTTAACTATTTTAGTTTTGCATTAACTTGAATTTTCCTGTTGTTATTGTTCACGACTAGCTATATCTCCTACTGCTCAGAGGTCAATGTTTCTTCCATTACCATGCCTGCACCTACACTCTCCAGGCTCTGCTCTGTAAAAGATTAACCTCTTCCGCCATCCCTTTTAGTTAGCCCAGTATGTAGATTAAGCATTCCATAGCCACCAAGAAATTGATTACTCAATGCATTGGATGAGTATTGCTTCTTACACAGATGCAGTGTTCATGCACATTTATTTTCTGACTGATGCTTTAAGCTTCCTGCTTTGACTACCAGCCTTACAATATATGTGTGTGTGTGTGTATGTTTACAAGCTCCAGCCACCTAACCGATTGAGGGTATAGAAAAATCAACAGAATTCCTAAATTGACCATCTCTTATTCAATAGTTATGTGAAAAATTGAACAATTCAATAACACACACACATATATATATATTATTGTGGGTACGTAGGACTGCCTGATGTTGCTAAGAATGTGAGGAGCTCATCGTACACCTCTGTCATAGTGGTGAAATGGGATTCACTGGGTCCCAATGTTACCTATTGTGTCATAGTTAGAAACATTACCGGCCTGGAACTCACAGAAAATGAAACATGTGGAATAAGAGAAAATTATTACAACTTCAGCCGACCAGGTCATGAGGCTCATGATGTGTACGAGTTTGTAGTGACTGGAGTGAATAACATTGGAAGAGGACTTGCATCTAATCCTATTCTAACAAGTTTCTTATCAGGTGAGGTCGACAGATTGCGCAGCTATGATGTGAGACACCAGATGTGTGGAGTGTTGCATGAGTGTGGACTATGTTGCAGCAGCTGTGATGTTTAGATTCAAAGAGTGTGGAGTGTGAGACACCTGGTGTGTGAATTAATGGTTTGTGTTGCAGCAGTTAACTCTTGCATAATCCCTATATAGCAATTTTTTTAAATCCCATATATGGACCAGGCATTAATAAAGGTTAAATTTCCCTCTTCCCCTCCCTCCCCACCTTGGATTATGTGCATACAGTTCTGGGCCTCTGTGCATGCTATATAGTTTTAGGTGAATTATACTGGCGTAAAATTTTATAGAAGAATAGTTTTATGAGTTATATGCGAATAACTCCAATCAATAATTTCATGAAATTTTGAAGAAAGCGGCTTTTGATTTGTCAAGGCCTGGAGTTTTTTGCAGGTTAAGTCACCTACTCTTTATAATATCTGAAAAAAGGCTAAGTAGGTGGTACATTTGGAAAGATAGCCCCCTACCTCCCCCCCCCCACTTCCCCCAAAAATAATCCAGTGTTGATGTGGACAGTGATAATTTCTTGTACATGTGCATATGAAAGTTGTTTGCTCTTAACTCTGTAATTTGTGCCTCCTTCACTTTTCTGATGATCTTATTGTAGAACTTTTTCCCAATATGGCACCAATTCTACAAAGTAACATAAATATAACATTTGACCATCAATAATGTGTATATTTCTTAGAACCATCTACTCCAGTTGCGAGCACATCGAGCAGCACATTGATATTATCGGACGATTCAGTCTCGCAATCAGGCTCAAAAAGACGTCAGATGTTGATTATTGTCTCGGTTGTGTCATCCACTGCTATTCTAGGCAAGTCAGAAGACTTGTTTACAAAGTATATAGTAAAAATGAATGGGGCTGACTAACCATCTTATGCAGTGTCTATAGGAACTTCAATATATATATTCCACTAGGAAAAATGAACTTTGTTAGTGTTTATAGCAATAGGGATAGTTGCCATATTTCCTCAATGGTTATTAAGGATACGAACAAATTCTGTTATCCTAATGGAGCAAATACTAAATGAAGGCAAATACAAATCAGAATCAACTGGTGGCTGGGTGCATGCCATACCTTTAGCCAGTTGCTGAACACCTCCCAGTCACTGTTTATAGCTAAAATAAACAACAGTACTAAAAATATATTTTCAAATTATGCTAGTGACTAGCTTTCCTGTTTTTCTTTGTTACCATGTCAAGGTCAGAAAAAGGGTGGCTAATATATACTTTCTAAATCAGATACATGCATATATATAATATATGTATATGACATGTAATTTCCGGTGCTGCCACTCTCCCAGCTTTATGCAGCGAACGTTGCCATCTTCACTGCTATCATTGCCACTGAGGTCCTACAGAACTTAAATGGTCACTTCTACTGATTATGTTCGTGCATGTGTTGAACAAAACTACGAATGCTATTAGTGAGAGAACATTATTACTTTCATGCTTTGAAAATGAAAGACTTCTATTCGTGAGCAAATGCTATTGAAGGTGATAACCTTTTGAGAATATAGTATTTGCTAATAAGTTAACTGCTCTGTAGTATTCTTCATCGGCCAGTGTCTACAGGTGATCACAACAGAGTAGCCACCACTATGTTGTAATGCAGCCATATCTGGCATGCTTTATGTTGAATGAAAAGTCTATCTCAAAGACAAAGAAGAACATTCAAACATTCTTAGTTGCAACCACATGGCTCTGAATTACATGACTAATAATTAATTGTAAACAGATAGATTTATCACAATAGTAATGACTAGTATCAGGTGCAAACATAAAAATTGTACCAAGGATTGGCCAATTTCCTGTGTGTGGACACATGTAATCAAAATATATACTTAAACCTCATGTTACATTGATAACCCATGCAGTTCTATGTGTTGCTTTGGTACTCACAATTTTGATTTGGTACCACTTCATCTACAAGATCAGAAACAAGGAAGGTGAATATTAAAATCCCTACTTATAAGAACTGATGTGACTGCTATTGGCTGACAAACCATTTTGTTTTTGTTCCCTTTTTTCACCCCCCACCGAGTAGAGACTGGAATAGAAACCCTGGCATGTGATGCCTACCAATGCAGTGGTGTTCAGCAAGCTCATTCCTTAGAGATGGTAAACATCAGCAAAGAGATTTGTTTGTATGAAACTATAATGAGCATCCCAGAAGAACCCACATATGATTCAATTGTATAAATGGCATGTAATAAAATATGTCATTGTAACTTTTGTGTGTGACTTTATACTCCTGTTTGTACATGTACCCTATTCACATCACTATCTGGACAACTGAACTGCAAAATATCATCACTCAATCATAAAGTTAATTGTATTTGTATTTGTACATAATAGTCCAGGCCAAAAAAAAAAGTAGCATGGATCCAGATTGGCATACTTAGGTTACATCCCACAACATGCCATTTTCCCATGGAACCATGGTTACCCATCAGGCCTTTTTCTGTCAGAATGAAAGAGACCCGACATTTCCAGCCTGGAAGGGGCACAATACTCAGAAGAGGATGTCATTTATGGCGGTGGAAATATCCTTCACTCCACTTGCAGCTAGCTTGGCGAGATGAACCATTTCAGCTCGTCAGTGCTGGCAACTGTGAGGAAGACACAAAATGGAGCCCAAGTGGAGACCAATGGCAACTCTGATGGTATCATAACCCATCCTCAAACCCAGACACAAGATGGGGAGGGCATTTAGCCATCCTGATTCTTTTTTCTGAAACAGCCAAAAGCTGTGCACGAGCCCAATCATCAGGTGCATTCTGTAGCAAAGATCCCACAGACTTTGACACCAAGTATGCATCCCAGGACTTCTGGAAGCATGCCGCAGACATTACCATGATTCATAGACCATGCTGAGGGCATCATACACAAAAGCGACAGGGAGTAAAGAAAGTGAGGTGACAGGATGGTTTGGACCAGGTCATGAGGGGGGGCAGCAGCTGAGGCCAAGAAAACAGCAGGAACAAACTACACAGCACTCCTGATTCCATGCCCTCTACCCGAACAGGGAGAGTGGCCTGTAACCAAGACTTGATATCTTCAGAGAAATTAGTAATACCACTCACAATTGACTTGAATGTCATCATAATCTATCAGGGCAGGAGAAAAAAACATGGAGAAGTTCTGAGGGTGTACAGCAGCTGAAATGGGATAGAAAATGAATTACGCAGCAGGATTAAGGCATCTTGAACAGAACCGAATCTGAATCCAGGAGCAGATCTAGACACTTGAATTGACAGTCTTCCAAGTTAATAATTTTATGTCCGACTCCCATATCAGTGTGCTAACAGTGTGATTTCTTTGTTCATTCATTTATTGGTGTCCCCAATTATAATCATGTTAATTTATATTTGCTCTACATTGTTACTATAGTAAAATTTATTTTTAACTACCCTCACTGCAAATCTACTCAGACTGTCTTTAACTAGCACTATTTGAAACACATAACTACTCATCATAATTTTAGATGAAAGCCCTGAATAACATATTTATTATGGAATAATGAAAATTGTACACATTATAAGAATCTTCGATGTGGATATTTACGTGCAAATACATTAAGAACTTCTTCAACATCAATGTTACTATAATGAACGTGGAGTAAGGCCAATCCATTAAGTCTTTCTTCCCCCATTGATGAGCGAATGTATGTTTTCAGCCTCTTGAGTGCTGAAAAAGAACGCTCACACTCACATGTGCTGACAGGAAGTGTGCAAACGATCTTGAGCATCTTGGTGATATTTGAAACCATAACTTGCAAAGTCTCGAGACCTGTTTAGGCTGATTGCTCCACCCAGTGTTTTATCCAGGGCTGTTAGGGGGGGAAGATTCCCCCCCCAAAACTTGCAATTCCTCCCCTAATATATTCAAAAGATAAGATAATAAGGCTGGCTATTCTCATGGCTAGACAACATGAAAGGTGTTAACCACTAATTCTAATCTGCCAAGTTTTTCTGAATAGAGCATTAGTCATCTAAAATTTAGCTAGTGGTTATGGCACAAAGAAGCCTATCTCTTTGGGTTAGTAGTTGTTCTGAGTCTAACCAGAATGAAAGTGTTGAGTGTAGCTCTGAAGCACAGGACTCAATGGACTATACTTCACTCACAAGTGATCTGCAGGTAACTAGTGATGATGGTGATCAACATGAATTGGCTCCACCTATGGTGAAGAAAGTAGCCAAATCCAAATCCATAGTCTACAGATAGTGTACTAAGCATCCTTGGTTGGTTTCTGATGGAAGTAGAAGAGGAGCCTTCTGTAAGTTTTGCAAGCAGCTCTATTGTGGTAGCCTTAGTCTACCTAAATATTCTGATGGAACTTTCATTTCAAAGCCATTCACAAAATGGAGCAAGGCAACAGGATCTTCAGCCAAGAATAATAAGCTTTTGAAGCATCAATTTATCAAATTCACACAGGAAAGCTGTTTCTCAGGCTGAAATGTGTAATGAAGTAGAAAGAAGAGGATCAGTATTTACTCAACTTCAGTGTTCCAGTAATGCAGAAAAATCTGAAAACCTACTTATGCTCAGTAAGTATGTAAAAGTAGCATTCTGGCTAATGAAAAACGAAGTTGCTCACACAAAGTACGAAAGTTTAATTGAACTTTGCACTGATCTAGATGAAAGCAATCATCTAGTAAATTGGCAGAAGATAAGGGCAAAAAATGCTACATACAAGTCTTTAGCAACCTCTCTGGAAATGGTAAAAACTATTGGAGAGTACATAGACAGCAAAACAGTGAATTAAATATCTGGCTCCCCATTTTTGTCACTAATGGGTGATGAAGCAACAGATATGAAAAATCGTACTGAGCTATCTGTATGTATGCGGTACCTTACTACTGCTGGCTGCACAAATGAATACTTCTTGGATATACAGGATGTTCCAGATTAAACTGCAGAAGTTATAACAGGTGGTATTATCTCCATTCTTGAAAGCCGAGGGATTGACTTCTCCAAAGTTGTTTGGCTGGCCTTTGATGGAGCTAGCAATATGTCTGGTCACATATCTGGAGTTCAGGCCCAAACGAAGAATGAGAAATGTGAGGAAGCAACATAAGTTCACTGTCGAAGCCACCTTTTGCAGCTTGCCTGTGTTCAATCATCAGAAAAATTTAAGCCTCTTAAACAGTTATTCTCTGCAATGAATAGTGTTAGTCCCAAGAAGACACATGCACTCAAAGAAGTTCAAGAGGCACTTCAAGAACCTGATTTGGGGCAGGAGATACAAGATGGACTTCCCATTATAGAGCAGTGAAAGCTGTTGTTAAGTGTCTGATTGTTACTTCAGCATCTTTATCAAGAGTCAGGGGAAATTTCAAGTGAAGCTGGTGGCTTACTGCTGACTTTTCAAGATCGCATGTCAGTTATCCTGCTATTTGCATTTAAAGATATCTTGGATCCAGTTTGTAAACTTGCTCTTCAACTTCAGCACTACAATGCAGCCCTGTGTGATGTTCCTGATCTCCTAAAGACAGTAATTGACCGATTAAATGAAATATCCAGCCAAAAAGAGTACAGTGCAAGTGCTACAAATTTTATTCAGGAAAGTACATTTCCTATTTTGGATAGTACCAAACATACTGATCAAGAAATCCACAAAAGTGTAGTCATCAAAGCCTTATCTGAAAACAACAAGAAACGGTTTAAAGACAAAGTTGCTGCAATGTGTAGTGCTTTCAATATTTGATCCCAAGAAAGTCAAAGATGATGTGAGATATGGAATGACTGAAGTGGTTCAACCTGATTCCAGCCTAAATGTATCTGATCTTCAGGATGAGTGGAAGACATTTCGAAACTACTTAAAAGATGTCCAACTGCAAAACTTGTATTGCAGAAACTGGCTTCTCAAGGGGGTGATCTTGCAGATGCCTTTCCTTCTCTTTCAATAGTTTCAAAATCTTGTCTGCCCTCTTGGTACAGCCTCGGTTGAACAGAGTTTTAGTAGTACAATGGGTAGAATTTGCAATAGATTACGACAGCGAATTTTACCAGAAAACTTAGCTCACTGTATGCGTGTTTCTGCTAAGGACCTAACACTTTAACTGATGAACAATCTGTAAGCAAATGGCATTCTCATCATTATGATCGACGCATTCGAATATTACTCAATTGTTGTTTATATTATAAGATGAAAATTCTACTATACTGATTATTCTGTGTATATCCTCTAGATAGCTATATAGCTGTAGTCTTGAGGGTCGAGGCCAGACTATATTTCCAAGGAAATATTTCAACATGCTTGAATAGTTTGGCCTCGAGACTAATATAGCTGCTGACTGTTCTCCCCCCCCAAAACCTAACTTCTAGATAAAACACTGGCTCCACCACCTCTCCCACAGATCAAGTTCAGCAATAATAAAATCTGATTCAACATAATCAGCATAAGCATTGCAAAAGGCTGTGAAATCCTTCTTCCACGTTGTATTAAGTAGCACAGGTATTACTGCATTGCCACCTGGTATACGTATGCTGTTGACCATCAGTAAATCTGTTATTGAGTTGAAGGATAATGTGCTCCAGAAAAGGCACCTCCGATAATATTCTTCCACACTCTCAGCAGGCACATTTTCTCTGTTTCTCTGTTGGCCAGATAAACATGGAATCTTCATTTCTATATCAAACTTTTCAGCCACTTCTTCAGCAGTGTCAAGCCACTTTCTGTGGTAGTCTAAAACTTTAGCACGAACATCTTCAAGGGGCTTTTTTACAATTTCTACATTTCTATATGCCTGATCAAGTTCAATTGACTTTCCCTGCAATTTGATAGTGAGGCCTCTGGTATATTCTTTGCAGACAATCAGGGACATAATGAAATCAGTTTGAGTGATAGCATCACTATGCTAGTTTCTGTATTAAAGGATCGGTCATTTCTTATGTGGTCAAAGCTCACTACAACTGCTTCTGTCAGGCAGTATATTGTGTCCAACAAGTCTCTTGATCCACCTATACATAATGACAATAATATTCTTGTGGAAATAAATTATTTTATCACCT
Source organism: Cladorhizidae sp. MBARI D1340-BT2 (assembly GCA_028752905.1). Taxonomy (NCBI): domain Eukaryota; kingdom Metazoa; phylum Porifera; class Demospongiae; order Poecilosclerida; family Cladorhizidae; species Cladorhizidae sp. MBARI D1340-BT2. Next base: position 37,312,875 of record JAQNBH010000009.1, on the reverse strand, counting down.
TGTTCTGCACAAGTCGATCAACTTGTGGATCTTTGACTGTGGACACAATCCAGCAATTCTAACATCAAGCAAAACAACCTGTCTCTTTGGAAAAGTAATTTTTTTTGAAACTTCTGTCACAGTGCCCATTATATTTCTCACAATCTGCAGTGTAGATTTCTATAAATTGAAAGGATTTTTTTTAAATACAATATGTAGCTTTACCTGATAGAACAAGTTTTCATCACACACAAGTTAAGTTTATGGCTTGTGCAGTGGACATAAACAGCATGAGGATAGGATTGATTAATCCTAGCAGCAGCTCCTCTTGTACCTGCCATATTACTAGCACTGTCCTCTATATACATAAATAGAATAATAATAACTGGGGGCAACATATATATGCACTCTATTATACCTGCAATATGGCATATCCAAACCTAACTTGGTGATGAATTCTGTCATTGTTCTTGCAATAGCTTCACCTGTAACACCATCCTTGCATGCAAGAAATCCTAATAATTTCATTATAAACTTCACTATAATAGCGAATAACAACAGTCAATTGTTCTATATTACTGCAATCGGTTGCCTCATCTCCCATTATAGTAAAGTATTTAGATATCTTGATATCTTTTACTATCAAATCACGAATATATTCTCCATAGCAGTTAATAAGTTCATTTTGAATTGTTTTCGACCTATAGGTTGCATTTTTTTAGACTCCAAAATCTTGTCACCAGATTCAATTCAAAATTCCAGTAGCTTCCGAAGTTACTTTCTTCATCAAAATACTGACTATCACCTTTATGACCATGCAGTGATATATTTTGCCTCCACCAAAATATTACAGTATTCAAAATAGAAGATAGCTTAGTTCTATTTTCTTGAATGGTTTTAGCTAGAGCTTGATCAAGTTGTTGCTGTACTGGACAGTGGTGTAGATTTGTTCTCCATGGACTTGCAAAATTCTCTAGCCAAAACTACTGCCATTTTATGAACTTCAGAATTAGACTGGTGCTCTTTAAATTTTCGAGTTGCTGAGGTCCATGTGTATATAGGTATGTTTAAGAGTCTATCCAATTTCAGACCCTTTTTACCAGTTTGTTTGGCAAATAATACACATGGGAGACAGTATGCACCATCCTTTAAAGCAGAGTATACTAACCATGGATATTGTTGAAGCCATTCATAATTAAATGCTCTCTTCTTACCGTACTGCTCCTTCTTGGGAAATGAATTTTTTTATCAGGTTTCCAGACATCTGTAAGGAATTTGTACACTTCTTCTTTATCATGGGACTCCATGTTGTTAAATGTACCTATGTCTCATACCTGCACCTGATTAGCTGAACAGAGTGATTGTAACCTTCTCACTGTTTCCTTGAGAGACAAGCTCAAGTAGATTCTGATTCTCATGTGAAGTACTACAATCTGAATCATCAGGTAAAACACCATTTATTCTACACCACCATTGATTACAAAATAACAGTGACAATTATCTAATTCCATAGATTGTAACTAGCACAATCTTCTAGCTATAGCTATGCAGTCAAGAGTTGGCAACTCGCTTTTATGCTCTGTAGGCTCAGTCTCACACCAAACTAAACAAATCTGGCGTGAGATTTGCGAGTTAGAAGCAGTCATCATAAAAAAGTGACCACACCAACTGGTAGTGTAGTTTATGATCTAAAAGAGGTGTTGCAGTATTTTCAGCAGGAGAGAGGCGAAGGATATCCTGGAGTCCATCCGGGTACCTGCCACAGTTAACAAGTGAATGATGTACAGCGAAATGCCCCACAGGGAACAAGCTGCCATCTACTCCATGCCAGACGTATCTACTATATATATAGCAATATCATAGAAGTTGGCAACCCTGCATGATAGCTAATGCTAAAAGTAAGCTGTTATTCTGTACTTTTGTGTGTGCAAACCTTGAGCAGCTTTTTTCATTTTTTTTTCAAGCCAAAATCGAACAAGTTCTGCACCGAGGAAGTCGCCATGCTTATATTGTGGTAATCCTTTACCGATCAATTGAAAAAATCAGAGGTCACCAAAAATTTGATAGTCTTCTGGAACACTAAGGAAGACTGCCTGGATCCACCACTGCTGCCCCCCATGACTTTGTTACTGAGAAGAGCTGACACAGAATCTAAGCCATTCAAGGGATAACCCCAGAGACAGGCATCAGAGGGGTCAACCACATGAGCTCGTGGGAGAGACCATAAGATGGGGTCACGAAACTGGGTCATGGTAAATGATCTCAAACTTGCCATTGTTCAAATCTCAATTTGTTTGATAAGCTCAAAATCATGAATTATATCTTTCATTGAGCCCCACAGAGTGATGCCATCTAGAAACATTACACAAAACTCTGATGACAACACAGTTATGATGGAGTGAAACAGAGAAGGAGGGCCAAGGGGATCTCCCTGCTACATCCCTTCGGCTGATTGCAAGGCCTTGTCATCCCACAACAAAGGGGATGGTGAAGAGTACACAGAATGAACAAAATGGTAGATTATAGGTGCTAAGATATAGACAGCTTCCAACATCTTGTCTCTGAAAGCATTATTGTGGTCAAGCTTTACTATTGCATGGTAGGTTGCCTGTGGCATGGACAGCTGCTTCTCCCCCCCCCCCCCACACACACACACTGATCCCAACCTAGCTGCCTGGGTGCTAGCAGACATGCCATGTCCTTGCTACCATGTACCCAGCTACCATGGCCACTAGATGATAAAGGGTGCATCCTATTGCTATGATTCTGACTGCACCCTCTTTCTTCTCTAGAGCCAAGAGGATAGCCCCCCCCCCCAAAAGGAGAGATAGAGGAAAGAACTCTTCCCTCTAGGACCATGGTAGAGACAGCAGCTAAGACAGAGAGAAGGCAGGAGACTTCATTGGGATGCTTCATAGCCAAACCCACAGGCGAAGTATCTGATGGTGTGGATAACCTCTCACCTTCTGAAATAGTAAATGTCAAGGGAAAGATATCAGGGGTGGGTGGGGTGGATGCATCAGGATGAGGATAGGGGTGCTTCTGTCTGAGTGCAGAATAGGTGGCATCACACATCTCATCCATGGAAACCTCTGAATAAGCCAAGCAAACAGCTCCTTTTAAAATCTCCCTCCTCCAGCTTCTCAGACACTCGGTCACTTCATCTTATCTTATCTACGAACATAATATCACCCCAGTCAAATCTACCCACAAAGACCTAGGAGTCACTACCTTCTCCGATCTTTCTTGGAGAGCTCATTACAATTATTTGACCTCAAAGGCATACAAAATCATTGGACTGCTGGTGCATGTTCAACTCCATTGACCTTGTGTCGATCAAGAAACTACTTTAATCAAGGACATTCTCAAAGTTGAAAAGAGAGAGCTACAAAGTTCATCTTAGTATCCCACTATAAGATACGGCTCATTCATTTACCATTAATGTGTATATTTGAACTCATGACATGATACTTTGCATAAGAAGCCTCAAGTCTCCTGCAAGCTCACTTTGATATTCACAACTACATGAGTTTTAGCTCTAACGGAATAAGGTCAGGTACTTACTAGTGTACAAGTCACAGCTGTTCCACATCAAATACTACCTACCACACTTATTTCAATAGGTTGCCAAGACTGAAACTCCTTTCTACCTATTGACATAAATTTATCATCCAGCTCCATCAAGCGTAATATCAGGCAGGTTTTATTAAGCTGCATCAAAATCATCTTTGACTCTGATTCCCCTTGAACTTTTCACTCATTATGTCCTTGTGCAAACCCACATTCCTACTTTTTAAGTTAACTTATTTTTATTTGCAGGCTACTATTAGTTGTCCTGCAGTGTACTCCAGTCACTTATTTCCATTCATTCATGTCTCCAAATATATGATACTGTCAAGCCAAAAAAAAGAAGAAAGAAAGAAAGAAAGAAAGAAAGAAAGAAAGAAAGAAAGAAAGAAAGAAAGAAAGAAAGAAAGAAAGAAAGAAAGAAAGAAAGAAAGAAAGAAAGAAAGAAAGAAAGAAAGAAAGAAAGAAAGAAAGAAAGAAAGAAAGAAAGAAAGAAAGAAAGAAAGAAAGAAAGAAAGAAAGAAAGAAAGAGAGAAAAAGAATGAAGGAATGAATGAAAGAAAGCTCACAAGAGAGCATTACTAGCTAAGTCAGTGTTAATCATTCCAGCATGACAATGTGAATGTGGAGAGGCTGTGTAGCTGCATGGGATTGATTAAGGAAATAGCCTTTTTGTGGAAACTTTGATGGCACTACTTCAACTGCAAAATTAAGTGTCATGCATTACCTTCAAACCAACAGATGAGATGTTGTTTTAAGGTGTAGAAATGCAATAGCTTCAAACAATAATTTAGATTTGATTTGATTTATTTATAATACACAAGGGATACTATGAAGAGATGGACACAAATGGACAACACCTGTTTGAAAGCATGACAGCAAAAATACTGGCCACCTTGTGTTATGGCATGAACGATCATCTATAGTTGGATGGAAGTGGTGTAGACAAGCATCTGGAACATGTGAAGTGAATGCACGTTGCAATAAGCTGATTTTTTTGTTTGTTTGTTGTTCTCTCAAAGAATTTTCAGTTGACATATGTAGCAAAATTAAAATGACCTTCTCAATAATCAACTTGAAATTTACTGTCTCAATGTTTCTAATATATGCTCTGAGCTTTCTAATGAATGCCAGAGCACAAATATGCCAATCTAGACTGGTCAAGTCCCTGGTCATATGACCAAATTTCCCTTAACAATGACCCTGGCTTAAAATAATTAAAACAAAAAATTCAAGTATAAGTTCCCTGGTGGGTTAATCTGAATCAGTTTGAGTCACTGTGACTAGTCACTATCACTGGAACTTGATTGTATGTCAGAGTGTAGAGAAGTTGCAAGATCACAAGTTTTGCATAAACTTCTACGAGTTGTAGTCTTCACTATCTGAGATAATCAGCTGAAAGAAGATGGCTATTGTTGAAACATTTGCTATTGTTAATTTTATAAATGAATGGTTGAGTTCCAAGGAGTTCAGATTGGAATGTTTGTTCATAATTTTGTTGAAGGTAGTCATGTCAATCAATCTACCAGCATTGAAGTCGATGAGAAGTTTGGCCTGTCGAATAAAGTCTGCTCCAATGTCTGACTGCCAGGCATCTGCCAGCAGGAAACTCCATGACAATTTGTGGTTATGGAATCCAGGGTCAAGGTCCATTGTGTGCTCACCAAAGGAAGAACCATTGGCTGCTTGAACGTTAATTCCTCTCTTATCTAAGACTGTTGATATAACTGGAAAAATACTAAGCTGAGTTGATCAAAAGTCTGGCCAGATGTGCGGTCATGCATGTAGAGAAGGCGACTCAATTTACCCAAACCACTTGTGGGGATGGGGGAGGGTGAGGTGGGTGCATTTCTTTGTCTCTGAACTGGGAGTGATACAAGCAGAGATCTGATTGCCTTGCTTGCAGTAGTCATGTGTGGATGTTGACCACTATTGACACATTTCAGTTCATTGATCTCAGAGCGGAGTGTCTCTAGGGTAATTGTGTGGCTTTTATTTGCTGCGTGTGTGTGAGAGATGACTGGCTGTGGGAATGGTCTGAATCATGGTCACAAACAGATCATTGATTGGAGCTGTATGAATCAGTGCATCCACCATTGATTTCTGTGTGTTGTTGGTGGGGAATGCTTGGAGCACTAGTTGGGCAGCCCATGGCAGCTGTGCAATGAAGACCTCCATACTAATTGGGTCAGTTCTGTCATCCCTTCCATGAGCATTGCAGAAGTGAGGTACATTTACAGTCCCCAAGTCTTTTTGGGTGTAGCAATCAAAATTCCATTGCTCAGGCCATTTATCCATGTCCATGTATGTGGACATTTAGAGATGGCCATATAATGGGTGTGTCCAGACTTTAACGTATGCATTTGTGTGTGGTACATGATATACATTTCAATATTTTGAGTCTATTCTCAGAATAACCAATAAAATCATTAGCAATTGCTTTTTACATTGAGGGAATCCGTGATGCCTTTGTGTAGCTACATGCAGCTAATAATAGACTGTTGAGCCTTTATTGACTCATGGTGGTGTGCAGGTATGTCTTGACTCTACCACCCAACATAACATGGACATTCTGTTGAAATATTTGACAGCTGTAGAGCTTTGATAGAGCATCAGAAGAATCAAGTATATACAACCGATCTATGCTGGGTATAAACTATGTGAGCTTTTGCAGCTAAGAAATGATAGACCAGCATTTACTCAGAAGAAGCTAGCCTAGTAATTATCTATTGTTATTCTGATTATGGAAGGTCCTAAACTTAGTGTAGTTATTTGAAAAGCTTGATCTATCTTGGGAACAGTCTTGTTTTAATTTTTTTTTTTTAACATGCACAAACGTGTGGCAATAAATTAAATCATTTGACTCACAATGAAGAAAAGTCGATTACGCATACCATGAGTGTTTTCTTCCCAAGGAGCGCTTTGGAAACATAAATCCTGGATTCAACTGTTGTGGAGTAATCCTCTGAATAAGGACCACACCTCCACGATGGCTGGATCAACACTGTAGACTTATCTTGGAATGACAAGATCACATGCACATGCAATCATTGGGCCATATGGTATAACCATATTAGGCAAAGTGAGAACTTGTTTTAGTGCTAATGATATTAGTACTATATGTGATCACTTCGAAGCGGATTGCTGCATATATACTTGCCAATGTACATGAAGTACAAATTCTAGTAGCAGTGGGCTTGAACTGATGAAACCAGATAAATCCGAGAAGCCAGGAGTAAGTGCATGAGCGTCTACTGTATCTGAAATATAAAAAATTTACCTGAGTCGGTAGCCATTTTTCTCAGAGTTCTACAGGGTGAGCATAAAGTCCTTCCCTGATTATATGAACATTAGTGTTGTGGCATCATGTAGATCAATTCATTGAATTTTTTCCTGTACAAGCAAGTAAATAAATAAATTAAAAAAACACACATGTAACTACAACAAATAAGTAAATAAATATAAACAAACAAATAATTAAACATGATCCAACACCATGCCCACCACATTAACCAGACAGTACCCCTCTTGACTCTTTTTATAGAGTATATGAAGGACTAATCACTGGTTCCTTATATTGAAACTTGAGGGCAAGAATACGGATGCTTTAGTGATGGTGAATGATGGTATGTTGAAGAACACATGGCATGAAATTGAGTTTTGTTTAGACGTACTCCAAGCAAAAAATGGAGCACATGTTGAAGTTCACGAATAGTGGTAAAAAATCTTTTTGTGTTAAAGTATAATGGCATCTTGAATTCTAGCAGCACATCGTTTATGCAAGAGACAATTGTATCTGCATTTGTATCAGCGATTGGCATCAGACCAACATATTCCTCACATACTGTCATCTCCTTGGCTACTCAATGTAAGCAAATTACAAGTTGTTCAATGTTGCTAGCATCAGTACTCTCATCAATAATACTGTAACATCCAGATTCGACTCTGTCACTTGCAATACCCCATGCAACACTTTTAGAGCCACGATTTACAGTATTTCATTCTGAGCACCCAGGATCATATGCTAGTCATAAGAATTTTCTAACCACTTTCGAAGCACTTCATTGTCTTCAGCTTGGAGAAGGATGAGCTGCTTGAAACTTGACTCCTCTTGCTTGCCCTTGGAGAGTGTGATAGGATATATTTTGAATTATTTTCATGAGGCAGTTCCTATTTTCCTCCTTTTGACTCTTGAGTCACTCCTTCAGCTGCTCATCATGTGACATGGTTGATTTAACACAGTAACTGCATGTTTGTGACATAGTCACATAACTTGCGTACATCATGACTAGCCACACCATTTGTCGATTGCAGTTGATAAGTTGACAGTGATGCAAATAAGCTGTCTCACTTGCTGTTTAATAGTTAGAACTGTATGAAGATTGTTCTCCACATAAACAAATGTCCTGTGCTCAATTCTACTGTTCTTGTGGAATTCTCACTCTGGACAGTCACCAAATCCAAAGAAGACTGTAGCTAAATTATGTCAATATAGTCCGCAATAGCAACAAGATATGGTATGTTGTGACTTTTCTGTGGTGGATAATGTGGTGGTGTACATATGGGCAGGGTCAACAATAACAACAGGACATGGTATGTGTAGTATCCACTGACAATAAATCTCTGAGTTTTACTTTGTAGAACTCTGTGTAGTCCTCCACTGCTCATAGAGAAACAGCCCAAAACAAGAAGAGTATGTTTTTAAGCAACTATAAAGCAAGTAAACGAGACTACCTGTGTTGAGGACAAATACTTAGGTGACCCCTTACCATTTAATACATATTGTTCTGCTTTTCTAGTCAGTATAACGATTGGTGTGCATGTTTTTAATGTAGTCGTGGTCAGCACGGGTAGTCTTGTTTCCTTCCTTTATATATTTAATATCTTGGGGGCAAACTAATATAGACTCCGGAGTCAAGCAAATTTCCTTTTTTAAATGGTGGACAGCAATCCGCGCCAAAGCTCATATCTCAGTTAAAATTCATATTTACAATTTCTTAGCTGCTTAAATGGTTTCAGCCACTATTACCTCCAAAAGAATTTCCCATGTGTCATGAATCCTTCTCGCGCAGACCAAATAACCTTAGAAATAAACTCGAAATTCATCTTCAAGGATCTATATATCTATCACTATTCCCCCTCCCACCCATTTCCATACACAATACACATACATAAATTTAGTCCATTCATAAAAACATTTGATACTATAGGCTCCAAATCATTCCCAAGACTAACCATTATTTGGTTATAATAACCATTATTTGACTGCGGAGTGTAGTGTTAGTTATCAATGACACAATCAAGACAGCTCACTGGTGTTTCGTTAGTAAATTGGAAAAAAACAATATTTTGTAATTTTATTATTATAATTTAATCTTCAAAATGCTGAGTCCCTTGTGGCTACACACCTTATGCCGTGCAGTACAAATATATATAAATAAAATAAAGAGTAAATGAGGTAAGGTGACTTGTAAAGTAATACACACTATGACATACATATCCGATAAACATTAAGTTAATGTTCTAAATGAGATGTACTGCTTGGTTATGGTGGAGTAGGTGGGTAGAGACCATAAATCAGTCCCTTCCTCCTCTGCCAACATTTCACTATGCACTGCAAATTGCACTCACACACTTCCACCATCACCTGATTACTCACACCCTCTACCTCCTTCCCAAGTAACAATGCCATCTTCCCCTCATTGCCCACCATCTCAAACTCCTCCAACCATATACCAGCTCCCTCAATTCCATCCAGCTCATTCATTAACATTTTCCGTTCCCTTTCAAATTCATCACAGTCCAATAGAAAATACTGCACATCTTCCACTTCCATCCTGTCACACAACATGCATCTATCATCACTACACAGCCTACATCGCTTCTTGTCCTGCAATAGACTTGCTGACCCTGTCCTCAATCTAAACATCCAACCTCACTCCCTCATATCCCTGTAATGACTTTGTATACATTTCTGATTAAAAAAAATTAAAATGTGCTAATGTCCGCTTGCTCTGCCTGTCCTGTTTGTTTGAGGTGCTTCTCTGTGACTTCGGCGGGCCTAGTTGATATGCATGGACATTTGAATAGCCGATGCCCTGGATCTAATCAGCCATCTGGAGTTCATGCTGCAGTGTTGCCACCTATGGGTATCCCCATACCATGTGGTGAGGTTGGTCCACCTGTTTTCTCTCCAGCAACCCCTCTCCAAATGGCGAGCCGCCGTTCAATTTTAGTCAAATATAGATGTCTAAGATCCTGAAGTCAAGAGGATCCCTAGTGGATCCACAGTCCTTGCCCTTTCTAAGTTAGTTACCATATTGGAAAGTGTGGTTTTCAGCAATTCTCAAAGTGCTTGGGAGAGGCTTTTCCTCTTCACTTCCAGATGTCTAAGAGTGCCCCCAAGGTGTGGTTGGCATTGGTCCTTAGTATCTGGGGTTAATAAGCAGCTGAGAGAGGAGGAAGATCCTCCTGTTCCAAGGAACCCCCTTAGGAAGTTAAGAGCTACTGTTCTGGATCCCTTGAAGTCACAGTGTCTGAGAAGCTGGAGTAAAGGAGTTGTTCTCTTAGCTTCCTTAGAAGTTTCTACAGCTGAAAGGTGTGATGCCACTTTCTCTGCCCTTAGACAGAAGCACCCATCTCCTCATCCTGATCCACCAACCCCTGATGTCTTTCCTATGCCATTGACTGTTTCAGAAGGGGATGTTGCTAGAGTAATTAGATCTTTCCCCTGTGGGTCAGCTGGTGGTCCTGATGGTTTAAGATCACAAGATCTGAAGGACATGCTGAAGCACCCCAATGAAGGCTCCTCCCTTCTCTCAGGTCTAAGCTGCCCTTTCAGCATGGTCTGTGGATCACAGCAACCCCCCACCATCTGGTCATGCGGCGTGCTTCCAGAAATCCTGGGATATGTGCTGGGTGTCAAAGTCCATGGAATCCTTGTTGCACAATGAACTTGACAATTTGGCTTGAGCCCGGCTTTTGGCTGTTTTAAAGCAAGAATCCAGTGCATGTTAAATGCCCTCTCCATCTCATCCCTGGGTTTGAGGATGGATGATGATACCATCAGGGTGGCCATGGGTCTCTGCTTGGGCTACACTTTGAGTCACCCCCATAACTGCCAACTCTGTGGAGCAGAAGTGGATCGCCTTGCTATACATGGTCTTACCTGCAAGAGGAGTGAAGGATGTTTCTACCATCATACTGCCAAGAATGATATCTTCTTCCGGGCATTGTCATCTGCAGGTGGACCTTCCAGGATGGAACCGTCCTGTCTTTTTCATTTTGATGGGAAAAGGCCTGATGTGGTAACCATGATGCCATGGAAGAATGCCAAGCAACTGTGTGGGATGCAACCTGTCCAGATACGTTTTCCCAGTCATATCGGGGTGCAGCAGTGAGTAGTGCTGGAGCTGTGGCTGCTATGGCAGAGGAGAAAGAAGTGGCCAAGTATGCCATCCTAGATCCTTGCCACTTTTTGTACCTGTGGCCATCGAGTCATTGGGGATCATCGGCAACAGGTCGATGGCTTTCCTGAAGGAGCTTAGCCTCAGGATAAGCAAAGAACTGGGGAGGTGAATGTCCGTGCTCACCTCCTTCAGTGTCTCTCAGTGGCAGTCCAGCCTTGTCTGTTTTGGGGTCAGTCGGGAGTTGAACTTGTCGTTAACATTTTAGTTATTTATTTATGCATTTATTTATTTGATTGTTAATTAGTTATTATTATATTGGTATTTTTATTATTATTGTTGTTATTAATGTTATTATTATTATTAGTAGTTAGTAGTAAATATATAAGGAGTAATTATATGAACTTCTAATATTGTTAATTTGTTTGCACATTACGTTATTTATTTATTTTAATTTACATCTGGTGCACATGCTATAAGCGTGTGTACTCGCATGTGGTGGATAGCTAGGTACCTGTATGTAGCAGGCTCACGGGGGTCTTAGCATCTCATTATTCCTGATGAAGGCTAGAGCATCTAGTCGAAACGGCAAGTGAATACATTGATTATTGAGAAGTTGATGATAATGTTATTATGTCAACTGAGAGTTCATTGAGAGTTTATTTAAGGGAAACCTACGGTAGCACTATCCAGAAATTAGTGAGATGCTACGAGAAGATTTTACCCTGGAGGGTTCAGTGAATCACCTCGTGTTCATCATGAGATGCCGTGATGAGGTCTACCAGCAAGTTTAAGGATGAAGCCTCCCATTAAGACCAGGGAAGGGTACAGGATAGTGGAGAGAGCCAGCAAAACATTCCTATCAGAGAGAATTCGCCAGTCCTACAGAAAAATGAGTGCCTTAGCTAACTGCTGAGTGTGAAGATCAGACAGCTAAACTGGAAACAGCACTGAGAAGTGACTATGAGAGGATTCAGGCCCTTTGTAGGGGAGCAGCAAAGAAAACCCACAGCAAATCAAAGCAGGTACATCAACAGTAGCTGGAGACACTTTTGGAGAGAAGGAGATCAAGAGAAATGAAGTTTTAACCCCAAGACTTGAACAGATGGGTAGTAAATCTGACAGAAAAGAACCTTTCTCCAGCTCAGGATTTGCTTTGGGTCTTAACTGTATACCTCAGATAGACACCATAGCTGCAGTGGAATAGATAGCCAGTAAGCTGGGATAGCAAGGCACATGAGCTTCGAGGAAGAATATGTGGAATTTTGAGAAGAGCAAGAAAACCAAAGGACAACCTGATGAAGGAACAGATAAAGGCCCTTGGTGAGGAAGATGAATGAGCTCGTAATCTTACAGCAGAAAAGGGAAGACAACAGTTCTGATGACAAAGGACAGGTACATTTCAAAGCTGACAGGAATGCTGGAAACCAAAACATATGGAATACAGAAGAAGGATCCTACCAAGGCACAGGAAAGCAAGGTGAATCACGTGTTAAAGAATATAGAGAAGACAGGAGAAATAACAATTGCATTATACAATAGAATTAGGGCCACTGGAAGTAGACCACCACTAATTTATGGGCTCCCTCAGATACATAAATCGAGGTCCCCCTTAGGCCTATTGTGTCTGCACCGTCGTATAATCTTTTCAAGTTCATAGCATATTTGATATCACCTCTAGCTGGAAATACAAGTACATATGTCAATGATTCTGGGCATTTTATCAAGTGTGAATGTTTGGCACAGGATGAGTGTCTTGTCAGTTTTGATGTTTCTTCTCTTTTTACCAATGTTCCCATTGATGAGGCTGTTGAAGTAATTTTTGAAATGTTGGCAAAAGATGGGAGCATGTGTGAGAGGACTACACTATGTAGGTACTGACAGGATTTCTGAACTATTGGAGTTGTGCGTGAAATCCACCTACTTCAGGTATCAAGAAAAAAACTATGAGCAGAAAGAGAGTGCAGCAATGGGCTCTCCAGTATCTGCAGTGGTAGCCAATACCTTGCCCATTTTCCAAGGCACCATACTCACGCCAACCAGTCTTTTTTCCATCTGAGTGGAAGAGATCATGAGGTTCCAGTTTAGAAGGGATCCCAGCAGATGATAGTGACCTATGAATTATGTCATTGATTGATGCATGTCTAGGATGACTACCATCACTGAAGCGGCAGCTTAGACCATGTCTGGCCCAGCAATCAACGCTTGCACCACCACAGTGATGGCATGCATGTGGATGAGAAAGAGGGTGTTCCCAAACAAACGCCCACTGAAATACACACCGAAGTATCATCCATGCAAAGACCTAGAGATGGAATTGGGAGAGCACTCAACCACGCACCTTTTTAAGGACATGACATAGCCAGCACAAGACACCTCATCCCTGGCATCATCCAACAAGGCATCCGCCATAGCACGTATTTTGCATGCATCCCATATTTTCTGCTGATAGGCTGCCCTGGGTGGATGGGTTTGGAGGAGGGAAGTCATGGCCCTGCTTCCAAATGGCTAGAGCATCATTCAGGAATAAATGGGAGCAGATTTGAAATCGGTGTGGTAGAATATGGTGCACCAGAACAGATGATCCTTTGGCAGAGGCCAAATAAGCAGAAGGGGCCACCTGTATTGCACTACTAATTCCCAAACATCCAAACTTGTTAGGGAGGCTTGCTTGGTTCCATGCTGAGTCTAAAATATCAAAATGGTTGATGGTAATGGCAACTATCTTCCTTAGTGTGTCATCAAAATCCTGTAACTTGCTTGACAGAAAATATGGTATAGTATGAAGCAGGTAAAGCAACTTGGGAATGGAGAAGGCATGATGCAGCAAAAGCAGAGCATTCTGAGCATGTAGATATTCCAACCTTTCCTCCATAATCTTCAAAAAGTTCATCTTCTCCAAGATCGCACTGTCAACTGCCCCATCCTTTTCCAAAGGGGAGCCAAATAAGGTGACATCACATACATCAGTGCACTGTAGCCCAGCAGCATTTTGTCTCTAGTGGAAGGGCTATGACATACCAGCTCTGATTTTGCAATATTCAACTGCAAGCCTAGTTCACTTGCCAACTTCTCAACAGACTTAATATCATCCAGCACATCCTCAGAGGAGCCTCCAATGGTTCCATCATCCAGGTAGAAAACACAAATTTCTGATTTCAGGCTGTGACATAAGTGGTGGATAGATAGACAGAACAATAGCAGATCAAGTGGATCTCCCTGCTGTATTCCTTCTGATTTGATTGTGGTATTCCCCAGAATGGCTCTGAATACGCTGAGTGAACAAATGTGGAGAGAACAGGAATTAGCTCACCAACAATCTCAAGCATCTTATCTCTTTGGACAGCATTCTTAAAATCTAACTTGACCATGGCCATATCATCCATCAAACTCTGAACATAAATTCTAGCAGCGTGCGCAACTGTCTCTGCACCACCTGCTATCCAATAACCGTGCAAGGAATTTCCCCATCTCATCTCTCACAAATCTCGTGCCGAGATGAGTTACAATTGACAAGGGTTGAGGATAGTTTCTTAGATCTCATTCAATACAATATACAACACAATCCAAAACATTGGGGTTCTCCTCTCTCTCTTTTCAAGGGCCCCTCCATCCTGGATACAACACATCCTGGATACAACATACAAATCTATACATAGATATTACAAAGTAGATAAGTAACCAAAGGAAATATGTGCGTCCTAATTACAAACAAAAGATGTGAGCGGTTCCCATTGTGGTACAACAGTTATCAACACCTATACCACAAATATGCGACTGAGTTCACGTTACACAGCTACCCTCCAAATAGAAATCCGCCCCGGATTTAGTGATCAATGTGTGACCACTGGCAATAGTCGATCTGGAGGGTGACGAATTCGTTGGGGGTATCGAGGAGGAGTTATCATGGGTAAAGGCAGTTCCTCTATCACTGGTGTGAGATTAGTGCCAATTGGAGGAACAATTTTAGGTGGGAGGGAGTTTTTGCATGTAGGTTTCTGTCGAGCAGGTAAACGAATATCGTCTGGACATAATTTGAGCCGATCAAAGTGTACCACTGGTCGATTGGTATGGTTTCGAATGTTTTGTAGTCGATACACCGATTCTGACAAGCGTTTTACAACACGGAACGGGCCTGCCCATGGTTGATGAAATTTCCTTGCTACTCACTTTCGTCTGACAGTGGTATGTAGCCACACCAAATTTCCCTGATCCAATGGTTTTCCATGACCTTTTTCGTTATAGAGTTCCTTTTGTCTCTCCAGCTTATGCCCAGTCCTTTCTCGCACTCGTTGATAAGCTTCTTGTAGGATCGACTTAAGGTGATCTACATATGCAGTTGTAGAGATGTGGTTTGGCTCTGACGGGGCTGTACCATACATGAGCTCCAGGGGCATTTGTACTTTGCGTCCATACATGAGAAAAAATGGGGAATAGCCTGTGGTCGCATGAATGCTGGTGTTATAGGCTAGACAGAGAGGTCGTAGCTGCTTCTCCCACTCGAAGGGGTGTTCAGTCGCGCTGGTGGCTAACATGCTGATAAGTGTGCGGTTGAACCTTTCAACCATCCCATCCGACTGAGGATGGTAAGGGGTGGTCTGAGTCTTGCTAATGCCTAGCAGTTTACAGATCTCAGAGATTAGTTGAGACTCAAATTGCCTGCCCTGGTCTGAGTGCAGCTGCTCTGGTGGTGAGAACCGAAAGAAAAACTCATTTGTTATCACTCGAGCAATTGTAGTTGCTTCCTGGTTTGGAATTGGATATGCCTCCATCCACCTTGTAAAGTAATCGCCCACTACAAGGATATACGCATTTCCATTCTCCGATTCTGGCAGAGGGCCAACTATATCAACAGCGACCAGCTGAAGGGGACTACCTACTTTTATGCTCTGTAAACTGCTAGGCATTAGCAAGAGATTGACTGATAGAATTGAGATGCTAGAGATGAACTATTCTGACTCAGAAGCAATTAGGCAGAGAGGGGGGATGCCGTGGAGGGGAGCAAACCCTTCCATGAGGTTAAATGACTGGGACTGGGGCTCAAGGAGAGGCTCTAGGCAACAGGCTACTGATGTTACCTGCTGGAAATGTGGTAAGAGCGGGCACATAGCGAGATATTGTCGCTCTTCACAACGGGACCAGCCACAGAGAAACGGGAATCCTTCTGCATAAGGAGCCTACCGCAGAAGGATAATGAGGATGAGGCTCATTTACCTAAAGTTATTGTTTCTTTAGTAACCCCTACAGGTGGCTATACCGTGAGTGGCAATGTCAATGGGCATGCGACTGAGTTCAACAGTGTTACACTTGGCAACTAGACAATGCAACATCCCACCTACAGCAATAGGCCTCACATCCTCACTTTTCTTCTCTAGTGCAACCAGTGTAGCCTCAAAGAAAAAAAGGACACACCAAGAGAGGTGTCCTGCCTTCCAGGATCATGTTCACAAAATCAGACAGAACACTAAGAAACTGCTCACTTCCCTGCCCTGAAAATGCACCAATCATATCCCCGGACACCCTCACACACTGCACAGGTATATCTGGTAAGGGAGATATAACAGAATCTGAGTGTTTGGTGGGATGCTTCTGCTGGAGGGCCAAAAGTGTTGCTTCAGATCTCTCGGCCAGACAGTCACCCGAGCTAGCCAGCTGTATAGCTCTCCTGAAATCCCCCCCTAACTTAGATGATATTGTAAAAGCTAATGATTCCATAGTATACTCCTCTGCCCAGGCAGTGCAGGTTGAAAGTGGTGATGGAATATCCACCCTAAGGTGCTCATTCACAAGACTTGCCAGGCTTTGTGGTTAACCCCTCTCTTTGGAACCCATAGGCATCTTACTGCAAACTGGAGGACCTTGCGCCAACAGCCTGTGTCATTAGATATGACCACAGTCTGCATAAACTTCCTGGATGCTAGCTCTCTACTTGCCCTGGGAATTTGCTTGAGGATTCTAATATCCCTTCTGAACGGCAGAAACTCTGCTTCAGTCACATCACTTGGGGCATGGGGTCGACCGCCATTACTAGGTTCTTCAACTCGTGGACTCGCACGAGAACCTGGACATATACTACCCACAGGACCATGGACACAAAGAGGCTCAGAACTAGTTAGACAAATATAACAACAAAATACGGCACATCTGGTGCTGTGACCGAGAGGAATCTCCCCCCCCCCCCCCCCCCCGTCTCCCTCACTCAAAGTCATTGTTTATTTGTTTATTTGTTTATTATTTATATATATATATATTTTATTATTGTTCTTGTTCTTGTTATTGTTATTATTATTGTGTGTTGTTGTTGCTATGTGTTGTTGCTATTATTGTTGTTGTTGTTATTATTGTCATCGTTGTCATCGTCGTCGTCGTCGTCGTCGTCATCATCATCATCATCATCATCATCATCATCATCATCATCATCATCATCATCATCATCATCATCATCATCATCATCATCATCATCATCATCATCATCATCATCATCATTATTATCATCATTATTATTAATTGCTGAGAAAGTTATTGTATTAATGTACCTGTTCAAAAAGATCCATCCCTTGAAGTAGAACAGACCCTATAAAGTAGCCTATAAATATTAATGTGAATGTTTGCATTATATTTACCATTGTTGACTCTACAGAAATATTAGCTCTCACCCATGTAACCTGCAGTAAAGTCAATGTCCAAGCTCTTAATACATTTTGCTCCTCAGAGATCTTAACCTAGTGTAGTGTAGCACAACCTGAATATCAATGCTATAGCTAATAAGTTAATAGCTCAGTATTGTTCAACTAAGAAATACTTCCTTTCTTCTAAGAACATCAGACCTTGTCTTACAATCCTTTACCAAAGACCACATGGTGGAATTTTGAGTTTATTAGCTTAGTCCTTCGGTCTATTCATAGCCAGCTAGTAGGTTTGCCAGGAATAGCACAGTATCTTCATCCTTCAGGTTACCTTGTGCCCGAATAGCAGCCCCTGAAAGTTGTCGGGTTTAGGTTACTAGTTGTATAGTGGGCTCTATATGGAAATTCGTCCAGTATTTAGCTTGTTTGACCACCATGCCGTCGGTTCCTGCTTCACGTTGTGCAAGCGAGGTGGACGTAAGTTTAAATGCTGTTGGAAGTCATCCTCCCTCCCAGTCCATCTCCGTTCCCCCTTCTTGTGCCCAGTGTCCAGTGTGCGATAGATGGATGCTGTCTGGTTTGCTCAGGACTAATGGTCAAGTGGGAAACCATTGCTCAGGCTCTCTTTCTCCCCCAGAGGATTCCTCTAGCAGTGATGAGCTGGTTGCGAATCGTGTTACACCATCGTTTGGTCTCCCACTTCCATCATCAGTGAGGTTTCTCAAGAGACTTCCAAGGGCATCGAGATATTCAGCCGCCACAAAGCTAGCTGATATTCTGGAGGTAGTTTCCTTGTCAAATGATGAGTTCAAGTGGGACCACCTTTTCAGGTATCCATCTAGATGTCTTCGTGTTCCAAATAAAAATGGGTGTGAAAGGAGTTTAGCTACCCATGTTAACCAGCTAATCCAGTCCGACAGACCCCCTCCCCCCATCCAGCCCACCTCACAATATTAGGTCTTCCAAACCTGATCCTATTCACTCTCTATGTAAACGAGTTGCTTCCAAGCTCGATGAGGGTGATTTTAAGGGAGCTGTACGTTTTGCCAGTTCTGTTGATTCCTTTGCAGATTTTAATTCAGATAAACTGGCATCCTTACGGGAAAAACATCCTCAGCCCCACCCTGACTCTGTTGTACCCCCTGCCCCAGTGCCTGATAGTGATTACTCGTTCGAAATATCCCACTCTGAGATAGCCAAAGCTATTCGCTCCTTCCCATGTGGATCTGCAGGAGGGCCAGATGGTCTACACCTTCAACACCTGAAGGACATGGTTAGTTCATCAGCAGGTAACGGTGGCACCAAGCTCCTATCCGCCCTTTCAGTATTTGTCAATTTTGTCTTGTCAGGAGTAACTCCTTCTGCTGTTCATCCCCTATTTTTCAGCGGTATTTTGATAGCCCTGAACAAGAAGGATGGTGGTGTGAGGCCTATAGCTATTGGCTGTACGCTGAGATGTTTGTTGGCAAAGTGCACTGGCAGTCGTTTGAAGCAGTCAATGAGCGCTGTTTTGTCACCTCGGCAACTGGGGTTTGGGATTCGTCATGGTGCTGAGGCTGTGGCTCACTCTGCTCGTATTTTCCTGCAGAATTTACAGCCAGGTCAGGTTTTGTTGAAGCTGGATTTCTGCAATGCTTTCAATTCAATTCACCTTGATAAAATGTTAGCTGCAGTGGAGGAGTTGGCCCCATATTTACTCCCATTTGTCCATTCAGCCTATGCCTCTCCTTCTTCTCTCTTCTTTGGGAATGAGTCCATCCTGTCTTCTGAGGGAGTTCAACAGGGCGACCCCCTGGGCCCCCTTTTATTCTGTCTCACCATCCACAGAATTACACTTCAGTTGATCTCCGAGTTTAACGTGTTCTATTTGGATGATGGTACTCTCGGAGGTAGTTTGAAGCGAAGTGCTCCAGGATCTGGATGTGGTTAAGTCTGCAGCTCAGGAGGTGGGTTTGCAACTGACCGGGACAAGTGTGAGCTCATTTACCCCGACCCAGCAACATTGGGCGAGGCTCTTTGTGCTGCTCCAGGTCTCAGGGTAGTCAATCCGGAGGTGGCCACTCTTTATGGTTCCCCTATCAGTGGTAATGCTGGTATTGAAGCAATGATCAATGCCAAGATCGATTCCTTGAAGTTTATGGGCAGCAGACTCACACACCTTCATACCTACGATGCCTTCTGTCTCCTTCGCCACGCCTTCTCGATTCCAAAGCTCTTATATTCCTTGAGAACCACCCCTTGTTTCCTTTCACCCACACTCCATGATTTTGATTCATTGCAATGCTCCATCCTGAGTGAGATCTCCAACATTCCTCTTGATGTCAATGACCCAGCTTGGGCTCAGGCTTCTCTCCCAGTCAGTTTTGATGGTCTTGGGATCAGAAGTGCCGCTACGCTTGCTTCTTCTACATTTTTGGCACCAGCAAACGGTGCTTTCGATCTTATTCATCAGATCCTTCCTACTAGTCTATATTTTAATTACATTGATTGTGACTCAGCTTTGGAAGTTTGGAGCCTTGGTCACAATAACCTTCCTCCCAATAACACTAGCTGTTCGCAACAAAAGGCTTGGGACAATCCTCACGTGAAGATTGCGTATGCTTCCCTTTTAGATTCTGCAGTGGATTTAACATCTCGTGCGAGGCTTCAGGCTGCAGCTTGCAAGGAGTCTGGAGCATGGATTCATGCCCTTCCCATGTCCTCACTGGGGCATGGATGACGATGTCATCAGGGTTGCTATGGGTTTACGCCTAGGGTTACCCATCTGTCACCCTCACTCATGTCATCTGTGTGGTCTTAATGTTGACAAGTACGGCACACACGGCCTCAGTTGTAAGTATAGCCAAGGGCGTCACTCCAGACACAGGGAAGTAACTGAGATCATCTGGTGGTCCTTGGCAGCCATCAAGGTTCCCTCACACCTGGAGCCTCCGGGCTTGTCACGTTCTGATGGTAAGCGTCCGGATGGGGCTTCCATCATTCCCTGGAAGAATGGGCATATTTTTGTATGGGATGCTACAATTATAGACACCTTCGCTCCCTCCTACGCCTCCTTGTCTTCTGATGGCCCTGGCTCGGTGGCAAGCAATGCTGAATACCGTAAGAGGATTAAATACTCCTCTTTGGCTGTCTCCCATTTTTTTGTGCCAATCGGGATCGAGATGGCTGGTTCATTTGGCAAGTCTGCAGGTCATTTCTTTTTGGATTTGGGTAACCATCTCAAATGGGAAATGGATGATCCCCGCTCCTCCTTTTTCCTTTCCCAGCGGATTGCAGTAGCCATTCAGCGAGGTAATACTGCAGCTGTGCTGGGCACCAGCTTTAGTTGTAATGACGATTATTTTTTATAAGTAGTCTATTAAGATATATTGTTTTAATGTTTGTTTGTTTTTCTGTTTATTGGACATTGTATAAATTTTATTGAGAAGGTTATTATACATGAACATATTTGCGTGCTTTCTTTTTGATAGCTATCAGATTTCATGGCTTCAGGTTATTTGAAAAATGCTTTTTCAACTAAGAATATTCTTCACAGCCACACTGTGTTGGCACTCCTTTTCAAACCTGTACTGAGTTAGGCAACTGCAGCTCTTTCTACTTTGGTGGTGTGATCCTGTTTTGGCATGAGTAAAGAGAACCCAATTCATTTTTACCCAGTCAACTTTTGTTACCACAAGCAATGTTCAAAATGTCTCTTCCATTTTGGAGGGACCTCAATCTTCCACATGACAGAAGGAGAAGTCGCATAGCTGTAAGTACATTTTGCTTGGTTACTTTTTTTTCTTTTTCCTTCTTGTATGCACATTATCAGTGATAAAAATAGTTGAAGTAATTTTTATGTACGATTCATTCTCCAAGTGAAACATTTCTTTAGGCTAACAACAGTAGGAACTGTGTTCATCCACATTTTAATGTTTCTTTAATCTGATTGTCATATTTCAGGCATTGGATATTAGTCATAAGTGAATCACCAGCTACAGAAAGGTTACTATAAATTGGCCCAGTCAATTATTCCACCCAATTCTATTAGGAGACAACCTCTTTTTGAAGAAACTATATTTTGAGCGATTATTCAATCCATTTTTGCGGTATCACTTGTTTTAAGGGACCATATTCTGTATGAACTTAAAGCGATTCCTAAAAATATATATTATGCATCAGACTGACAAAGGACTGCAAATGCTAGCTAATATTCAACATTTATAAGAACGACAATTTACTGGGGATACACACACACATACACACCATGCTCAATCACACACACATACACTTTCTACAATGTATCAAGTATATACATACTGTACTATCTATAGGATTGTCAGTGTTTTTTTTGCCACTTTCTCCTCAATTCCTTTAGTTCTTGAATATTCACAACGTACACCAGATTCACAACTGGAATCATAGCCAGCAAACATGTTATAATAAACTGCAGTAAAGGATAGCTTCGCTTTTTAATTTCAGAACGACTGCATGGGTTGCTTGCATTGTGCCCTCCTTGTTCACAGAAAAAGTATGTTGGAATACTGTCAATTAAGTGAGAAGGATTTCTAGCAGAAAATGTATATGCTGTTAGAATTGTAATACTTAGTACCAAGTAGAACAAAAGAACATTCTTCTCAGCTGTCCCAAGCTTGAATATCTTGGACTTAATATTTGGCTGTGGAAACAAAACACATTTTATAAAGTTAGCTGTAATCTCTATATTATATTTATTAACCTGACCTGCACTTTGTTTCTTCTGTAGAGCTTGTGTATGGACCAGACCATGATGATGAGCATTGTACATCCAGATCCCAAGATAATGTCCGTAGGAAGGCCATGAGAATAAAAGTTTGCAACTCGATTTGTGCTAGCACACCAAACAGTAGGGTAGCTGGTAGGGTGAAACCCTAGATCTCTTGGCAACAACACGTTCTTCCTTAGTTGGGATGTGGAGTTTTCATTTTGTTCCTGAATATCCACTACAAAACTTGCTACTGAAGTTATAACGGGGAGTAGTGGAAGTATAATTCCAACTATCACACATGCCATATGAATGTACTTGACTTTTCCAAAGGACTGAGCATGGAGTGGAAACACAACTTTCCAAAAGAGAAAAACTATATGAAATAGCCACCAGAGTGTAGATTGAAATTTAACATATAAGTGTAAAATTCCTGCAAAAAAATCAAAATGCAATTCAAGTTAAGTTACCAGGATCTATTAATGGAAATACTGCAACATTTCACACTTGAACAAATTACCTACTCCTACAGCCAGTTTCTGTGAAAAAGCCAAAAATTGTCACTGGTTGATTATATATCTCCAAATATTATTAAGTGATTTAAAAAACATAAAAACTGCAGTGCTGCCACATGAATAGTTTTGCCCCTCAATCTTCACTACTGTTCACAAAAACAGTTGCAATCTCATTAGGTCTAGCAAAGGCTATGATGACTAGAAGGAAACGGCTGTTTAAATGATCTTTTAGGCAGGACAATCCACCTTTAAATTTTGAAGCTGCATCAACCTGCTCTTGAACTTGAAAACCATATTCACACCATTGTTGTACAATACACAAAAGGTGGTGATCAATTTCCTTTGACTAAACCTAGTGGTTTCAATTTTCCTTAGGATTCGTACAAGTACTATTGAATGGAGCACTTTCTGTTCAATGAAATATGGTGAACCTTATTGCTTACTTAACAATGGCACAATGTACTGTCTAGTACTGTCTAGCATTGTGTTCCCAGCTTCTCTGTGTTTATAGGTGTGTAAATGTTCAGGTCATGCCATCAGTATGTAGCCATTCAGCTAATCAGAGTATATATCTTTCTAAAATACATTGAAGGAACTGTCATACAGGTATCTGGTGTACCATATAGGAGGTGCTGTAATTAAGAAATAGTCTAGTCACTAAGTTTATAGATTGTCTAGCTATTGCTTTTGAGATGACCACCATAGAATATGATGGCGAGAGTAGAGTGCAGTTTGCGCAGAACCAAATAGGAAACCTTGCGATTGCTGGTGCAATTGACAAGGTCAGACATAGATCACTTAATTTATAGCAACCACTTTTCAAGTTACTATAATAGAGTGTGTTAGGTATGTTAGGGATCTACCTCCTAGTATATATATAGGAAGTGAATAGGGTAAATAGTTAGTCCTTAAATCAACTCCTACTTTGTTTAAAATAAAAGCATCGCACCATGTAAAGAGCATTGAAGTATCTGTCACTAGAGTCTCTATATTTGAATAATTGTTTTGGATTATTAGATATCTCATTTCTGTTGGCGTTCATGAGTTTCCTGCTAAGTGGGGTAGATAAAACTTATTTTGTGGCAATCTTGTTCAAAAGGTGATACAAGTATACAAGTTGCCATCAATCTCTCTCTGAAGATTTATCATTTAATAATATTATTAGGTCTGTAGACAATCACCATATCAATTTACCTATAAGTTACCTTAGAAGAGATTGTTGGTGGTTTGGTACATGTCAGGCACTGGTATCAATACTAGAAACACAGAACCCATCTTACTAGGGATTGGATAAAAAATAGCAAGGAGGAAATCTTCTGGACTGCTCTTCAACCTATTGTAAAAAAATAATCTCTAGCATGAATAATAGTAGATGTGGCAAGAATGTAGATGAACTTTGTTGCATAGCTGTTCTTGCCAGAGTTAGTAGAACTATGCTATGGTTAGAGCACTTTACTGCTAGTTTGGGATGTCCAAGATTGGATAAATCAGCGACTATCACTTGAAGTGGCTGTTGTACAAGTAGCAGAAATGATTTCATTATAGTCTAAAAGATACTGAATGTCCTTAATTGGACGATGCTAAAGTTCTATCATAAAAATATTAATTTTTGGAGTCATCTTGAAAAATAAACTATTTTGAAGTTCAAGTTGGGAGCACTTTTTGTGATAAAACTGACCCCAAAAATTTATATTTTATCACCATTTTAACAATACATATTTTAACTGCACTCAATTTTTGTATACATATTTCTAAACAGTGCTGTCTTGCTCTCAGCTTTGCTCCCATTAGAATGTACCCCCTTGCTGTCTGCTCAATTTCTTTCTAGCATTTCTCTCGGAACTTTGGCTTTTCCCTCCAGTTCTCTTTTAACCCTCTTCCTACTGCACCATATAAATTTTGATCGCCCACGATCGATTTTTTAAAATTATAAAAATTTTAATTGGCAAGGAATTCCCCCTGAAACTTACTACACACATAGTAGAAGGGTTATGTACACCAAAAAATCTTACAACATATAAGTTACATTGAAAAAAAAGTAGATAAAATGTGGTAAAATGTGTGCACCATAATTGTTTTTGATCGCCCATGATCGATTAAAAAAAATAAAAATAATAATGATTGGCAAGCAATTTCACCCTGATACTTGCTACACACACAGTAAAATGATCAAGGTAGCTAAATAAAAAGTTAGAAGATAAAGATGTTATGGCCAGTGTATGAGAGGGGATATGGGGTGTGGTTCTGGGATGGAGTCCTTGTTTTCACACTATGGAAAGACACAAAGGTGGTATGTGTGTCATCTACAGTTCACTCGGGTAATTTGAACCACCAAGTCAAGAGAAGAGTGAAGACTTCCGCAGGCATTGTGAAGCACATGGTATCTATTCCTGATGCAACCTATTATTACAAGCAAATGGGAGGAGTTGATCTTTCAGATCAGCTCCTCCAATACTTCCAGAGAAGGTGCCAGAGCCATAATTACTGGAAGACTCTCTTCTACCACTGCATCGACATCGCAGTTACCAATGCATATATTATGTATAGAGAAAACCTTCCTGCATCCCAAAGAACAAAGTATGACCATAAATTTTTTATTGGCGAGCTAGTGAGGGAACTTTTGGAAGCTTCTAATGCTACTGCTACACTCATATCCCCTTCTGTGGGACGACCACCTAGGCCATCTATTCGAGCTCAGCACAGACTGACACATGTTGACCAAAGGAAGTATTGTGTCATGTGCAAGTATGAGAAGAAGTACAAGCTTACAGACAAGCAATGCGTGAAATGCAATGGCTTTCTCTGCTTTACTAACAACCGTGACGGTTTTGCAGAGTGGCACCATCCACGAAATGATAAAATCCGTGACAAATATATGACAACATAATGAGTTCTTATTTTTATTTCCATTTTTGTGCCCTACATCATTTCTGCTAATTAGTAATTATAGATTTATGCTGCTAAATTATGATTTTCGATATAAAAATTTTCAACACAAAAAAGGCGAAATTTGTGGTCAAACCTAATATATTTAGATCCTTCTACACTTGCTCAATAAAGTTTGTGTACATGATTTTAATTAAATATTAATTATTCCTAGAGTAAAACGGGTTTAAATATTAGTATGCTATTTTAACAGTTTATAATTCAGTAGGAAGAGGGTTAAACTTATCATTGGTACATGCACTTGAGTCTTTGTGGGTCTAGGGTTATGATTTACCTGCCATTTTTGTGCATTTTTACTGAGGGGCATATGATGTATAGGAAGATTGTTATAAAGATTTACTTCTTAGTCAGCTATTTTATTGTTCAATGTTACAATCACATGTTTAGATCTTCACAAGTGCGATTAAAAAAAATCAACATGAAATGGACACAATTTATGCCTGGTTCTGAATCATATAATGTTTAAGTACAGTAACATATCAGACATAATGATGGGCGTGGTTTCACATGCATAGTCTCCAGAAGTCCCAGCAATAGGGTGGATTGTAATCTTTAGGTGTGAGATTGATGTAGAGCTCCTCCTTTACCATACTCTCCTTTTGCTGGCTCTATAAGGTAAGAGCTTGCTATTGCTGAGCATACATTGGGTGGTGGTGTTGCCATGCATGCTCTGCAATAATAAGTTCTGCCTTGTCCCTCCAATATACACACTTTCCCACATCTGCAAGGAACTCTGTATACAAAAAGTCCTCAGTGGTGACTATGAGCTAGCCAAATAGTTTAAATAACTGCACACCTGTTCATGAAATTAAAATTTCACCTCCCCCAAAAACATTACATGAGTTGGAGACCATTACCCCAAGTGACTCTAATAAACCAATATTTAACAGAACTACAAATGGGACTTAATGTATAGCTAACACACACAACAAACCAGGGCATGAAGATTTCAGATGATCTTATACATACCTGATATGACACAAAAGGGTGTCACCTCCATTGAGCTTTCAATTAGATTCCTAGATGAGCAGAAGAATTTTTTGTGATCTGTGAAGCTGACTAAAGTGAAGAGCCCTGAAACAAGAAGCATCTTAACTTTTAATGTTGAAGTATGAATGTTACTTACCCAAAATCAGTCTATATCATGATATACACTATGAAGATTGATGGAACAGTAAACCTGTGGTGACAACATGGTGGTTATTTTTTGTGCCTAAAAATTCTACCTGTAATGATAGTAATGATTTACTGAACTAGAAGATCAACTCACATTCTTTTGCATGATAGACAAGATGTAATGATTACTGCCACAGCTGCTAGAGATCCAATGAGTGATAAAGTGATGGTTGACACATCTATGAATATGGACGTTCCTTTATTGTATTGCATCCAGGTATAGCAACTTGGCGAACAAACACCCGAGTCATTTACTTGGTAGAAACCTTCAGAACATTCCAAAAATATCACTGTGGTGGTGCCATTTGGAAGACTTTCATTTCCTATCAGATTAAAAAATATAAATATATAACTAACTACTTACCCATATACTTAATTAATAGAATACAGAAGAAAATAATATATCAAGACAACAATGATGAAACAATGACAGCAACACTAGTAACATCTTCAATCAGGAAGAATCAAGGAATGAAAAGCTAAAGGTATATAATTAATCATAACAACTGTTTAGTGGACAAGAACTATGGGATTCAGCAGAATGTCTAGAATGTCCAGAATATGCGAAGGAAACATGTCAGCAGAACGAACCTCTCTTACTGGCAGTGCTGCAAGATAACTATTGGCAAACAGTGGCAAAAGGTCTATTTCAGTCCAAAGGAGACCATTATTTACTACCAGTAGACTACTTTTTATAAGCTCTCATCACCATGCTGAATAAAATCATTGCAGACTCGACACGTCATGGGATTCCTGAAGTGCTCTGGAATGATATGGTCTGCATATGCCTCCAAAGAATTCCCTGTGTTTGCAATGATGTAGAGTTTTAATCATCTGACTTGCAGTCCATGATTCCCACAGAGTGGTTGACAATGATGGTACAGGCAATCAAAGGCTGCTGAAACACCCACTGACCTTCATCTAGGCCTTGCTGTAGTGCTGGGTCATACTGATACTATGGTGTGGGGTGAGAACTGGGCATGGGCAGGAAAATAAGAACCTAAAATGGAGAAGCAACAAATTCTGAGTTTGCCTTACCTCCCAAAGGGAACTGGAATCTCAAGGAAAAACAGAAATAGAATTTCAACTTTCAACACAGGACCCAAGGAAAGTCTGACACCCAAGAGGGATTTAGAAGTTGTGGTGACTACAGACCAACCATCAGAATGAAGCCAAGCTTGTTAATCTCTCAAAAACTCCGAGATCTCACATCAAATGGTAAAATACTAAGGAATTGCAGTCATCAAATAGAGCGCCTGAACCATCTGCCATACTAATTGTGATATTAAACTTAAGGGGGGACTACACCTGAAACCACCAAAATTTGAACGCATTTTTGTAGCCATCATAACTTTCCCTCCCTTTCTTCTGTGAAGATATTTTTGATACCAACTTGTTGCTCATTCTGTGTGCTTTAAGATGATATGTGAAATGTCTCTATAGGTACATTTTCTTAGAAGATACATCCAAAAAGGCAAGGGTCACTCCAAAAATTGCACCCCCCAAACTGCGGCGAGGATATTTCCCAAGTGCCTGGTCTACAGATGCCCAAATTTGGTTTGTAGCTTACCAAGACATTTAGTTGTGATATAACGGAGGCATATTTTTCAACACATCTCTTGTTCATTAGTTCTAAGGCATTTCATTTCCAACCACACAAAATAAACGCAAAATCTGTGACAGTCACCTCTTCTAATCACCATAACTCGGCAATGCTTCAAGTTTAAAAAAATATCAAACCGTTATATCACAGATCACTAAAAGAGCTCTCAAATGAATCCTCAAATATTGAAATTGAGTCAAGTGTGGCAAAGGTATGTTCGCCGCAAAATCAGAACAAAATAGATTTTCAAAATTCCTGGCAATAATGTGTTGAAGGAGGGACAGTTGCATTTTTGGGGGAGAGTGACCCACATGTATTTCCCCCCCCTTTTCTTCTTGTGGTTACCACTTTATAACTCCTTAGATTCCGTAAACTTCATGGTATGGACTTGATATATAGCTCAAAAGATAGGTCTCTCTTTGTGCTCTCTGTTGATACTAAAATATTTTTCATAGGTATAACTATAGCCAAGTTACAGGAGCTACAAGTGGAGGGAACCTCAAAAACCTGAATGCCTGAACTGGCAGTATAAATATCTCCTGATTGCCAAGTGTTAGAGAGTTGAAATTAGCACCAGTGGCTAGAGGAGGCCCTACTCTATTCAATGAGTGTTTTTATTAGGCGTTAAAATCTAAGTACGTGGTCAAGCGTGGTCAGCGCGTGGGTGGAAAATGAATTTCGTTAATAATCCATAAAACTCATTTTCCACCCGCGCGCTTGACCACCTACTTACATTTTAGCGAACACTCATTGAATAGAGTAGGGCTTCCTCTAGCCACTGGTGCTAATTTCAACTCTCTAGCACTTGGCAATCAGGAGATATTTATGCTGCCAGTTCAGGCATTCAGGTTTTTGAGGTTCCCTCCATTTTAGGTCCAGTAACTAGGCTATAGTTATACCCATGAAAAATATTTTAGTATCAACAGAGAGCACAAAGAGAGACCTATCTTTTGAGCTATATATCAAGTCCATACCATGAAGTTTACAGAATCTACAGAGCTATAAAGTGGTAACCACAAGTTTATTTGTTTTAATTTAAAAAATGGTGCTGTTCCCCCCTTTAGTGTTCCTTGTTGGTATCAATAAGAAATGCATGGACAAAAACCATCATAACTTTGAAATGGAGCATCCAATAGCTCTAAAACTTTAGAATTGGCTAGTAGATATGTACAGCAACAGTTTGAACTGATAAAAAATATTAAAAAACCTCCAAAGTTTTTCAGGTGTAGTCCCCCCTGCAATACAGAATCAAATCAAGTTCCCAACTCTGGGCACTCTCGTTCAAAGAAATATAACTACCTGGTCAATTACTGCTACTTGCTCCAGACTATCTTAGAGAAAAGATTTGGTGATATTCATTTTCTGTGCTGGTCAAATTATTATTTATCATTATATATTATGCATGCTCATGTAAGTTTTGTTTAATTATCAGTTGGCATTTTTAACTGCAACAATTTTACTAGTAAATAATAACTAACTCAGTAGGTGAGATTGTTATGCCTACATATATCCTTAATGGAGCACATATGAGTCAGCAGGTTAAACAGTATAATATCTTTGCCTAAATTATATATTTGAGTGCTAATCCCAAAGTTGAAAGAGTTCCGCAGGCTGAGTTTCAGAAATATTATCAACTTTTGCAGGGAGGTGTGTCATCTAGTGAGCTCAACCAAATGTGCAAGGGTATTGCACAGTTGCTATCCTTTATTTGAAGATAGGGCTAGGGCTAGGGCTAGGGCTAGGGCTACCAATTTAAACAATTTAACAGATGAGCCTTATTCATTATAATGAGAAACATTACGGTGATTCCTATGTGCATGTCAGCAAAGATCATCACTTTTCAAGCATGAAAACAAATAAAGAAAGCTAGTAACCTGGACATATCATGTTTTTCCTTACTGTAAATACCTGATGCATATGTTTCATTTGTAGAGAAACTGTCATTCAGTGCAGGGCAGGATGAAGCCTCAGGTGGAAACATGGCACAGTCAGGAACATCAATGTTGAGTCTTTTAATTAGCATCCACTCCTGTTGACATACTGTGTTGCTGATCTCTTCACAATGACTAGAGGTTGGCTGGATGGGTATCCCTGATCCACCACACAGCCCAAATAGATGCTGACATAAAAAGGGAATGGCTTTACTTCTGCATTCAGCACTTGCTCCAAGTCCATTTATCAGTCGTGCAACTTTGTCTTCTTCATTCCTCAAGACAAAGATATTTCCTTCTGGATTAAGTGGACACTTGGATGAGGTCAGAATATTGTTGAATTCTGTCAGACAGATACCACTGGTGGTAGCATACTGGAGTGGTGTTGAGCACGAAGTATTTGTACTGGCATTAGATGACATCTATATAATTAGAACATGATTATTAGTGTTATATAATGTGTACATACAATGTTACATTATAATCAATCTTTACAATAATTATTTGCTGACTTTTTCTTCATTTCTTTCATAATTGGTTTTAATAAATTTGTTGCAACAGCAGAATCAGCAACTAGAATGCAGTCATAAAACAGATACCATCTGCAACATGATATACACCCACCTGCCATCTGGGTGTGCTTAGATAAGAGTATTTGCTACCTTGACAAATTGTGTTTATATAGTAAGAACGTATTCAGCCTATCCTACTAACCACATGATTGCAAAGTAAGTGGAGCAATTATGATTGTGGTGTATTTGTTAGTTGCGTGTGTCTGTCTATTACATCGTTCATTATCTGTTCGTCATTTATCGTCGGCATTGTCATCCGTGTGTACATGCGCATGGATATGCCACGTTGTTCTGAACATTCTAGATAGACAGTTGATGGCTAGAACTGAATCTCTCTCAATATTCCTTTCTGTTCTTGATTCATAAGATGTAGCAAACTCGGTACGTTCCTATTCATGTCGTATTGATTGTTACTCTTTGTGTTTTCATCATTGTGTTGTATTTGCATACAGTGTGAAATTTGTAGTAAAGTTGAATTCCTTATTGAACAAGAATTGCCAACAATGATTAGCTCCAGGGCGGATCCAGGATTTTGAAGGAGGGGGAAGGGGGGGAGGGGCAAAGAAGGAGGAAGGGTTACAGTATTGCATGGCTATGAAGCAGAAGTGTATGCATGGGAGACCACATTGATACAAAATTCCGGTTTTTATACATATTATTGTTATGTGAAAGTAGTATGTATTGTATAGATGAGATGTAATTAGTCATAATAGCATTCACTTTGGATGACTTCGGGCAAACTCTTCAATCACTTCTTCAAGTGTAATTTCTATATCTCGATGATAAAACATCATTGACAATCCATTAAGACGTTCTTTTCCCATGGTGCTCCTTAATGGAGACTTTATTAGCCTGAGCATGCTGATTGAGTGTTCACACTCGCAACTCTTAACTGGTAGAGTGCCCATTATACTCAAAAGAGTGTGAATATTGGGGGGAAAGTCATAGTATGTGCTAGGGTCTTCTCTGGGGTATCAAGTTCAGAAGCAACTTCTGTCAGCCTTCCATTTGTGTTTCCTTAAAGTCTCAAGCTCTGAATCAATACATGTCAAAGATGGGAGATCATCACTATAAAACTGCAAAACACTTTCTACCTGTTGTCTGTTCAATATTGCAGCATCCTTAATAACAGCTGATGGTAAAAGATGCATAAATTCAACAACATTTTTTGGATGAAGATTCGTCAAATCAATTGTTAATTAAGCTCGACTATCAAGAATGGAGTTATAAGATTCCAGCAGTAATATTCTTGGTAGTTGTCAGCCACTATGTTTGAACGATGTTGCTGCCTGGATGCAATTCTCGGTACTGACTCTTCAAGACCCACAGGTTGTGCCATTTTTCCCCCCACTGTATACCCGAGCATTAAATGATTTCACATTGGATCGAAGACTCTGCATGGCATTCTTAACAGTTTCCACTTCATGCTAAGCTCGTGCAATATCTGTATATTGGCCTTGAATGTTTACACTTAATCCCTTTGTGTATGTCAATACACTAAGAGTAGCTTGCAGTGTTACAAGAAATTGAAACTGTGATAGAGCCAGGAGAAGGGATCGAGCTTCAGAACGTGAATCTCTGTTCCACTCTTTTATAGTAAGTGAAATTGCTTCTAAGCAACAAAGTATAGGAAGATAAAGATCTGAGAATACCTCAAAAGCCTCGTGGCCCTCCACCCATCTAGTGCGACATAGTTGCTTTAGCTTCTTTCTTTTTTCACCTTCTAGTGTGTCATCAATCCATTTCTCTTGTGACAGCTGCCTTTTTCGTTTGCAGCTGCTCCAGTCTAGGAATCAGGAGAGGAGGCAGAGGTTGAACAGACAGCTCAGACTGAACCAGACATCTAACTTACATGGCTGGTGCTCTAACCATTAAGCCACTGGGACCGTCTGTTGAGTTAGGTGCAAATTCAAGGACTTATGTCTGACTGGTTCACATCTCCAAGTGATGAAGGGCAACTATATACTTGTTGATGATCATTAGGTACCCGTTTTCCCCCTTTTCTGTCATGTCATGTCATGCTAGGCTGGGACCACAGTTGATCTCCATTACTCAGCTTGGGGTCGGGGGGGCTAGGGTTGCATGAGCAAGCTCAGGATTGACCCCAAATGCTGGCCTTTGCATGTGACATACTCGGAAAAAACCCCGACCCAGACAGGACTTGAACCTGCAACCTCCAACTTACATGGCTAGATTTCAAGCTAACCAAGAGTTTTTGCTTGATAATCTCACTAATACTTGAAAGAAGCTCAACTATAGTCATGTGAGACTCATATGTAACTGTGGATTTGCAACTTAACATTCCCATTATCAATTTGCAATATAATTTAAAGAGTTGTAGGTGGTAGTGTGTGGATATGGAATTTGTACAGATTTCTTCATTAATTCACGGTTTTCATTCTTCGTTTTCTAGCTAGCCAATGCTATTTGTTCCACTACAGTTCCATGTTCAGACAGAGAGAGCAAAATAGCCTTTTTCCCCATCGCCATAACATGCCGGTCTGATTTGTATAAAAATAAGTTGCCTTAACCCAGTTGCTCACAGACCTACTCATCCATGCCCCTTGTACCTTATAAACGTACACAGCACTCCCTTACTCAGGGATAGTTCACCATCCTATCAGTGGGTGACCTGCCAAACACGGACTTAAGAACAATCAGCTACTCTGCAGGATTGAACCTGTTCATTATCACTATTAGTGTTGATAGCATCACGGCCACATTAAGTCATTGTTATTATGATGTTCAGTGCATGCATTTCCTTGTAAGGAGACATCCCAAACAGGGCCAGTAGCCTAATTAAGTAAACTGGTTTGACCATAAGGATAGTCTGCCAGTATTATCGGAGTGCTCTAATTTTGGAGTCTTTCATTTTTTCTGTCTTTGCTTATTGTACTTCAGTCACAAAGGCTTTAACTATACTTCCTCTTTGGCACCGATAACTTAATTACGGTTCCGACCCGGGTTTCCCTCGACGTGTGATAGCTAAACCAGATTCAGCAGCTAGTTCCGGGCTGTCACAGGACACCCTAGGACATCTGGTGACAGCAGTGGAATGAACCTGACAAGCACGAGGTGCCAAGACCTGCTTAGCTAAGACCAGCTACTTGCTATTTATTTTGTTAGAATTGATCGAACAGTCAGAATGTCAAGGAAGCAAAATAAAAAGGAGACAATTCCAGATGCACGAATAAGTGAATCCGAATCAGAAGAAGAGGGTGCAGGCAGCCAGCAGTCCTCATCAAATGGCAAGACTGCAGACGCACAAAAACCACCAGAATGGATGCAGATGCTAATTTTCATGGACAAGAGTAGAAGAGAGGATGAAGTTAGAAAAGCGGAATTGAGAGAAGCCAGACGGAAGGAAGAGCAGACAGCCTGAGATAGCGTGAATCAGAATCAGCTGGAAATGCAGGAGAAATGGTGGGAAGAGCTCTTGGAAATAACAAGAACAGGAATTGCTCTCGATACATCCGCAGAATTGGTACGCACAACTGGGGAAGTCCGACAAAGAAAAGTGGACCGGTTTCGAACAAAAGAAAAGGATGAAGAAGCTGAATCAGATTTTGAAGCGCATATGACAACATCCAGGGAAGACAGAGCAGAGTGGACATGCCACCTCACCTCACTGCTGGATTCAGCTGCCAGCAGAGTCTACATTGGACTAAGTGAGGAAACAAGACTTGACTACGACTAGGTCAGAGCTGTACTGTTTGGTCATTACCGTGTACAGCAGGCGTCTCACAGACAGAGACTAGACGAACTGAAAAGAAAGGATGGTGAAGCATAGGTCACTATGGGTGAAAGAGCCAGACACCTGTTGAAACTCTGGGCCTCAGACTGCACTACAGTTGGATGATGTAATAGAGCTGGTAGCAACCGACTCCAGTGATGAAGACCATGCCCAAGCCACTAGCTACTCATGTGGAAGAGCAGAAGAAGAAGTCCCTCAGAGAAGCATTGCAGACAGCAGATGAATGGATAATGAACCACAACTGGAGCTATGCAGTCTCATCTGTGGCAGATAAATCAGCAAACAGATTCCCCAGATGGGAAGACTGACAGCATCAGAGCAGAGATGACAGAGGTGGATGGACTCCTAAAGACAGACACAGAAGAGACAGACCTCGGACACAGAGCCCAAAAGGAGGAGAAAGAAGTTCACCAAAAGAGGCACAGAACGGAGAACAGTCAGTAAAGCATCGGAAAAGTCAACCCAAATTTGAAAAAAGTGGGAAACTAAGATGCTTTTGTTGTAATATGAATGGGCACTGCCTCTGAGTACCATTCACTAGCTGTTTTTAGCAAGCTCGAAGTTGGACACAATCAATCTAGTGAAGCTTCAGATCCAACAGCAGGAGCTAGCTCTTCTGGATACAGAGATTGCCTGAAAAGCAATAGTCACTGGACGAATAGGAGAACTCAACAGCAAAGACATCCTCCTAGATACTGGAGCTGGACAGACAGTGGTACGGTCTGGACTGGTCAGAGATGAGCAATATCTGGGCAAGACCAAACCTGCCCAAGGATTTGATGGCAGGATACAGAATCTCCCATTGGCAAAGGTGGAGGTAGAGGTTGGAATCAGTCGACCTGGAACGAAGTGCTGGTCGTGGATGGAATAGGCCATAACATGCTGCTTGGAAGGGATGTACCTGAGCTATGGGACTTGGGAAAGCGGTTATTGTATGACAGAATGATTAACCTAGTAAGAACAAGGGGCATGGATACTGAGCCACTGAAACAGCTTCCCCGAACTACCAAGAGCCTGCAGCCAATGATGAGGATGCAGAGACTGAAACAGAATGCGAATCAGACGAAATGAGGTAAGTGGTTTTGGTTCCCTCAATGCTATAGGTGCCAGACGACTGCCATACGAGATGCAACCAGCAAATCCCACACCAGACAAAGAAAAGGAAATGGAGGTTGATGAATCAGGAGACGAGGCAGAGGTTGAATAGACAGTTCGGGCTGAACCGTGAGGAGGAGGTCTCCCTCAGAATGAAGCAGAGCCGATCAGCTAGATGTAAGACCAGAGCGGACTACCTCCGAGGAAGTGCCAAAATTGTGCAGATCACTGGTCTTATCCCTAGCTTACTGCCAAGGACATCTCGCAAGAGACAGGACAACCAACAGAATACTAGACGAATCCTTGTGGCCAGGAATCTACAATGAAGTGAAGCAGCTGTGCAAATTGTTTACAGAATGTCAGATGCATATAGAAGCAGACAGCCACCAGCACCTTTGAGACCATTACCGGTAATTAATGTTCCATTTAGCTATGGATATTATCGGGCCATTACCAGTGACAAATGAGGGGAACAAGTTCGCAATGGTGGCGATGGATTTTGCAACCAGATGGCCAGAAGCATTTGCAATGAGACAGATGGACAGTGCTACCATAGCCGACAAACTCCTGGTTTTATTCACTAGAGTTGGTGTACTGGAGGAGATTTTGATGGACTCTGGTAAGAACCTGACAGGAAAATTAATGAGAGAACTGTATAAGTTGTTAGGAGTAAGAGGTATCACCACCACACCATACCACCCAACCACTGACGGAGGTTTAATGGTAGCCTAAAAGAAATGACCAGAAAGACTGGTAAAAAGTGGAATGGGCAATGGGATCTGGCATTGCATATAGGGAGTGCTCCCAATTGTGTATGGGTTGGTCTAGATGAAACTAAAGAGGAATCTCTTTTCATCATGGTTACTCCACCAATGTTTCAACCAACATGCTTTAGTTTTCTTCAAGGTGAATGACTAGGAGAATATCGAAGCTCACCAAATGCAATCACTTCTTCTGACTTATTGTATGGGCAGCAGATCAGAGGACTGATACAAGCCTTGAGAGGGAGATGGGCAGGTAAAAAGAATGAGTCTAACAATGTTGTGTTTTATCTGACCACAATCCAGGACAGGCTGGAACAAATCAAGGAACTGTCAGCAGCCAGAGAAGAGAGCCAGAAGGCGGATAGCAAGGAAAGATTTGACCTGAAGGCAAGAGAAAGAGAGTTTCAAAAAGGAGAACTCATGATTGTGAGGATGCCAGCACTGGTTAAAGAAATGGGAAACCTACACCATCACTGAGAAGCTGGATGAGATGACCTACCATATCAGTATGCCGGAACACCCCAGGAGACTTGTGATGTGACATGTGAACTTGATTAAATCATTTGTGTCTCCCACTGCAGGGTGCATGATGGTGGAGTTGGTTGATGACAAAGATTTCGGACCTCAGGAGAAAGAAGGAAGGAAGCACTGGCCTTCCCTTGGAGAGAAGCCATCAGAAGGACAGAGAAACAGAGTGTAGGAGTTGTTAGTCTGACACAGGGATCTTGTGGAAGTGCAACCAGGTCTCACAAACCAAGCAGAAATCAGACTGGAGACAGGTGCAGCATACCCCTTGAGCAAACCACACTACCGACTGGATGTAGGCAAGGCTCAGCTAATGGATGATGCCATTAGGGAGCTGATTGCACATGGCATCATCTGACCATCAATGAGTCCATGGCCTTGCTTGTCGCTTAGAAAGATGGCTCAAAGAGACTCTGCATAGATTATAGAGATCTAAACAGCATCACCATCTCAGGTCCGTTCCCACTCCCTCACATTCCAGAGTTGTTGGATAAACTGGGCAAAGCAAAGCGTCCTTCATCTCCACACTCGATTTGGCCAAGGGTTATCATCAGCTACCAATGTATCTGGATTTGATCGCAAAGACAGCATTCATCACTCCCCATGGGAAATGGGAATATCTGAGGATGCCCTTTGTCCAGCAATTTCTCATATGGGTCAAAATAAGTAAATTCGTTCAACACCGCTACCGCTTCAGTCTACTTTGCTATTGATATTTTGGCAGAGGGAACCCTCTGGAGCACTTCCAGGTAGTATGTGGTTTCAAATTGTGGTATAGGTTTTGAGCTACATGCTGCTATGTAAACGAGGGTGGGCGATTCTACTATGCCCCAAAATAAGGGGTAGGGGTAACATAAATGTGAATATCTTTGTATATACTCAACCAATTTTTAATTTTGAGACATCAATGTACTCGTGTTATATAGCTCTCTCTCTGAATTAGCAGATATTGGTTAATTGCTGCAATCTGTTATGACCAGATGTCAAGAGTTCCTGTGTTCTTGCTGTTTACTTATCATGCTCTTACATATAATAGTATACATGGACTAGAACCAATTGTAGGTTGTTAAAATTTCTAGGGAGAGTAGAGTTCTTTTGAATTTGGACACTAGGATAATTTGGAGCAAAGTTATTGTTGACATCTTAGTTTGAAAATGTTATTGACATTCTTGGCGTTCTTAGTTTGAAAAAAGTGCCCCCCCACCCCCCCACCCCGCCCCTCTTCCAGTCCAACTGCCTGTAGCATAGTTGAAACACCACCTATGTAACACAGTCTCATGTAAAACCACACTACATGTCCAAAACTATGCTAATAATATGCATTATGCAGTGTTATGAGACAATGGCACATGGTGCACCCAGTTTGACCTAAGTATGGTAGAGGAAACACTACTGTCTATGCCAAGAAATTCTGACAAGTGCTAATCTACAATGGCCAACCCAGAAAGTGAAGAGATGTGCATGAACCTGCTACCACCAAAGAGAAAAGCTAACAAACTTTGAGAAATGCATAATCTGTCAGGTGGACTCTAAGGAGACCCTTAGAAATGGAAGGGAGACCTCCATACAAAAATGTATTGCTGCCCTGGTTCGTAAGGATGAAGTATATCAATGTCTCATACCATATCTGGACCATTTGTCAAGTATTGGCATTCCAGATGTTATGAATGTCGGACAAGCAAAGAAAACCTGCACTATGTGCACAACCTGAAAACAGCGTATTCACCAATACCATCAAATGTAAGCACTGCTACAAATATGATGAGCATTCCAGGGTGCCCCAGGTCTCAATCAAAACCTACTGACTGAGAATTAGCTGAAGAGATCACAACTGACCTGGATGATGGAAAGCATTTGACATATCAGTGTTACTAGCAGATACAAAATGTTATTGCAATCAACAGGAGTGGAAGCAGAAAGCTACACTGGCCGAAGGTTAAAAGTGCGACTGAAAAAGAAGTTTGGTGATGACATTGTTTTCCATAGGCCATGTGACCGTACAAGATCAGAGCTCTTGTACTCAAGCTCAATATCTCTTCAAGATGTCATAAACTTTGCCTACCAGAATAAAATTGCTGCTGCCAGAGAAGTTCCTGGAACTAGTGAACAACACCCAACTGACTCTAACAGAGTAAGGCTGCTGTACCGCACTGTCGAACTGATTAAGTCAGAAACCAATGATTGTCAAGGCATATCAGTTCAGCCATCTAATATCAATGATCCATTTCATCAAGGCAGAAAGGACTGGAGACTGGCTTCTACACTTTTCTGTCACCGCTGCAATGGCCCCTAATTTTTTTTGCTATGGATCAACCCAACTATTCTAGATGTCTGCCAGTGTACTTGGCTGATATGCAACAACTGTCAGTGAGCCACCCAGAGGTCTACAAGTTCATCAGTGAGAACCATGCCATCAGTCGGTCTACTCACCCATTTGCTCAAGTGTGGACAGATATGGCTCTAGAGCAATCAGTAAATCATGGCAGCAAGTCAAGAGGTGGTATTATAGGTATAAGTCAGAGACCAGGAGCTTTGAACGTTGGTTTCTAACAAGTCATGAGCGAGCAGCCATAACAACATCTTAAAGGAGATGTGTAACCTCGAGAACTCAGACTGTGTTGGCACACACAAGCAAGTAGCACCTAGGAGGATGCAGAAATATGAAGATGATGTTCAAAATCTGTTGGCAACCATAAAATCTGGTCTGATGACATACCCCTTCTCCCTTGATGAAGATGTTGATTGCATCTCACTGCTGGTCAACTTTGCAACAGGAGTAGTAATGCCTCCAGATTCTGCAGCCCGCCTACTCAAATCCTACGAATTAGGCACTGCTCAGATAGCAGAATTTGTGGAGCAAAGACTGAATACCAATGAAGTGAAGTTCTGGGATGCACTGCCAAACCTAAAATTACCACAGTGGTTCAAAAGAAAAAGGTGAAGACAACTGATGAGAAATTGATTACTATCAGTACTGACCGTGACCTCTTTGGATGTCTTATGATAGCAGCAAAGGAAAGAAATATGAGAATGAAAGAAGTCCTGACCAATGAGCTATCAGCAGTACCATTCTCCTTGGCACACTCAGATGGTAGTCTCAGAACAACTACAAAAGAGTAGATGTACAGCCAAGATTACCACAACTAGCATCCAGCAATCAAATGTCTACAGCCCACATCTTTGATGGGATGGCACTTGTGTAGATGGTAAAGTCTAGTGCTGCAGTGACTTTTGGCGATATGGCATCCAAGTATATACTACCATTTGATTACTGCACCAATAATTCAGAATGGTTGTCAATGAGTTGATGTCGTCTTTGACCGGTACATCAGCCAGTCAATCAAAGCTGGAGAGAGATAAAAATGAGGAGTCTCTACAGCCTTAGAGGTGAAAATTCTGGGTCCAAATACACCTATTCCCAAGCAGTGGTCAAAATTCATTGCCAATACAACAAAAAAAGTGAATCTGTGTGCCTTCTTGACACATACCTGGTGCTATATAGGTGAAGACAGCCTGCTGGGAGGTCAGCAACTGGTCCTTGGAGGTGGCTTCAAAATGCTCAGAGGTCGGTTCTAATGACCAAAGGTCACTTTGAAGATGTGGACCCCCTGAAGTCAGATCACGAGGAAGCAGACACTAGACTCTTATTACATGCACAGCATGCCTCTCATGTGTACAAGAGGATTGTTATTCAGTCACCAGGCACAGATGTTGCTCTCCTACTCACTATGGTGGACTCAACTGCCGGGAGCTGTGGTTCCGCACAGGAGTAAAGGACAAAGTTAGGTACATACCTATCCACAGTCTGGCTGGGGAACTAGGACCACCACAACTGTGCAAGGTATTGCCAGGATTGCATGCACTGACGGGTTGTGACTCCAACAGCTCACTGTCAGAATCTGAAAAAAGAAAGCTTGTTTGACAATCCAGAGAAGAGCCAGAACTCAATAGTAGTACAGCATATGTTCACTCTATACAACAGCTAGGAAGGCTGGAAGTAAAATAGACAATGTGAGGTATTGGTTGTTCTGTCAGGAAGAAACAAAAAATGAAAGTCTCCCCCCTACATCAGACAGTCTACAGCAACACATGAAACGAGCCAAACTACCAGGCCTATATATGGAAAATGCTGAAGCTTATGCAGAATCTGCCACAGGCTGCTGGACATGGCTGGGAATTTGTGAACAGTCCTGTGCTAACGACCAAAGATCCAGCACCACTAGGACTGAGTATCTGCCATTGTGTCAGCAGTCGTTGTGTAGCTGTACCTGCAGAAAAAACAGCATGCCATGCACTGAAGCTTGTGCTTGCATGACTGACCAAATCTAATAACAGATGGATGAGTCGACGGATGATGAAAACACTGAGCAAAAATGCCACTGACATTATGATTACTGTACAAAAACATATACATGATGATTTGTAATTATCTTATGAACATCAGTTAGTATGGATTGTGGATATTGCCCGTATGTTAACTCAATATTATAAACAATCTATGATAGTTATATATGTAGGTCTAGATAATGTATATTCACCCTGAATTTTCGTTTCGGAGGTGGATAGTTGGGGGGGAAACTAAGAAATGAGGCATTTTGACCTCCAGTGGCATCAGATTACATTTAATTAAGTAACCCAACAATGTACACATTCTGGTAGAGCTTTGTAATACGAATTCATTGAGTTCTCAATATTAAAATTGGTTGAGTATATACAAAGATATTCACATTTATGTTACCCCTACCCCTTATTTTTGGGCACAGTGAATCGCCCACCCTCGTTTACATAGTAGCATGTAGCTCAAAACCTATACCACAATTTGAAACCACATACTACCTGGAAGTGCTCCAGAGGGTTTCCTCTGCCAAAATATCAAAGCAGACTAAGGTGGTAGGGGGTGTTGAACGATGACATTCTAGCATGGTCTTTACTCATGACCATTGGCTTAAAAAATGCTCCCAGTACCTTTCAAAGGTTGATGAATTCGGACCTGGCAGACTTTGCAGCCACCTATATTGTTGGTTGACATAGTGGTTTTCAGCCTGGATTTCAATAGCCACTTGCAGCTGTATTTAAAACACTTACAGAAACAGGACTCAAACTGAAACCCAAGAAGTGCACGCCGCAGCAGGACATTGCCAATACCTGCTGGACACTCAGCAAGGGAAAGATAAGACCGTTGCAGGCAAAAGTAAAGGCAGTGTTGCAGTCCCACCCAGTAAGAAGAAGGACATGCGTGCATTTTTAGGATTGACGAATTATTATCGCCGATTTGTCCCCAATTACGACTCATTAGCCATACCTCTCAATGAAGCTACAAAAAAGCTACAAAAAAGATAGAGCAGACAAGGTTGAGTGGTCAGCAGCCAGAATCAAGGCTTTTGAACAGGTGAAGAAAGCCTTTGCTAGCAACCCAGTGCAGAAAATATTCCTATTACATATAGATGCCTCGGGTATCAGCATAGGGGCTGTGCTCAGTCAGGATGATGGACACAGCATAGGGGCTGTGCTCAGTCAGGATGATGGACAGGGAGCTGACCAGCTGGTTTCCTATTATTCGAGACGACTCAAACCAGCAGAAACCACGTACACTGTCACTGAACAGAAATGTCTAGCAGCAGTCGAGGCAGTCAGACATTTCAGGGTGTACCTGAGTGGACCCTTTACTATTGTGACAGACCACTGTAGTCTCCTCTATCTTCATCATATGAAGGATGAAAAAGGAAGGTTGGCCCGTTGGGTACTGGACCTTCAGCCTTACCTGTTTGAGGTAGTCAACAGAGCAGGCACACGACATCAGAATGCTGATGGGCTCTCTCGTCAATCTAGGAGTAGGACTTCACCCCCTGAAGGGAAGAGAGGGGTGTCACCGGGTGACCTGGACTTGCAAGAACAATCAGCTACTCTGCAGGATTTAACCTGTTCATAATTATTAATTATCACTATTAGTGTTGATAGCATCATGGCCACATTAAGTCATTGTTATTATGATGTTCAGTGCATGCATTTCCTTGTAAGGGGATATCACCTAGCAGGGCCAGTAGCCTAATTAAGGGAACTGGTTTGACCCTAAGGATAGTCTGCCAGTATGATCAGAATGGTGCTCTAATTTTGGAGTCTCTCAGTTTTTCTTGTCTTTTGCTAATTGTACTTCAGCCATAAAGGCTTTAACTATACTTCTTCGTTGATCAGTCAGCCCATTTCAGTGGTGGCACAGTAAGCTCCCTGGTGGCAGCCTACTTAGTGATAGCTAAACCAGATTCAGCAACTAGTTTCGGGCGTGTCACAGGACACTGCACCCAGGGTCTTACCTCAAATTATTCTTGTATGGACCTCATTTTACTTTTCTTTCCAGGTGGTTGCTGAGGTGGCATTTCATTAGCTCTTTTCTGTAACAAACTTAGCTTGCTGCCTGCCTGCCACCCTCTCTATTCATGCCGTACTACTCATATCCTGCCATGCTCACCTCGTCCTCCTTCTGCAAAAATATCTCCACTAATACTGGCACATCAAACTTCTTCTTTCCCAACACTACCTTCAAATCCACCTCCCTTAACCACCATCCTCTACAATTAACAAATGCCACACTCAACCACCCAGTTTCCCTATCTTTGGTCCCTCTCCCAACCCCCACCATCCTGGATTTGTTCATGATCATGGACATCTTTTCTTTGGCCAGCAGGTGCTCCTTCCCTGGATGAATCTGCTCCCAGTGCTCCCCTACCTGACGGTTCTTGCCCCTTTCCACCCCCCTCTGTGTTGTTGTCCTCCACCGAGTCTCCCCCTGACAGCCCACATGCACAAAGTTGCAGTGGATACGACGTTCCCCTTGACTTTTCCTCCTGGCCTCTATCTACACTCCCCCTTCTCCCCACCACCCTTTTGCATTCCGACTTCTTTCCCCCGCGTGCCTTCTCCTGCTGTTTCACTTGCTGGCGACTCTTCATTTGCCACTGCTGATTCACCCACTGCACCAAATACACTCCATTTCCCCCCAGACTCTCTTTCCTCCTCTTGTATCTTCCTTTCTTTCTCATGATAATTGGTCTCCCTACCAATTTGCTCAAGATCTCCTGAAAATTTTCTTCTTCCCCTCTTCGTAATATCCTTATGTATATATTGCCTCCATCCTTCAACAACTTTGCTTGTCCTATTTCCTTTACCACCT
The DNA here is from genome assembly GCA_028752905.1 of Cladorhizidae sp. MBARI D1340-BT2. NCBI lineage: Eukaryota > Metazoa > Porifera > Demospongiae > Poecilosclerida > Cladorhizidae > Cladorhizidae sp. MBARI D1340-BT2. Next base: position 37,268,525 of record JAQNBH010000009.1, on the reverse strand, counting down.
TCTCTGTTTTATCTTCCTTACCCACTTCCTCTACAACTCCCATGACCTGCTTTCTGTTCCCTCCTTCTTCAGACACAGAACTTCTGATGACCATCTGCTCCATATCCACTTTAACAGCAACTTTGTCCTCCCAGGTCCCTCCATCAATAATCTTGCTGTGCGAGAGCCCCTACATTGTTTCTTTAGCACCTTTATTAACATCTGCCATCACCTGTTCTAACTTCCTCCCCAAGACTTCAATTCTTCTCTGTTTATGCTTTACCTGCTTTTCCAATTTTTCGACCCTCAACAGAACATTAGCCAGCACATCACCCATTTGATGAGTTTCCATCAGTTTCATATTAACCCACACATCACCGCTCTCTCTATGTTCCAACTTCTTTAACACATCCCTCGTCAATACATGTACAGCGTTGGTGACATTAGTATCTACTAACCCACCACCATCTCTCTCGTCCAGACACTCCTCCTTAACTTTCTCTATTAAATCCTGCTTCCTTAACATAAACTTATCACTGAAACATCTTACTATAATATTCATTACTCTTTCTTGTGCCTCTTTCCGGTTCTCGTATCAACACACTTCACAACCAGCATTTCTTTTCCTTTACCTTCAAAATGAACTTCTTCCTTCCCCACACATGCTCCATCCAAACTCCCAAAACATCGACTACAAACCCATTTTTTCTCATCTAAACTCTTAATATCCTCCTCAGACATGCCAACACATCTTTGGTGAAACCATCCCCCACAAAACCCTTCACAGCCAATCCAACTTGAGCCTTCCTCCGAGCATTCTTCATCCTTAGAACATACCACATCTTGTACCACATTTACTGCCATATTATTTTTGATGATTACACATACACATATTTTTCGGTCATCTTATTTCTCATGTCTATTGTTGTTTTCTTTCATCCATGATTTTTTTCTCACACGCGAATTATTAACCCAATTATGGTATGTATAGAGTGACCCTACCCTCTCCTGCTAGACAGGAATGGTGAAGCAGAGAGGCTATTATAATATCTCGGAAGTACTTACTGGTCCTAGCTCAACTTAGTTTAATAGCTTCAGCCCAACCATTAACAATTTAAGAACTCATAAATACTGAACTAAAATAAAATGTAGCCACAAAATAAACTTACCTCTGATCCTGGAAAATAATAAAATACTATTGGCAGCGAAAATAGACTCCACACTCCAATAATTAGCACACAAGGTAGCACTACTACTTCTAAGTACTGCCAATTCCATTTTGCTTTACTTTCCTCTGTGGTATGTGGTAGCTCGGCTGATAGAAGAACTGCTAGTGTCAACATCCATTGCTAACATAGCTGCAGCCTGCTAAATGACGAGCCTAAATTTACATTTAACATAAGCCATATGCGCAGACACCACCCATAAAAATGTGCCAGTCTAATGAGCGAGCACCGTGGTTATCGCATTGGTCTTCAAAAGGCATGATTGGCATTTCCTCCCTCCACTTCCAGTGTAGTCGATACTGAAAAGTACTGTGTACTATTTGCTTACTAAGCCAAGTGGAAAAAGGATGTTTTGAGGCACTCTAGATAGAATAGTAAAAAACATCCTTCCAAATCCCAAATCTTCAGCAAGGCTAAAGGCAAGGATGGATATTTTACTACCTATTATGCTTTCTTTCTAGTTCCACCACAATGTTGATGATTGTAAAATAAAAACTTATACCCATCCTGAAACCTAGATTGACAGAAATGGCATCAGAAACTGTCAGAACACATCCTGTCAGTCATAGCAGACACAATCAAGCTCTATGCTGGCGGGGTTATCTTTAAGGGGACCTAGAGGTGATTGGACAGCTAACTCTGCAACAAGTAAGTGGCAATTATTGCACACACTGCCAACGTTAATCATATTTTGCATGAAAGTTTAGACAGGGAAAGAAGAACCAGCATTACACATTAAAAATATATGATTTTGCCATTATTACCCATAACCTGCATGAGACAATTATGAAACCTCTGAAAAATGTGCACTTCTAGATTGTCATAGCTGATGAGGTTACAGACTCCCTTGGCAACCAGGAAATACTGTCACTCTGTTTGATATTTATTGACATAACTGGTACAGAGGGAAGCCTAATCTAGACAAGCCTGCTGTAAAATATGTGGTCAGTGCTATCCTGGAGCAAACATGGCTTGGATGTAAGCACATGCAAGGGCAGTCACTTGATAGTGCTTCAGCAATGCCTGGTGAGAAAAAAAGCACTAAGCTGGGAGGGAAAAAAACCTTGCTCTATATACTCACTGTCATACCTGTATTCTAAGGGTATTAATTGGGAAGTGATGCTCTGTTCAGATGTTGGGTATAATCAATGAGGCGGCATTCTTTTTCTTCTACCTGTATTCCAATGGCCTGAATTTGTGTGCTCCGGAAATCCATGTCTCTAAACTCAAAGTCTCTGCAAGACAACAGATGGACTGAAACACTTGATTGCCTAGAAATATTCCATGCTCTATATGAGTATATTTCACCATACTGCATGCTATGTGTGAGTCACATGAGCATACAGAACAAGGATGCAGCAAGGACCAAAGATAATTAGTCTTGGGACACACCCACTCCGACCAGAGAAGAGAAATTGAAATATTCACTGAAAACTGGCTCCAATATTACTACATTGGTTACGCTCTTCAATCAACTGAAAGGATTTAGTAACAAAGTTCTGAAACATGCTGTTGAGATGGTAGCTGTATCAAGTACATTGAAATAGCTATTAGCAAAGTCCATAATCAGAGACAACTTTAAATCTCTATAGAATGATCGGCGTGATGATGCCGAGTCTTTACTAATAAAATCAGATCATAGATCACAATCCCAAGATGATCCAAACATCAAAAACTATTGAACACATATCTAGTCCTGCTGACAGCAAAGTATTTCATCCTAGCAACATTTTAGTTCACTAGGAATGACCTCTGGCCAGTCATTCTTGGTGGTTTATTCCTATGATGAATTGAGCATCATTAGCCACAGCTTCTTTCACTTGTCTTGCTGTAACTGGGAGAAAATTAGCTCGAACTTCAAATGGACACTAAAGAATGGCAGACTATATTGTTTTCATAACCTGGTAGCCGAGACGCCATTTTACACTACGGCAGTTGATAGAGAAAGCTCTTTATCCTCCAGACCAAGTTTCAAGTAGATTTGTCTCTTTCTTACTGAATGAGGAAGTCACATGAAATTGATTCCATCTCACACCATATAATAGATTTTTTTTAAATTAAAGACAGCAGACCAGAAAGGTTGCTGGATTTTCATTTGGAAAGAAGGTACTCATGTCAGCAACATGCTATAACTATGGAGGTGGGATACACCATTTTTTCATGATGCAGAAACCTTTACCTATCAATCTTGATAGGTAGCTAAAAATGTACTTCTGCTCTCTGTGAGCATAATTGGCTTTATTGGATGGATAACTGAATCCATATAGGTATGGACACAGCTGTGGATAATGGTTCTATGTGACATATAATTAAATTATCACTCAGCCTATAATGTAAATGTTCCTTGGTTAGAGACTCTACTGGAGGATCCGTAACTCTCCCCCTTGCCCCTCTGGCAGTATACTACAGGTCGAGTCATCCAGCCAAGCTTGCCGGGACAGGCCATTGGCATTGCCGTTGGAACTTCCTGGTTGTTGATGGATGGTGAAGCTATAAGGCTGGAGTCTGAGCAGCCACTGAGTCAGGCTGCCTCTGGTGTCCTTCATGTTATTGAGGTAGCAGACGTGGAATGGCACATCAGTAAGATACACTTCAAAGTGCTGGATTTTGTCGACAATAGCCAGACACCTCTTCTCTACTGCAGCATAGTTGGTTTTGCAAGGCTTGAGTTTTCGAGTAACGCAATGGGCCAATTTCTATCGATGTCCGTTGTCTGGCTCAGTACTGCACCGATGCTGATGTCCGAGGCATCCATGTGCAGAGTGAATTCGCATGAGTAGTCAGGCCCCTGTAGCACCAGATTAGTGGTCAGTGCAGCTTTCAGGTTGTCTGCTATTGTTCCAGCACACCACTTTGTCCGGGCACTCCTTTTTGAAGAGGTCAGTCAGTGAAGTGGCAAAGGTAGAGTACTGCAGCCAGTAATAGCCAGCTAGGTCAAGAAAGGACCTCATGTCCTTCTTGTTCTTGGATACCCCAAAAGCCCGAACGGCAGACACATTGGCCCTCTTCCCACAACATGTCACAGGTACAGCCATTGCTAGGTGGTACTTGGCAGCTTTCACGGTCAATCTTGCTGTGGCCAATCTAGTTAGTGCCTCATCGAAGTGACAGAGGTGGTCTTCCCATGTGGCACTGTAGACAATGACATCATCCATGTATGCAGCAACGGAAGCAGGGAGGTCCCCGAAGATGCCATTCATGAGGCTTGGAATATGTACAGGGCCCCTACCAGGCTGAAAGGTGCATAACAGCAAATTTATATTTCCTGAATGTGGTAGTAAATGCTCTCTTCTCTCTGGAGTCCATTGCAACAAGTACCTGCCAGTAACCAGAGGTCAGATCCTGTGTGGAGATCAACATGGCCCCAGCTAGCCTGTCCACAAGGTCTTCCCGTGAGGCATGGGGAAGTTATCTGGCCGAGTTACCACATACAACTTTCTGAATTCGATACAGAATCTTGATGAGCCATCCTTCTTCGGTACTCGGAAAATGGGTGCCTTCCAGGGACTCCTGCTGGTCCTAATGATGCTCTTGCACAACATATGGGCTACCTCATCCTTCACTGTCTGCATGTTGGGGCATGTGCAATGCGGTAGGGGTGGGAGCTGACAGGAATGGAGTCGCCATTATCAATCTCAATGGAGGAGAGGTGTGTTAATCCTGGCTGGTTAGAAATAAATAGTTTGTAGCAAGGGACAGGGAAACGTGCATGCTATTGAGGGGGCGTGGTCGGAGATTCGCGTCGGAAATGTCCCGGAATTAACTTATGGCAAGTTGGCAAGTATGTGTTTGGGAATACGAACACTACAGAAACAGTCCCAGCCAGCTGGCCAACAGCTTGTGAGATGATGATGGTAGCTGGACATCGACCTGGAATGACCTCGCTCGAGCAGAGCAGTTGTACCAGGCCTTCATCTGGCATTTAGACATAATCTCCATCTCCATGGCTATCTCCCTGGCCATCTGCAGTTTGGCATATGTTTCTAGCATGTACGATACCACATTTTGGATGTCTCTTCCCATTCCTTGTGGAGGACATCCAGTAGCCTTCGAGGGTTGTGTCCATAGAGCATCTAAAATGGAGTGAAGCCCGTGGACTGGTGAGGGAGCTCCCGCAATGCGAACAGGAGATATGGGATACTCTCACATTCCACTGGCACCCAAATCTGGTTATATACTTGTGGAGGGCACTCTTTAATGTGGCATTGTACCACTCCACCATCCCATCAGTCTGGGGATGGTAGGCGGATGTTTTGATGCCAACATGTCGTACAGGTCCTTGGTGTGCGCTACAAAATTCGGACCCCGATCTGTAAGTATTTCCTCTGGTATCCTGCCTCTGAACATGAAATCTATCAAAGCAGTTGCGATGTCTTGGTTTGTTGTTGATAATCATTAATTTAAGAGGGAAGGCCTCAGGAAAATGCATCCCATAGTCCACTACTGTCAGCACCGGTTCATGGGGAAGGGTCCCACCATGCCATGGTGATGATATGGGAAAATGGTTTCAGAATCATCGGCAATGGCATCAGCAGGGCCTTTCTTGGGTGGCAGACTCTGGTCTGGCAATGCCACCACATGTCTTCTACCTCCGTGCAGAATCCAGGCCAGAAGAACTGGTGCATGACCCTGTCTGTAGTATTCTGGCATCCGAAGTAGCCTGCCATGGGTGATGAATGGGACATGCGGAGAGTGGCTTCATGGTATTTTTGAGGCTACGGGTTGCTTCACAGGCTCCATCTGTCTCGGAGGAGTCTAATTCTGGAAGAGCAGGTCCTTCTTTAGAAAATAGGATGGTCAGTCCAGTCTCCTGCTCAGCCTTTAACTTCTCTGGGCCTCCATACAGTGGAACAAGCTGGCCTAGGATAGCAGCATGCCTTCTCCTGGCAGCCCTCTTCTGCCATTGGGTGCTCCTGTTCCTTGCAGTTGCCAGCTGGAAGAGGTCATAGCTGAAGGCAGGTAGGTCGTCAACAGAGTGTGGTCGAGATGTACCATCATTCGGAAGGTAGCTGTTCTGAGTCATTGGTTGAGAGGGGGTGAGACGAACCATCGCTGTCATCATCTGCATCCGGGGCGATGCTCGGTATTCTTGATCAATCATGTTAGAGGTTGAGCTAGAGTCAGAGTCTGTAGAATTGAGCTGGTGATGGTGTCTGCATGGCCTCATCTTTTTACTCCCTTCTTCCTCTTCTTCTGAGTGGGTGATGGTAGGCAATCCTGGACCAGTGGAATGTCCAGTCCCAGAAGGGCAGTGAAGGGTATGTCTGGGTTTACAGCCATCTTGACTGGGTTCTGCACTCCCTTCACCATCAAATCAACCATCATGGTGGGGTAGCCATTTGTGCCCCCACTCGCATTTGAAATGGTGACAGAGCCCTCATTATGGAAGTGCTTTGGGATGTACTTGGGATGCACCTGGGAAAAGTTGCATCCCGTGTCCATTAGGAGTCAGTTTACTCACCTGCTATTGATGGTTCCATCTCTTCTCGTACTCATCATGGCCGCTGGTCTCTTGGGACAGCTTACCATGATGTGGCCAAAGTCATTACACTCATATCAACAGGGGCCCTTGACTGGATCAAAGTTGGGTAGTCATGGAGGCTTGACCTCTTTGGTGACCTCGGGCTTCCCTTCGCTGGGATTGCTCGAGTCTTGCCAGGATCTGGTCTCCTTCGCTGTACACTCGTTAACAGTCTCTCCAATTGAGATCCCCAGTATCAGTTCTCCTCTGGTTTTGGTAGACTCATGATGTAGTCATCCGCCGGCTTGCCAGCCTCCATCGCAGTGGCAGGGCATTGGTTTGTGATGATCGTTTGTCCTGCCAGAGGGAGTGCAGAAATAACTTTGTCCATGACACAGAGGTCAATGACTTCCATACCGGTGTGCTGTTCCACATTGGTCCAGTGCCATAAAATGTTGAGACCCCTCTGCATGTACTGCTGATAAGACTCCAGAGGAATCAACTTCAAGTCTTTCCAACAGATGCGATAATGGTCTTAGGTGATTCGATAGAAAGACAGTAGCGCAGTGCTGAGGGCATCGAAGTCATTCCTCTCACATGAGGGCATCCTCGCTTGAAAACTGAGGGAGAGTGGGTCAAGCAGCCTGAGCAGGTGTCCAGAAGGCCTTGTCTACATCGTATAGCTCCATGTGCTCATGGAATGTACTGAGGAAGCCCTCCATTTCCAGCATGTAGGTCAGTAGCAAGAGGGGTGGTGTCTCATCCTGCTCATCTCTGAGCCCTCTCCTTCTCCTCAGCAGAATCCTCGAGATATCTCTGCTCTGCAATCCCTGTGCCCATGTGACCTGATAGAGTCAATGTCCAAGCTCTTAATAGAGTTTGCTCCTCAGAGATCTTGGCCTAGTATAGTGTAGCATAGCACAACCTGAATATCAATGTATAGCTGATATAGTTAATATGGATTGTTTAACTAGTCAATTTTAAAAAACTAACCAGAAAGCTAGTAAGATAATTTATAAGAAAATTCACTTCATTTCTTCTAAGAACATAACACATCTTACAACAAACATATTTGCATGCTTTCTTTTTGACAGCGATCAGATTTCTTGGTTTCAGGTAATTTGAATAACCATTTTAATTTACAAACCACACAGTCTTGGTACTCCTTTTCAACCTGTTCAACCTGTAATGAGTTTCAACTTTGGTAGTGTGATCCAGCTTTTGCAGGGGAAAAGAGAACTGTTCGATCCATTTTTACCCAGTCAACTTTTGTAACCACAAGTGTTTTGCTAATGAAACTTCTCTTCAAAATGTCTCTTCCTTTTGGTTGGAACTCAATCTTCCACAACACAGAAGGAGAAGTTACATAGGTGTAAGTATATTTTGATCCGTTATATTTGCTGTTCTTCTTTTCTTGTATACACATTATCAGTGCAAAAATAGTTCAACTATTTTTTTTTGTGTATAATGGAATTCAATTATCCAAATTCTATAGGCTACCAACAATAGGAATTGTTGTTTTGAAACGATGGTCATAGCAGGCATTAGATATTGGTCCGTAAGTGAAGTATATACCAGCTACAGAAGGCCAATAAATTGGCCCAGCCAATTCTTCCACCCAATTCTAGTGGGAAACCACCTCTTTTAAGAATTTATTGTGGGTGTGATATCACTTGTTTTAAGGGACCACATTCTGCATGAACTTAGAGGGATTACCAAAAATATGCATCAGACTGGCAAAGCATTGCTAATATATTAAGAACAAAAATTGAGTATATACACACACATTATATCTAACCTGCACTTTGCTTCTTCTGTAGAGCTTGTGTATGGACCACACCATGATGACAAGCATGGTACATCCAGATCCCAAGATAATGTCCGTAGGAAGGGTAGTAGAATAAAAATTTGCATCTCGATTTGTGGTATCACACAGAATGGCAGGGTACCTGGTAGGCTGAAATCCAAGTCCTCTTGACAAGAACAAGTTCTTAAATTGGGATGAGAATATCCACTGCAAAGTTAGCCACTGAAGTTATAACAGGAACTAGCGGAAGTGTAATTCCAACTAGGACACAAGCTATATGAATGTACTTGACTTTTCCAGAGGATCGAGCATGGAGTGGAAACACTACTTTCCAAAAGAGAAAAACTATATGAAATAGCCACCACAGTACCGATTGAAAGTACGCATAAATGGATATAATTCCTGCAGAAAAATCAAAATGCAATTAAAGTTAAGTTACCAGGGTTTATGAATAGACATTTCATACTTGCCTACCAGTTTCTGTGAAAGGCCAGAATTGTCACTTGATATAATTATCTATCTCCAAATGATATGAAGCTGCAGTGCTGAGACAGAAACATTTTTGCCCCCAATCATCACTACTCTTCTCAAAAACAGTTGTAATCTCATTAGGTAATTAAGGGGATGCCAATGCTATAGCTGAATAACCTCTATGATCACTAGAAGAACATGATTATTCCATTATCTTTTAGTTTAGGCAGGGCAGTCAACTTTTTTATTTCGAAGAAAATCAGGGATTGCAAGATGTATCATTCTCGTTCTTTATATTATTCTTGGTGTACACATGTATCAGTCTTACTGGAATAGAATTATATAAGTGTTGCACCAACTATCATATATATAGTGAAGAAATTTGTCAAGAAAATAGAAGGGCACAAGAAAATAACAGAAGTGTTTTTTTTTAATTGTTTCAAGTGTCTGATATTCAGAAGACAGGTTTGGCTCTTAGAGGAAATTTAGCAGAAAGAAGGAAATGACCTCAAATGTTAAAATTAAAAGGTAAAGACAAGTCCAAGTTACTGATTGGTTGAAGAGAAAGATGAATAGGTACTTTCCTGAGATGAAAATACAAAATGATGACTGAAGTAGTAAATGGCTTTATTCAACAAATGAAATTAGAAAAAAAAACACTCTTTCAATCAGCTTTTAATTATTTTCTCTTTTCTCCTGTTCAACTGAATCCTTCAGTCTTCCTCAGGGCAGATTAAAAAGACTAGCACAATGCAAATGGATCTACACTCATTGGCAATGTACTTCACATGAAATGCACTTGAATGCTAGAGTGAATAAACATAGTATCCTGTCAGACAAATATTGATGGGTACTATTTCATTTGAATAGTCTTGAGATTCAAGATCCAGCAATTGGCAATGGAAAAAATGAGTTTTGGTTGTGTTTTACTAAAGAATTTGTGATGTGAAGGGTTTATTTTCATTATCAAAAACATTTTCTCTAATGTTTCCAATTGAATTGGAAAAATGGTGATCCATTTAGATTACCTTTCTGAAATACGATATCTCGTGGTACATTTCCAAATCAAGAAATTATTAGAGATGAAATTACAAGTGTCCTATGATGTTACCACAAACTTGTAAATATGGCATTCTCAACAAACTCTCAGTTGACACAAACTCTCATTTAACATAATGAAATTACAATGTGCTCCTCCTCAATAATCAACTTCAATTTTACTCACTCGACATTTCGACTATATAGATGCTCTAGCCTTCATCAGGAATATTGAGATGCTAAGACTCGCGTGAGGGGTTATATACTATCCACCATGTGATACAAACTACACCCTGACACACAATTCCAGCACATGAGCCAGATGTGGAATAATAAAATAAAGATAATAATATTAACTTTAGAAAGGAAATCATTTAATATAGAATAAAAATTAAAATAAGGTGATATATTATATATAATAATAATTATTAATTATAAATAAAAAATATAAATAAAATAATAATAATAATAACAACAAAAACAACAAATGAAAGTTAATATTGAATATAAAAATAAAATAGTAATAATAATGACAATAACATCAATAAAATTAAAAAGTATGCTTGATAATAATATTTGTTAAAACCTCAATAATCAACTTGAAATTGTATTCTCTCAATGTTTTGACTAGCCTTCATCAAGCATGTCTATTTTGTTATTATTATTATTAAAAAAATTATTTTTATTTTTATTTGTTTATAATTTATTTATTTATTTTTAATGTTGTTTTTCATTTACAAAAATCAATATATGAAATAATATGGAGGACATGGAGAAATAACAACAGCATTATACAATATAATTAGGTCCACTGAAGTAGACCACAATGGATTTATGGGCTCCCTAAGTTACGTAATTATACCCGAGGTTCCTCTTAGGTCTGGTATATGTGCCACCATCATATAATCTTTCCAAGTTCATAACACATTTGGTATCTCCTCTAGCTGGAAATACAATCAAGGATTCTGGGCAATTTATCAAGCATATTCAAGATGAATTTTTGGCACAAGGTAAGTGTCTTGTCAGTTTTTATGTTTCCTCTCTTTTCACCAATGTTCCCATTGTTTGGAACGTTGACCAAAGATGAGAGCTATGGGAGGACTACACTAGGTGCTGACAGGATTTCTGACTGTTGGAGTTGTGCCTAAAATCCACCTACTTCAAGTATCAAGAAAATACTACAAGCAGAAAGAGGGTGTAGCAATGGGCTCTCCAGTATCTGCAGTGGTAGCTAATCTTTATAAGCAGTTCTTTAAGAAATTGGCACTCACAACTGCTCCACTGAAGCCAAGGGATACGTGGATGATAACTTGAGCAGGAGTTATTGGGAACCATTTGAACAACATCACGCCATCCATAAAGTTTACCATGGAGCTTGAAGTGGCTGGATCGTTGCTCTTTCTGGACTGCCACATACACAGGAAGGAAGATGGAAGTCTAACTGCAACAGTCTACAGAAAATCCACGCATACCAACTGGTTCCTTGATTATAGATCACATCATCCTATCCACGTCAAAAGAGGAGTGGTGAAGAGCTTGCATGATAGAGCCAGAAGAGTAGACTGAGAAGGAGGGAACCTTTGGAAGGAAGAACATCATTTGAATAAGGTCTTCATTGAGAACAGTTATCCACAAGCCTTCATCAACCTTTCATCTGCAGAAACATCTAAACGCAGAAAGAAAGATGAATACACCAGTGCAGGCAATGAGGGGTCTATCCTATGATAGTGATTCCTTATGCAGCAGGGATGAGTGAAGACATCAGGAGGGTTTGCAGGAAGTTCAACAATCAAAGTCGTTTTCAGATCGGGAAGAACTCTGAGGACACAACTGAGCAGAGTGAAGGATGTTTTACCAGCTAAAATGCACTCATGTGTTGTGTACCGCATCCCTTGTAGCTGTGGGAAATACTACATAGGGGAGGTGATCAGAAGACTGGAGACCAGAGTGAAAGAACATCAAGATGCCTGAAAAAAGTGAAGTCTGCAATTGCTGAGAATGCATGGGATAATGGACATCCTATTTTGTGGTAGGAAGCCACCATCTTGGGCCAGGCCAGAAGACAGAAGGAACTGCTAGTGAAGGAGGCATTGCACATTGGCCTAGCACCAAAGTGTGAGCGGTTCAATCGAGACTGTGGAATGGACTCTACTCTCAAGAGCCTGAACTTGAAGCCACGAACATCATAATTAAAATTTTTTAATTAAAAAAAAATATTTATTATGATTTATTATTATTATTATTATTATTATTATTATTATTATTATTATTATTATTATTATTATTATTATTATTATTATTATTATTATTATTATTATTTATTATTATTATTATTATTATTATTATTATTATTATTATTATTATTATTATTATTATTATTATTATTATTTATTATTATTATTATTATTATTATTATTATTATTATTATTATTATTATTATTATTATTATTATTATTATTATTATTATTATTATTATTATTTATTGTTGTTATTATTATTATTATTATTATTATTATTATTATTATTATTATTATTATTATTATTATTATTATTATTATTATTATATTTTTTTAATTATTTTATTATTATTATTATTATTATTATTATTATTATTATTATTATTATTATTATTATTATTATTATTATTATTATTATTATTATTATTATTATTATTATTATTATTATTATTATTATTATTATTATTATTATTATTATTATTATTATTATTATTATTATATTATTATTATTTATAATTATTATTATCATGCTAGAATACATGCATATACATATCGCATAAATTTAATTTAAGAAATAATGATCGTCAGGTACTGAGCTGGCTGGATCCAAGCACTGTATATAGCAGTGTTTCCTCGTTGGATTGCAACTGCAATTCTTTGCAGATTATTATTATTATTATTAATGTAATTGTTGTTTTATTTATTATTTGTGTACATTTTTAGTTGTTGTTCATTTAATTTTATTTGTTATTATAATTTTATTAATTAATTAATTTAATTTAATTTTTATTTTTTATTTATTTTTGTTATTATTATTACATCCGGTGCACATGCTAGGTGCGTGTACTGGCATGTAGTGGATAGCTAGCTACTGGAATATAACAGGCTCATGCGAGCCTTAGTGTCTCATTATTCCTGATGAAGACTAGAGCATCTAGCCGAAACATCGAGTGAATAAAATTTGAAGTTGATTATTGAGAAGTTGATTATTGAGAAGGTGTTATGTCAACTGAGAGTTCATTGAGAACAACAGTAAATATTACTATTTTACATCGAGGCTATACTGATGAATGAAGGTCTAGCATTAAGGGAAAGTGCACCCTTAAAAATATTGTGAACATATTGAGTGTAGTTTTTTAAGCCACTGTGTGGTGGTAGTACTTAACATATGACATTTAGGAGTGTGCAGAGATGGGGGAGGATTGAAGTTCCCCAGCAGTGGCAGATACAGCATTTTGTAAAGCAGTTGCAAATGACGAAGCTTAATCTCACAAGCCACACTTTTATAAGACTGTTTGTGAGACTAGCTGCTGCAACAGAGAAGCTTGTGTGAGTTGCACAATAATAAGGCCAGAAATTGGATTGTGAGTTGTAGACAGAAGAACAGCAGAAAACTAAAAGGATACAATGTTAAATTGTCCGAAAGGGGGATTGAATGGAACCCACAGAGCCCCTACTGCATCCATAATTGCAGTGATCACCAGATTGGCAAAATCTGATCAACAAAACGATTTCACAGTTGGTGTACTCTGTTGAAGTATCGATGTTTTGAACAACAGAAATTGTATTTAAGTATATCTAGTGTTAGTTGTTGTATAGTAGATGTAGTCAAAGATATTGAAGTTGTAAAAAGGTTCTCTGGTGGCACTTAGTTGCATAGATGAGCTCATTAATGGGAGATGGTTAAGGGGGGCCTTCAGGTCCAAAAATGTTTTTTGTTTTTGTTTTTGGTTTTTTTTTCTCTTCCCATAAATATGTTGCCAGGACCTGTAAGATGCTGCATTCCAAATTTGAGAAGATTTGGATGCTCCATTCTGGACTTATAGTGACTTTTGTACATACACCTCCATTCAATTCTTGGGAAAGAAGACTGCGTGGAGGGTGAGTTTCGATGGTATTTTTAATTTTAACTTGGGGTTACAACTTTAGAGCTCCGTAGATTCTGCAAACTTCATGGTATGGACTTGATATATAGCTCAAAAGATAGGTCTCTCTGTGTGCTCTCTTTTGATACTAAAATATGTTTCATAGGTATAACTATATATAGGCAAGTTACTAGACCCTAAAGTGGAGGGATCTCAAAAACCTGCATCCCAAAGTCCCCATCCAGAATAACTCCAGATTGCTAAGTGCCAAAAAAATGAAATTGGTACGAGTGGCTAGAGGAAGCTCTAGAGCATGCAATGACCTTTTTCATTAGGCGTTAAAAATTTATTACCTGGTCAAGCGCGCGGGTGGAAAATTGAGGGCGTTGATTGGAAAATTGAGGGCGTTGATTGCAACGCCCTCAATTTTCTACCCGCGCGCTTGACCAGGTAATAAATTTTTAACGCCTAATGAAAAAGGTCATTGCATGCTCTAGGGCTTCCTCTAGCCACTCGTGCCAATTTTAATTTTTTGGCACTTAGCAATCTGGAGTTATTCTGAATGGGATGCAGGTTTTTGAGGTCCCTCCACTTTAGGGTCTAGTAACTTGCCTATAGTTATACCTATGAAACATATTTTAGTATCAAAAGAGAGCACACAGAGTGACCTATCTTTTGAGCTATATATCAAGTCCATACCATGAAGCATTCAGAATCTACGGAGCTCTAAAGTTGTAACCACAAGTAATATTTTAAAAAGTAAAAAATACCCTCGTCCCCCTTTAGAAGGCTGTAACAGCTTTTCGTCAAATTCTGATTTCCAATCGCCATTCACAGCATAACTAGGCTAAAAAAATATATTTTCTCAAACCTTGTATATCATTTTGAAGCTCCTTCTTTGCTCTTTGTGTTCTATGATCAATTTTTTTTAAATTCATAATAATAAAAAGTTATGGGCGTGGCATCTATATGAACCCAGCAAACAGTGGGAATATATTTAAAAAAAAATCTGATCATTGCTTACAAAGAGTAATGCATTATCTAAACAAACAACAAATTTGAAGTCATTTGATCCAATATCCAAGATGGGAAGCTGTGAATGGTGATTTTGAGGAGGTCTGATGGCTGCAGGTATCTAGATAGAAAAACACCTGTAAATATATTATTATACATATCACTTGAAAGCACATAGAAAGGGCTATCTTTTGACACAAAAATTATATTTGTAGCCCTAGAAACCTAAAAGTTATGACGGTTTTTACTTCGTGGCTTTTTTTTTTTTGTTTGACCTATAGGACCCCCTTAAGGACTAAAAGCCTTGCACTTTAGACGGATGCACAATCCTGCTGGACAAATGTTGCTCTTTCTTGGACCCCTTCAATTAGCTTGATATCTTTGATCTCCTGTGAGGGTTCTCTTTCTATGGGAAGGGGTATATCTAGAGAGCTAGGCTATTCAGGTAGTGCAGAAGCCTCAGGATAAAGATTAATAATAGGTCAATTGTTCACATACAACAGACAACATTACAACTTAGTCAGCAACAAAATCAATTCCTCTCTAGCTAGAGCCCCCCATCACATGACTAGTTCTGTAGATGGCTGGACCAAAACGTATGGATTCATCTCCCCTCTCCTTCCTGTCATTCCTCCTACATATGCTGCTACTATAACCAGCACCACCACCACTAAATACATAGGGAGGACACAAGGCAGTGGCTTCTTTAAGATGAGCTTCTTGATAGACATGATGGATGAGTAGGTGCTATTGATCCAACCTACCACAATACAAGCCGCAACACAAGCCATTATACAGAACACACCTAATGAGGTCCTAATGTCCCACACAGAATAAGTGACAAATTTGTGTGTGTAATAATGTGATAGTTGACTGTTTGTTCTCACGGAGGCACTTCCATGTAAGGTGTGTGTCTGACATCTCCATAACTTTTTCCTAATGCCATTCAAAGTTGTAGCCAGAGCTTAAAAACAAGGGAAGAGTGGGAAGGGGGTTCAGGGTTAAGGGAGTATTGTACCTTGGAAACATTTCAATGCCATGAACCAGTGGGTAGAGGTGTTTTTTTCCCGACATGAGATGCACCAACATAGAGCAGTATCCAAGTGCTAAGCACGGTGATCATATCAGACAGTCCCTCACCTAAAATTGGTAAATTGTTTGTCTTGCAAAGAGAAGTTAGAACAACTACAGTCGCTTCAACTTGAAGGAAGACATTTTCCTTTGCCAGACCCACACAAAAAAAACCTCAGAGAATTCCCAGAGGAGGTAATGACCATTAGTAGACGATGGTAGGAATAACCTTTCTTAATTTAGTGATAATATGCACTATGTTTAATACGAGATTAGTGGGTATAATATACTCTACATTAAGTTTATGCTCACCATAACCACATGTCTCTATGGCTTCTTATAGATGGGAGTATTGCCAGAAATGTGGTGTTTTGGAGAGGCTTTTGAGATTAAATCTGATTAACTCACAATTAAACAATTCAATGTCATACTTCTACACAAAATTGAGAAGGATTAATTTGAAGCTGAAGGTCTTCCTCTACTTTCCTTGAGGTGGCGACTAAAACATTATCGTCTTTTAAGCTTGCAGATCTACTCTCTCCACATAGGAGCAACAATTTCAGTAAATTGGATCAGAATCACTAAATATGAATTCACTCATCTTTTGTGCATTTCTAAACAGTGCTGTCTCGATCTCAGCTTTGCTCCCACTAGACTGTGCTCCTTTACTGTCCGCTCAATCTTTTTCTTGCATTTCTCTCAGTAATTTGGCTGTTTCCTCCAGCTTCTCTGTTAAACATATCATTGGGTACTTGAGTCTTTGTGCGTTAATCGGTGGCAAAGTGTTTCATGTGAAATGGACACGACTCATGCCTGTGTCTGAATCTTATAAGATTTAAGCACAGTAACAAATCAGACATAACAATGGCTGTGAGTTTCACATGTATAGTCTCGAGAACCGAGACCCAGCAGTAGGGTGAATTAAAGCATTGATCCTTAGGTGTGAGATTGATGTAGAGCTCCTCCTTTACCAGTCACACTCTTGCTGGCTCTATAAGGTAGGAACTTGCTTTTGCAGAGCATACATTGGGTGGTGGTATTTCCACGCATGCTCTGCAATAGCAAGTTCTCCCTTGTCCCTCCAATATGCACTTTACCACATCAAAACAAAAATTCCTCAGCTTGTAAGATGGTGACTATGAGCTAGCCAAATAACCTCAATAACTGCACACATGTTCATGAAATTGAAATTTCACCTCTGACAGAAACATTACATGAGTTGGAGACAATAACCCCAAGTGCTCCAATAAACCAATATTTAACAACTATTAACAAATTGGACTTAATGTATAGCTAACACACAATAGAACAGGGAATGAAAATTTCAGATGATCGTATATGTACCTGATATGACACAAAAGGGTGTCACCTCCATTGAGCTTTCAATTAGATTCTCAGATGAGCAGAAGAGATTGTTGTGGTCCATGAAGCTGACTAGAGTGAAGAGCCCTGAAACAAGAAGCATCTTAATTTTTAATGTTGAAGTAGGAATGTTACTAACCCAAAATCAGTCCATCTATCATGATGTACACTATGAAGATTGATGGAACAGTAAACCTGTGGTAACAACACGGTAAAGATAATTTTTGTGCATAAAAATTCTACAGTAATGATAGTAATAATTTACTGAACTAAAAGATCAACTCACATTCTCTTGCGTGATAGACAAGATGTAATGATTACTGCAACAGCTGATAGAGATCCAACGAGTGTTAAAATGATGGTTGACACATTTAAGAAAATGGACAGTCCTTTATTGTATTGCTTCCAGGTATAGCAACTTGGTGTACAAACACCCGAGTCATTTACTTGGTAGAAACCTTCAGAACATTCCAAAAATGTCACTGTGGTGGTGCCATTTGGAAGACTTTCATTTCCTATCAGATTTAAAAACATAATTTGAAAAATTGTTACCAACTACTTACCTATATAGCTACTTAATTAAAGGAAAGAAGAAGAAAACAATATCAGAAAACAACAATGATGATGTCATGACAGCAACACTAGTAAGAAATGATAAGAACTGCAACAGTGATGTTGATAAGATGAAGAATCATGGTGTCATTATTAAGGCTAATAGGACCTCCAGAGCTCCTATGAAGTGATCAAATCACTAGTCTACACTGATTTAAAACCAAATAACTAGTCTACACTGATTTAAAACTTATCTTCAGATTGGGGAAATATCATTCACAATTCTGTTTTACTTGTGGATTAGCAATGCTTAAGAAGCGTTTTCTTTTTATCCCATCACTAAAAGGGACTAAAGGTCCAAAAATTAACAAAAAAATAAAATAAATAGAAATGTGTGCTCATATTGTAAGCCACATGGTTGAATTTGCTCTACCTGTTTTTATGTTATTTTGCTGCTTCATTTTTAAGTTGTGATTGATTTTGCACACACACATACAATTTCTTGTCAAACATTGAATCAAGAAGGCTAGGAAGACTTGGGAAGAAAAGAACAAAAAACAAGAAAAAATGGTCATATTCTAAGAGCCATAAAATGCTGATGGCTACTCCCTACATTGATGAGTTATAATTTGGAGAAAAAGAAGAGGAGAAGTAAAGCCATTCCCTTTTATCTATTTGGGTTGTGTGGTGGGTCAGGGATACCCATCCAGCCAACCTCTCATCAGTGTGAAGAGATCAGCAACACAGTATGCCAACAAGAGTGGATGCTAATTAAAAGACTCAACATTGATGTTCCTGACTGTGCCATATTTCCACCTGAGGCTTCATCCTGCCCTGCACTTAATGACAGTTTCTCCACAAATGAAACAATTGCATCAGGTATTTACAGTAAGAAAAAGCATTACGGTACTAGCCTTCTTTATTTGTTTTCATGTAGAGTGAGTGTGATGAATGAATTTAGCCAATGGTGGTGCAGGTGCATATAATATATGCAATACAAATGTGTGTGTTGCTCAATTAAAATAACTGTTCAAACTATACCAAACTACTATAATGTTTTAGCCATTTACTCCTAGACAAATATAAACCGAATTATTTCCTCTACACTACTTTGTGATTGAGTTACCATATATTTGTTATATATTATTATATATGCTGTAAATCCACAACTATATTGTTGTTCAAGATTAATGTTTTCTCAAAAACCCAATAGTGTTTTTTAAATTTTAATATGTGGCTGCCACATTTCACTACCAGCTACTTGGGTCTAAGATGGTAATGAGCGACTGCATGTTGAATACAAGAAAATTAGCCACACAATTAAAAAAATCCCAGTCTCTTCCATCTTCAAATCAACACCCCATCCTGGTAAGATTGGCTTGATAATGGATGTCTTCAGATCTATCTTAGTATCCTCTGCTGCTTGATTCTTGTCCAAGATCTCCTTTACCTGTAGCAAATGTTACCTTTGGCTTGAAAAGTCACCTTGCCCACGATTCCAGCTCTACTATGCCTTTGCAATTGCCGTGTCTTTGATCAGCAGATTCTATATTCTGAGCCATCCCTATAGTTCACGTGAAGGCAAGTTTTTCCTACTTCTGCATTCAGCACTTGCCCCAACAACAGCAAGTCCATTTATCATACGTGCAGCAGTGGCCTCTTCATTCCTCAACACTAACACATTATTAAGTGGACAGTTGGAGGATGATAGAATATTATTGAATTCTGTCAAATAGACACCACTAGTTGTAGCATACTGGAGTGGTGCTGAGCATGAAGTTACTGGTATTAGATGACACCTACATAATTAGAAGATAATTGTTAGTATTATAATGTGTACATACATATAATGTTACATTATAATTAATCTTCATAATATTTGCTAACTTTCCTTCATTTTTTAAAATTTTTAGTTAGTGCATATATTTGTTGCAACAGAAGAATCAGCAACCAGATTGCAGTCATAAAAACATATACCATCTGCAACATGATATACTCCCACCTGCCTTCTGGGTGTGCTTGGATAAGAGTGTTTTCAATTATGTTTAATACTGTCAGAATGTTCGTGGGTGGAGCAATTATGTAAGAACAAGTTAGCCAACAGGGCCTTAGCCAGAGCTTAAAAGCAGATGAGGCTAAAGGGCCCAACATTGCAAGCCAGACCATTTACCCATTTGCGTTGGTAAAATATCTTGCTTGCAAGGTATTACGGTGATGGAGAGTTGATGGAAAACTACATCCAATTCAAGTTGAATGGACAGCTGCTGGTCAATAAGAGACTTTTGTAAGCAACGCATCTTCCCTTTGCCAGTCATTCCAGGATGGTAGCTCAATCGTTCAAGGAGCAGATTCCCTAAATGGATGAGTTTATGATACCAAAAAACTTAACTAACTAAACTCTGTGAGATGAGGCCACTGCCTAATCTACCTCAGGGCTGGGTAGAGAGCACGTGGCAGGCTGGATATGAGACTTGACAACTATTGTAACTGGACTTCTAAGTATATGGAATGGACTGGTCAAACCAGAAAGGAAACAAGAGTAACTATGTGTTACCACAATCAGTATTTAGCTATCAAAAAGCCAATCATTCAAAAAAGTGTCTTTAAATGCTCTATATGCATCATTGGATCTCCTTTCTTTTTGACCGGCCAATCATATTTGTTCTTATATTTTTTTAATAAATTTTTGTATGATTATTTTCAACTGCCATTGTCAAATACTTTGTAGATTTTTCTTTCAATCAGCTTTTTGCTTTTATGGCAACAGTTTCAAATGAAATATTTCAATCTTTATCAGGACAAATCTTTTATGACAACTGAACTATCTGCTGAAATTTTGGCAATAAAAACAAAGGGCTGATTGAAGGAGAAATCAACAATGTAATTTTTCTTATTTATAGTTGTTAGTTTTTGTTTTTGCTCATTTTTATTCTAACAGTTCAACATTGTAGCAAACCAATGAGCAGAAATGAACACTCCTATTTAACACTTTATCTAACTTATCTTTAAATGTTGTCTGCAAGTCATCACATACATAGCTAGTGTCAACCAGGAATCAGCTATAGCTTCTTTCAACAAATTGTCATGAGTAGCACAGGAGAACTCTAGATGCTGTCCTCTATCATTCCTCCCCATAAATTGTTCAACCTGCCTCTTCAACTAACCACCCTCTAGCTGTGACTGCATTAAGCTATTCTTGCATCATTAGAATGCAAATACAATTAGCTGCAATTAGCTCTAAGTACGCAAACAAAAACTACATCAGGCTAGGTCCACAACAAAACATCACCTAAAATATCTATCTAGGTGTGTGTCTTTTCTCAGACTTGAGAAATCAGACATATGTTGATGTCTGAGTAGCTTTCCTCTGAGCTTCCAAGCAGGCATATATAGGTGTATGAGTAGCCTTCCTCAATTTCCAGCAGGTACCTGAGTAACCCTCCAAGCAGGCATATATAGGTGTCCAAGTAGTTTTCATCAAAGCTTATAAACAGGATTATAAAGCAGTGTTCTATATTGAAAAAAATGTTTGGGGGAGAGGAGATAAGCTTGGGTTACATGAACGGACATCCTTCCTGCATGGAGCATGAAGGAAAATTGGCTTAATTTATCACAGAACAAACCTATAATGATACGTATGCTTGAGAAGTGCATCAGTCCATAATTATGATATGCTTTAGAACTGCATTGAGTATATCAGATGACTGTCAGTGAGTTTTTAAAAGAGATTCTACCTGTTTTAACAGATTTGTAATGATAAAATTATATCTTCTAAAATATCACTGGACATTGTAACAGAAGTTCAATACAGATGTGCATAGAGTTCTCTAGTATGTTCTGTTTCGAAGACTTATCCATGCCATAATGGACTTTTGTCTTCGGTGTCAGGAAGATGATATGGGTCAAGCACAGACATTACAGGGATGAGATCAGTTGACTCCATTCTGACATGGATGTGATCAATGATATTATGGATGGTAAATACTCTGTAAAAACGTCGTTATTTTCTTCGCTGACAAAGGTTTTTTCCTTTCCAAGTTGTGCAGGGTTAGAAAAAAACTTCCACATGATCATTGAACCATGTGCTTGTGTTGGGAGGTTCCTTTAGTTTTTTGGTTGTATTACTTACCATGGGGTGGGTAATTAGCTTGATCAAGTTCTTGCAGGCTACCCAGGAGTTTGGCCATGGTGTGCATGACATCTGACAGCATGCAAATACTAGCTATAGTTTTGTATTTTGTTAACAGAACTGCTGTTCCATGTGCTTAGGCATCCCCTGTATTATTATATAATGTACAAACTAAAGCTGCCAAACTTTGATGCAGTGTGCATATTGACCTTTCCCAAGAAAGCCAGTGTCACTAGATTTCTGCATTTTATTTCTGAACAATCAAGTTTAGCAACAAGTTTTCTGCCTTCATGGAGAAGTAATATAATCATTTCCAGATGCTCAACAGTGCAAGGCTCTTTTCACTTCCTGGTGTTCATCAGCTGCATTAATGAGAGTGAACTGTAGCTAATGACATCAGCAATGAATAAAAAGAGCAAAGGGTATCAACAACCCCAATCATTTTTGCACACCAGTTTTATGGCCTGACATGGTGCTAGCAACATCAAAGCCAAGTCCATGCAACTTCCCATATATAGCCGATACTATTGGAGTTAACAAAACCAGAAAGATATTCAGAAAAGGCTTTAGCATTTGTTTCTTTAGCTTGGATGATTCCAAGGAAGTGTTCAACTACCTTATTTTGATGAAGTCATTGAGCACAGACTGACAATTCTTCCTGGTGATGCAGAGTCTGTAGACTCGTCCACCATCAGTGAGTATATTGTTCACTACATTTCAAGATAACCAAGAATTTTTGCTTGTTTCACTAATACTAGAGAGAAGCCCAACTATTGTCATATGAGACTCATTTAACATCATTCTGATTATAAATTTTTGCAATGTAATTAAAAAGTTGAAGTGCCAGTGCATTAATACGGAATTTGATTGGGGAAATAAAGATTTCGAAGAAGCTTTTTCATTAATTCACGGTTCTCTTCCTTGCTAGCCAACATTATTCGATCCACTACGTCCCATTTTCAGACAGGGAGAGCAAAATAGAGCCTTTTTCCATTGCCACAACATACCATTCTGATTTGCCATGTTGAGATGAAAGAGATGTTGCTTTAACCCAGTTGCTCACACACCTGCTCACCCATTCTCCTTGAACATTATATACACAGCATACCCTTAACCTCTCACCATCGCAGGAGCCATATGGCTCCATGGCATTATTAAAAACATAAAAAATATGCACATTCATCATTCATCTATTGGCCATAATGTATATATCAATAAATAGCTGTTTTAATACTTGGCCATAATTTATATAGCTGTTTTGATACTCTATCAAGTCACCAAATCTTACGGCAAATAGTTGGAGAGAACTTTGGGAAACAAATGTTGAAACATAAATGAATTGCCCTCTCAAAATAGCTAAGTTAGTTGCAGTGGTGGAGATAACTTCAGCAGTCACAAGTGAAGTGATCGCTCTGATCATGAATCAAGTGAGGAGATGAAGGTGAAGGTATTCGTATTTACTTGGAAGCCAGGTCTTTTGATCAGCAAGAAAGGAATATTTGGTAGTTCTGGCCATTCAACCACAACATGCTAGCTGACAGTGATGTCCCCCTATTTGATGGGGAAAACACGGTTGGGGAAGGTTTTTCAGGTATTTGAAGGGAACCAGCTGTGTTAGTAATTGTTTATAAACAATAGAAACAATGCGATAAATTCAGGGTTTGTGGTAAGGCTGAGTGAAAACATGACTTTGACTGCATCTGACATTGGTGTGCTTATAATTATACCAACATTATTTTATAACAAAACAGATAGATAGAGGTATCATATCAATTCCATACAATGAAGTATATGGCTGCAATGGAGCTAAAAATCAAGTACTGTACATTTGTTTATAATGATAATCATATTTTGTGGTCAGTTCGTGGCCAGAAAAATTGACCATGATGACTGGCCGCTAAGGTACTAACAGTTAACCTAATTTCAAGAGCAACGAGTAAATCCCAGATTTTACATTAATTTTTAACTATAACAATTTTCAATTTGGAATAGTGCTCTACAAACCCGATGGCACGATTAACCGCGATTGATGCCAATTAGCATCACGTGCATGCAAGCTTTGAACGGCGGTTGACTCCAATTGGCATCAATAGCAATATTAGTGCAGACCAGTCCACTAAAAGACGAACTAGTTGGTTTTAAACTTGTTTATTAGGCAGTATTCCTCATCTAGAAAATAGAACGCTGCTTATAATCCATTATTAGTATGCATAAGCCTTATAGCTCTATCTAACAAGATAAGCTAGCTAGCTACATGTTGTTAATTATTTGAGCACAAAATTATAGATGGATTTTTCCTACTTTCATTGCTAGAGCTTGACGTCCACCGTCTAGGAGCTTCCTTAAGCTGCATTACAAAAGTTGATCGTAACCTTAACATCGAAGATAGCCTTTAAGATCGAGAAGTACTAACTCCAAACGGTCACTAAAGCATGGCTGACTGGACTGTTTCCTAAATCTGGTAGCCAAGACACTGCTTTGCTTTAGGGCTGATGATGTTGAAGACTCTAGTCCAAGCTTCAAGCTGGGTTTTTCTCTCTCATACTGATTGAGGCGATCACTTGGAAAATAACTCTGCCCCATGCAGAAAAAGACTATTAGGAAAGAGAAGAAGAAATTGAGGAAGAGAACTATAAAGAAGATTAGAGAGCAGGGTGGGACTAGTTGTAAGCTGTTTTGGAATGATTTAAGAGTAAAGAGGAAGGAGAGAAGGATAAAAGGAGTGAAAGATGATGAGGGAAGGATGGTGGAGGAGGAAGACAAGGTGTTGGAGGTAATGGCAAAACACTGGGAAGACCTGGCGAGGAAAAAAGAGGATACCACAATACAAGAATTAGAGGTAGGAGAAGTGGGTGGGCATGAGCTGGGTATGTGTGAAGAAGTAAGTTGGGAAGAAGTAGTAGGAGAGAGGAAAGGTTCCAGGCCCTGATGGAATGTTGAGTGAGATGCTGATGTATGGATTGGTGGAGGTGATGGTGCAGGTGATGAATGTGGTGATGAGGATTGAGTGCTGCAGAGTGGACTGGAAGAGGAGTTTACTAGTACCTCTCCACAAGGATGGTGACGAGGACGAAGTAGGGAATTATAGGGGAATTTCATTGTGTTGTAGTGTTGTGAAGGTGTTTGCGAGAGTGTTGGCAAGGAGGTTGGGAGTGTTCGCTGAGGATAGGATTTTGACGGAAGCACAAGGAGGATTTAGGAGACAGAGGAGATGTTCAGACCAGTGGTTGGTGTTAAGAGGAGTTTGTGAAGTGAAGAAGAGCGAGAGAAAAGGCTTCATATCTGGCTTTCCTGGACATAAGTAAGGCATATAACAGTGTGTGGAGAGAGGAACTGTGGCAGAAGTTGAGGCGTATGGAGTAGAAGAGAAACTTGTGAGGACATGTGTAGGATTGTATAGTGGGGTGGAGACTATGGTGATATTGAACGGAAGGAGGTCAAGGCAGTTCACTGTGGAGAATGGACTTAGGCAGGGATGTCCTTTATCTCCACTTCTTTTCAATATCTATTTGATGGGAATGGAAGAGGAATTGGAGAGAGCTGAGCTAGGAGTCAAAGTGGAAGGCTGCTGGTGTGGGACACTTATGTATGCAGATGATGGCTGACTCAGAGGTGGAACTGCAAGCTATGTTGGCTGTGGTACAGGCGTATGTGTTAAGGTCGAAGATGAAATTTAATAGCAAGAAGAGCAAGGTCATGGTAGTAGGGAAGAAGGAAGCAGAAGTGCATTGGAGGATTGGTGATGAGATATTGGGAAGAGGTCAAAGAATTCAAGTACTTAGGAATATGGTTTGATAGGAAGCTAAGGGGTAATGTTCAGTTAGAGAAGATGGCAAAGAAGGCAGAAGAGTGGGTTGGAAAGGTAATATGGATGAGTAGAGTGAATGGGCTGGTGGAAGTAGACAGAGGATGAATGGTGTGGGAGCCTCTAGCGAGACCCAGTATGGAGCATGCAGCCGAAGTCTGGTGGACAGGAGGATGGAATGCTTGCAAGAAGTTGGGTCAGCACAGATGAGAGTGGGTAGGAGACTGTTGGGGGTAGGTAACACAGTAGCAGGAGTGGCAATACGGGAAGATATGGGGTGGAGGAAGCTAGAGGAGAGGAGGGAAGAGATGAAGGTTTTGTTTGGCAAGAGATTAGAGGTGTTGGAACAGAGCAGATTGGTAAAAGTTGTTGTAAATAAACTAAGAGGAGAGGATGGAGGAATTTGATGGTGGGAAGAATATGAGATCTTGAGGAGAAAGTACGAGATCAACAACGAGGTTTGGTCAGTGTGCAAGTGGAAGGGGAAAGTGAAGGGAAGGACTGGGAGGAAGTAAACGGAATGAGTACGCTGAATTTTTATAAATTGGCACAAAGAATGGTGCAATGGTATGTGAGGTCCATGCATGGTCAGGAAGGTGTATCTTAAAGGATAAGAAGAGATGTGGGATAGTTAGGGATAAGAGGTGTATAATGTGTGATGATAGTGAAGCAGGGGAGGATGTGGAACATTTCTTGGTGATATGCGGGGAATTTGAGAGGGATCGGCTGGTACTGATGGATGAGATGCACAGAATTGTAGGGGCAGGACAGTGGCTGGATGAATTTAGAAAGATGGAAAGGTGGCATCGCTTTTGGGGAAAGATGTGGAAGTAATGCAGTGATGGAGGAGGTGGGCGAGTGTGTTATGTATTGGGTAGGTAAGTGGTGGCAGAGGAGAAAGGAACTGTTGTATGGTGAGCTGAGGAATGATCTTTGGTCCCCTCCCTCCCGTCCCCCCCTCCTTGAGCAGTGGGACACTCGTAACTTAATATTGCTCAGCAATATCAAGATTAAATTATATAATTTATGATTTAATCTTGATATTGCTGAGCCTGTTAAGGCCATCACATATATATTTCAGCACAGTGTGGAATTATTTAGTAACTAACCTAATAACAATCTATATTTAAAAAATCAACAGTACTTAATTAATAAAATTATCCACAGTATTAAGTTATGAGTGTCCCGCTCGGGGGATGGGAGGGGACCAAATATGCGGTTACTCTTTGGATCATACTCTATCCAAGGATAGTTCACCTTCCACCCAGGGTCATACCTCAAATTATTCTTGTATGACTCATTTTATTTTTCTTTCCAGGTGGTTGCTGAAGCTCTTTTATTAGTAACAAACTTATCCATCTTTAGCTTGCTGACTGCAGCGAGTCAGGACTGAGGTGGTAAGGTGTTAGATGAGGTCATTGAGTGACTACATCAACAAATTCCTATAAAATATTGTCTAACTCTGAGAATGGACCTGCATGCTGCTGAAACCTTTGGTCTGCCCCACCCCCTCCCACCCACTCCACCCCCTACCACTCCCACTTCCCCCAGAAGATAGAACCATATATAAGTACGTATCTGAGTAGCCTTCCTTTAAGAGCTTCCAGAAATATGAGATTGGCCAGAAAAAAAGAGGACCATTGAATAGTACCAACCCCCTCCCCCCTCAACCAGTCTTTCTGCAGCTACTAATTAATTCAGTCCATCAAATAAGCACAGTGAATATAAGACAAATCAACTTGCCTACTATGCATGTATATATTCATGCGGTGATGGTATACATATTAGTATTATACAGCCCAAATTAAATTAAATGTGTCTTGCTCATAAGGTCATACCAAAGACAAACCAGTTCACTTGAAGTGGTATACGTTACATGAGTACTCAAGGTTGCAGAGTTATTGTAGATGTGGTCTGCTTAAGGGTATTAAGTGAAATATGTTACATAGCTTATTAGTGCATTGTACTGGAGGAATTTCTGATTCTTGTTATATATTGTGTAGTTTTTTTAGTGAAAGTTTTGTATCCATTACTTTTTCCAGTCTATTATTCATCATTCATGAATTATTAACACAATTATGGTATGTATACAGTAACCCTATCCTCTCCTGCTAGACAGAACTGATGAAGTGGGGAGTTCATGTCTATTATAATATTTTGGAAGTACTTATTGGTGGGGACAACTAATAATCAGATGTAGGAAAAAATTGTTATCTGTCAGCCAACCAATAATTGACAATTTTAACAAGGGAGAGACGTAAATTAGGCACTGCATGGTTAACATTAACATTTTCATAG
The DNA here is from genome assembly GCA_028752905.1 of Cladorhizidae sp. MBARI D1340-BT2. Classification (NCBI taxonomy): domain Eukaryota; kingdom Metazoa; phylum Porifera; class Demospongiae; order Poecilosclerida; family Cladorhizidae; species Cladorhizidae sp. MBARI D1340-BT2. The sequence continues at coordinate 37,240,210 of JAQNBH010000009.1, read as the reverse complement.
AATATATATATCATACTGCATGGTATTATTGCCAGTTACAAAACTTTGTATTGCCTGGTATCAAGCAGCCTGCTTCATCTTGAACTCATGAGGAACTACTCGTGAAGTCACACTCAAGGTAATGGCACGTTAAGATTAGCAGTACATAAGAATTCTGACATATTGAACACTTTACACGTTGTTCCTTAAGATGTCTGACACTAAAATAAAAGACTGCAGAAGGCTACTTGCAACAGAGGTGTTGAGAGTGAGGGAGGTCATTGTTATGTTGCATTGGGTAAACTCTCAATGCCCTAGAAATCTCACTGGCTTGAAATTGTGAAACAAAGGTGCGACACTGCAGCTCTGATAAGACTGGAATCACTGAGGCAAACATCCATCATTTCTTTTTTTAAAGAACAGTCTGTGTACCTGTACATGTTTTAATGGAATGCTCAATATTGGGTAAAATGTGGGTGTTCCCAGATGCGGTATTTTCTGAGTTATGGGCAGTGCCCGGTCCCAAGCTTCCTGGATAGGGGCATTTTTATCGAGTTATATCCATCGATTATCTATCAACTATAGTCTCACAGCAGCCAGAGGAGGTACCCCTTTCTTAGGACCATACAGATACTTGTGAAACTCCTTGATATCAAAATAAGCGACAATGCTCATTTCTCCAACTCTGCTAGTTAATAGTGCAAGAGACAAATGTGATGGGGGTGTTGCATTCAATCTGGAAATGTATCGGAAATAACTGCATCGGTTCCAATCTCTACACAGAAGTGTCTCCTGTGAACAAGAGGGGTTATAATGGGTGAGAACCTTAGAAATACCAGAGCCCTTTTTGCATCTGCAAATGAGTGTTTGCATATTGCATCCTATTTCCATGTTGTATCTTTGTGCAGTTGATAGTTGAGGGGAAGTACCAGTGATGCTAGATTTGGGATAGACTTTCTACAATAATTTAACAGCTGAAAGACTTTAGTTTTGCTGGTCTTCTGGTGGTGGAGCTTGCATTATGGCTACCAGCTTGTTGGCATCTTCACTGTTCCAGGTCTAATTTCTAAGATAGCTTTGTGGTAACCCAACTAGGTCCTTCACAGGAGATGACCATTAGTCTCAGTGATTTTGATAGTCCATGATGATACTATACATGTAGAGAGAACTCCCCAAGCACTGGTAATTTTTGTTCAGAGTAAATTTTCAATAGGTCATTATAATTTGTCAACTGCACCTCAGCTAAATCTGGTCTGTCTCATCTTTTCGGCAATCAGCTACACTTCTGCCCCAATGACTGTCTGTTTTGGAGTACCTAATTTGCATTGGTCAGGATTTAGTGATTGATCTACTATTGTGAAGACTGCAATTTTTCTGCCAGGTTGAAACTTCTCAGTTCCTGCTCCACATACTGAGCTTGAGTGTTTTTCTTTCTGGATCTGGATTCTGATGCAATGTGTCCCTTCCTCCCACATTCTTGGCATGTATAATCCATGAATCTGTAATTTTCAGAAAGGTGGTTAGATTTCCCACATCTGTAGCAAATGTTAAAAGGACTTGACAGCAGTGCATTTCTGAGTGTGGGTCTCATGTACAGTCCTGTGAAGCAGAAAGAGTTTTTTCAATCATCCAATATGTGCAGATCCATCTGCAGAAACCATGGCTAAGGAAAGATTAGCAGGACTGACAATGTGGCTGAGCCCTACACAGAGGCACTGAAAAATTAAATGTTTTATACAAGCTCTTACAGCTCAAATATTATACACAAGGTTTAAAAACACTTAAAAACCTGATCAATATAAATCAGAAATCTGTACCTTTTAACTTTTTTTAATGTAATTCCTCCACCCCCCTCCAAAAAAAATACATTAAGAATTTTGAAATTTATTTTCATGATCTGGCATTAGGAAGTGTGGTAGCACATTGACTTGTGACATTGGGGATTCATCAAAACACTGGGCAACCCCAAAATACCAGCAGAAATGCTTGCAGGATGTTTTCAAGCTATAGCAATCTATTAACTACTAGTTCTTTTTTGAGCTGTTGTGGGCGCATTTTTCAAGCTGGCATCCAACAGTCTTTAAACACACACATAATTATATACACAAACAAATATGGCTATTTATTATGACTCCATACTTTTGTGTGTGTGCATGTGTTGAAGCCATCGTGAGAGTGTTTTCAAGCTGGTATGACATTGATTGGCCTGTACGTCATAATATACAGATAGACATCATTATGACTAGTCGAAATTGTTAAAGTCAATGTGCGGTATTCAATGGCCTCTAAATATATACAAGCTACGTATTCAGACATAGCTGCCTGTTTTAGCTACTCAATTATTTTTGTCAATTCCGCTAATTGAGTAGGGCTACAAATAGCCTTGTTAGCAAACTGTTAGCTTTAATTTAAGCTATATAGCTTATATTTTGGTAATTCTGCCATGTTGCGTTACTTGTGTAGTACATGTATTATCAGGAATGTGAAAAATGCATGTGCAGGCATGTTTCTAAACAACATGGCTGACAGTCCTCTCTCCCCTCCCCAACCCCCAACTTTGTAAACATGAATGGCTGGCAAAACAAACAATACCAGTAGAAAACATACTGCATTTGCTACATTTTGGTACATAAATAAGGATCATAGCATGAATTTGTGCAAAGATATGGTACTTTAAATGGTAAACAATTTTTTTCAGGGTATAATTTCGCCTTTTAAGCCTTTTAATAAAGGAGAAAAAACCCATAAAGTAGTAGTAAGTGTTAAAAAAAACTTGCGGTTACCTCCATAGATTCTAAAAACTTCATGGTATGGACTTGATGTTAGCTCAAAAGATAGGTCTCTCTGTGTATTCTTTTTTGATTTTTCGTAGGTATAACTATAGCTGGAGCTAAAGTGGTGGTACCTCAAAAACCTAAGAGCCTGATTTCTCGGCATAAATATCTCCAGATTACAGTGCTGCTAGAGAGCTGAAAGTAGCACCAGTGGCTAGAAGTAGCCCTACTCTATACAACAACTTTTTTCATTACGCTCTAAAACGTCAAGCGTGCTGTTGGAAAATAAATTTTAATGAAATTCCTTAACATTTATTTGTGGTTTTATCCCCCTCCATGTTACCGTGTGCATCGCGAAAAATGCATGCTCAATTAGTTTAGTTCCCTAAATATATTATGGTGCACGAGCCATGGAATAGAACATGCCCTAGATTACCCAGTGAACATGATTCACCACGTGGAGCTAGATGCTGGTCTGTTTGTAAGTGTAACCGATCATGGAACGTGTGAAATTGAGATCATCTCAACTACCTAAATGGTTTTCTGCTGAACTTCGTCACCAATGCAAATGTTTGAAAACACTACGAAGAAAATTTAACAGAAAGCAAAATCCACCTAAGCTGAGAGAAGCAGAGGAAGCCTTTTGTGTAGCATCACAGACAGCTAAGTCACGAAACCAACCTAATAACGACCTTCTCAAATGCAGATAGCTCAGGTATTTTCAAATATATCAGTCACATCCAGAAGGGTGGTGCCATTCCATCAACAGTATTCCATGGCTCTATTATTGCTACATCAGACTCCGAAAGTTCGACTCTATTCAACAACTACTTCTGCATAGTCTACACAAAAAGCTCGTATACATTGCCTTCCTCAGTGGAAATGTCAGAGAAGTTGATTACACAGTCATCAATGGATATTACAGAATCAGATGTAGTCAAAGTCCTGATGTCACTTGATACCAGTAAATCAATGGGACTAGACAGGATTGGACCGAAAGTTTTAAATCTATGTGCTTTACCTCTTTGTGAGCCTCTACGGCACCTTTCCGTAAAGAGCCTAACACAGCATAGAATTCAGAATAACTCCAATACACAAGACAGGTGATAGAGGATCAGTTGAGAATTACAGACCAATATCCCTCCTCAGCTCAACATCCAAAGCCCTTGAAGGCATTATATACAATAAATGCATAGAGTTCTTGGAGCCATTAATGCAGTTATCAAGTGAGGCAGTCTATGAGTGCTCTTCTAGCTACTCTTCAATTGGGTTTCAGGATACGTTCTGGAGCCGAATCTATTGTTCATGCAGGTCGTATTTTCCTGCATAATCTACAGCCAGGCCATATCCTCCTGAAGCTTGATTTTTGTAATGCATTTAACACTATTCGTAGGGACAAAATGTTATCTGCTGTGGAAGAGCTAGCTCCTGTTTTGCTACCTTTTGTCCATTCAACTTACAGTGCTACATCATCGCTTTTTTTTGGAAATGAAACAATTCAGTCATCTGAAGGAGTTCAACAGGGTGATCCACTGGGTCCACTTTTGTTTTGTCTTGCTCTTCACAAGACCACACTCAGATTGGTATCCAATTTTATTTGGATGATGGCACTCTTGGGGGTAGCATGGATGATGTACTCAGTGATTTTAATACAGTGGAAAGTGTGGCTGAGGAGCTGGGTTTGGAGCTTAACCGTGAGAAATGTGAGCTTATCTGTCCAGATCCAGAGACTTTAGGGAAGTCTCTCTGTGCTTCTCCAGGACTTCGTGTGGTCAATCCAGAGGTTGCCACTCTCTTAGGTTCTCCTATTGGTGGTATGGAAGAGGTTGAGGTACTGCTTAATGAGAAGATTGACTCCTTAAAGTTTATGGGAACGACACCTCCATGCTCATGATGCCTTTTGTTTGCTTCATCACGCATTTGCAATTCCAAAGCTACTGTACTCTTTACGATCTTCTCCCTGTTTTTCTTCATCTAAGCTGCAAGATCTTGACTCAATTCAGTGTACCATCTTGAGTGAGATCACCAACATTCCTCTCAACACTAAAGATCAAGCTTGGTCTCAGGCATCGCTACCGTGAAGTTTGGTGGTTTGGGGATCAGAAGTGCTGGCACCTTCTACCTTTTTGGCGTTGGCTTCAGGTGCTTTTGATCTTATCCACCAGATTCTTCCAGACTACCTAGGTGATTCAAACTACTCTGAATTTGAAGATGGTTTGGAAATTTGGTGTCGAGGTCATAGCTGTGAGCCACCATCTGATCCTAGGTCCTCCCAACAGAAAGCCTGGGATGGTCCTCATGTTCAGGCTTCTTTTGATTCCCTGAACTCGAGTGTGGATCTAGATTCATGGGTACGTATTCAGGCTGCAGCTAGGAAGAAGTCATGGGCTTGGATCCATGCCCTTCCCATGTCATCCTTAGGCCTCCGAATGGATGATGATGTGATTAGGGTGGCTACTGGTTTGCATTAGGGTGTTCCTCTCTGTCATCCCCACAATTGTCTGCAGTGTGGATCCCAAGTGAATCAGTTTGGCACTCATGGTCTCAACTGTCGGAGGAGTCAAGGTCGTTTCTCAAGGCATGCAGCTGCAAATGACATTATTCATAGATCACTAGCTTCCATAAATATTCCCTCTCACCTGGAGCCTTCAGGCATTTCTCGCTCGGATGGCAAGCATCCTGATGGAGCTTCCACTGTCCCCTGGAAGAATGGCCGTATCTGTGTGGGATGCTACATGTGTGGACAACTTTGCTGCATCCTATGCCAACTTATTACATGAAGGTCCTGGGGCAGTGGCAAACAGAGCCGAGTCCCTGAAAAAGGAAAAATATGGAAACATTGTTGATACACACTTCTTTGTCCCAATTGGGATAGAGACCACTGGAGTGTTTGGAGGGGAGGCATCTTTGTTCCTTCGGGAGTTAGGTGGCTGTCTCATAGCAAAGTGCGACGAACCACGTTCCCATCTTTTTCTCCTCCAGAGAATTTCCATTGCAATCCAGCGTGGGAACACTGCAGTGGTGTTAGGCACTAGTCAGTATACTAGTGATGACTATTTCTTACTTAAATTAGCTAGCTAGTTCTTTATTGGTAGTAGTTATATATAGGGCATATTATTGTTTATAATAATAATTATTATTATTATTACTATAATTCGTTTGTTTGTTTATTTATTTATTTGTCTTTTTATTTATACTTTTATTTTTATTTTTTTTTTTTTTTTGAGCAAACATAGCAAACATAACATACCAAGAACACATGCTATAATTACAGTTATATAATAATCTATACTAAAATACCAAAATAATGATTATAAATTTATTTATTTGTTTGTTTGTTTGTTTGTTTGTTTATTTATTTGTTTGTTTGTTTGTTTTTTTGTTGTTTTTGTATTATACCCATTATACCATTATACCCATTATACCATAGTACTAATGGCTTTAAAAAAAAAAATTTATTTTATTTTTTATTTATTTGTTTATTTATTTGTTTATTTGATTATTATTATTTTTTTAAATTAATTAATGAATAAAATCCGATAGAACTTGCGTGCGAATGGTAGTCTGCTCTATCTGCTTGAGGAGCTTTTCGGTGACATCTGCGGGCCTAGTTCGAACACATGGGCCTTTAAGTTGCCGCTGTCCTGGCTCCAGTCAACTGCCAAGAGCTCTGGGAGATACCCCCGTGTCTAGTTCCAGTCCAACACCACGAGGGAATGAGTCGGTTGAAGATGCTGTTGTTGCTACTCCTTTCTCAAAGCTGCGCTCTAATGTACTGAAGAGAGTCCCTAGAGCCTCGAGGGAGCTGGCAGCCAGGAAGCTAGCATCCATCGTGTTAAGTGTGGTGGCGAGGAATGACCATTCCACGTGGTGTCGCCTCCTGCATTTTGCGTCTCGCTGTTTTAGGCTGCCGCCGAGAGGAGGGAAGAGGTGGAATTTAGCGTCAGCCGTAAATAACCTTGTAAGGGAGGAAGCTGATGCTGATGCTACATCAGGGAAGCCTAGCCGTTGCTCCAAAAGACAGAAGTCTCGTGATCCCCTACAGCTCTTGTCTTCAAAGGTGACATCCAAGCTGGAAGAGGGCGATGTCAAGGGCGCTGTCAGGCTTGCATGTGCTGAGGATGTTTTAGCTGATCACTCACCTGACACTCTGGAAGCCTTGAAGCAGAAGCACCCTGCGGCTCACCCAGATTCTTCAATAATGATATCCCCGGACCCATCCTCATTCTCTTTCTCAGTCACCGAGGCCATCATAACTCAAGCCATACGTTCCTTCCCAAATGGATCTGCAGGTGGCCAGGATAGCCTCAGACCACAACATCTCAAAGACCTCACGGGTCCGTCCGCTGGTGAAGGTGGCCATTCACTACTGAGGGCGCTCACTTCTTTGATATCTCTAATTCTAAGAGGTGACACACCTGTATCCATCCGTCCTCATTTCTTTGGTGCCTCACTGGTAGCTCTGCATAAGAAGGATGGTGGGGTTCGCCCTATCGCTGTGGGCTGTACCCTGCGCAGACTTGCTGCAAAGTGTGCTTGCTTTCATGCCATGCAAAAAGTTCCTGATATCCTGGCCCCTCGGCAGTTAGGTTTTGGAGTGACGCGGGGGGTTGAAGCGGCAGTGCATGCTGCTCGCATCTACCTCCAGAACCTCAAGGAAGACCAAGTGATCATGAAAGTGGACTTCAGAAATGCATTCAACAGTATTCGCCGGGACAAGATGTTGGGTGCTGTTGAGGAGTACATTCCCGAGCTTCTCCCTTTTGTCCACTCAGTGTACTGCTCGCCATCTTTACTCTCATGGGGTGATGAAGTGGTGCTGTCTTCAGAAGGGGTTCAGCAGGGCGACCCGCTGGGACCCCTCCTCTTTTGCCTGACTATTCAGAAATTGTGTGCAAAGCTGAGGTCAGAGTTCTGTGTTTTTTATCTGGATGATGGAACTCTGGGAGGCAACCGGGAAGATGTAATTTGTGATCTCAAGACCATTGAGGTTGAAGCAGGTGCTCTGGGCCTTGAGCTAAACAGAGGAAAGACAGAATTGATCTGTAAGGATCCTACCTCTCGTGGGATCGTCCTCATTGCTCTTCCAGGAGTTAGCATCATTAACCCAGAGAATGCCAATCTCTTGGGCTCTCCTATTGGAGGGTTACAATCAGTGGATGCATGTGTAAGGGAGAAGACAGAGCTGCTGCAGTTGATGGGTGATAGACTTTGTCATTTGCAATCACATGATGCTATCACATTGTTGCGTCACTCATTTGCGATCCCTAAGATGATGCACATTCTCCGCTCTGCTCCCTGTTTCTCTTCCAGTCATCTCCCAGCCTATGACCACCTTCTCAAGTCAATCCTCAGCAATATCACTAATATAGATTTTCAGAACAATGACTCTTCTTGGCTACAGGCCACCCTTCCTGTGAACCATGGGGGAATTGGAATTAGGAGTGCGGTTCATCTTGCTCCCTCTGCCTTTTTGGCTTCTGCTGATGGATCGTCCAATCTGATTCACCATATCCTCCCCCCTCGGTTTAGTGCTGTCCAGTACCCTGAGATTGAGGTTGCCCTTTCACTCTGGGGTGATGACCTTGTCTTGCCTCCTCCAGCCCCGCCTGCTTCCCATCAGCAGAAATCGTGGGACATGCCTCGTATTTTGGAAGGGGCAGAGTCACTTTTGCGGAATGCTAGTGACCCCCAAACCAGAGCTCGTCTCCTCGCCGTGTCTGCATGTGAGTCAGGTGCCTGGCTTAATGCCCTGCCAATCTCCTCACTGGGTCTCCGAATGAGCGATGAGGTAGTTCGAATAGCAGTTGGGCTACGTCTTGGAGCACACCTGTGCCAGCCACACTCTTGTAGTTACTGTGGATCGGATGTCAACCATTTTGGTACACATGGGTTGAGCTGTAGGCACAGTCAGGGAAGGCTTTCTCGCCATGGTGCTTTAAATGACATCATCCACCGGTCATTAACTGCTGCAAATGTCCCTTCCCGGCTGGAGCCCTCAGGTCTGCTTCGGTCCGATGGAAAGAGACCTGATGGCATGTCCATCATTCCATGGTCAAGTGGTAGACTATTGGTATGGGATGCAACCTGCAGTGACACCTTTGCCCCATCCAACCTTTTGGCTGCAGTCACTGAGGCTGGTGCAGTGGCAGCACAGGCGGAGATTTTGAAGGGTGAAAAGTACGCCCACCTGGACTCGGCATACAAGTTTGTACCTGTGGCGGTAGAGACGTGTGGATCCTTTGGGCCTCAAGCAAAGGCATTCTTCAGGGAGTTGGGACGCCGCCTGAGGTCAGTGACTTATGAAGAGGACTCCCATCAACATCTTCTTCAGCGGATTTCTGTGGCTGTGCAGCGTGGGAATGCAGCCTCAGTAATGGGATCTTTGCCATCAGGGTTGGGGACGAGCCATTTCCCTAGTCATCGCATGAACTTTTAAACTTTTTAACTTGAGGTATGGCATGTTGTTCTCTACCACTTTAGTTATTGCATTAATTAATTTGTTTGTTTGTCTGTCTGTCTGTCTGTCTGTCTGTCTGTCTGTCTGTCTGTCTGTCTGTCTGTCTGTCTGTCTTTCTGTCTGTCTGTCTGTTTGTTTATTTATTTATTTATTTATTTATTTATTTATTTATTTATTTATTTATTTATTTATTTATTTATTTATTTATTTATTTATTTTTAATTATCATTATTATTATTATTAAAAGAAAATGTCATCAGAGTCCAAATTCAAGTGATCTGTGGTCCCCGCAACCGAAACTGCATTACCTCTCTGCACCACAACAGAAAGCCTCTGCAGGAGGTGGTGAAGGGAGTTCTTCTCTCCAGTCGCTTGAAAGAGACGCTGCCCCAAATCCCTTAGAAAAAGTAAACTCTGTGGTCCAAACACACCTGAAGTTTCAATTGCTACAGGAACAATGGAGTGATTTTTATTGTTCAAATTGGTGTACTTTTCTCTCTTTCTTTCCTCAGCCAAAGCCGCTACTGCTCCTCACTACCAATGTAGGAGGGAGAGAAAGTGTCAATGCAAGTGGGATCCCACACCAACAATTTCCCACACTTCCACGGAACCAACGTGATGCCATCTGGGCGTTTCCCATTATTTCTGTAGGCCAGAAGGCTCCAGTTTCGAGGGTATCTTTGCCGAAGCTAAAGACCTGTGTATAATGTCATTGATGGCAGCATGACAAAAATGACGCGGCCCACACTGTGACGGCAGCTAAGACCATGGGTAGCGAATTGGTAAACAGCAGCCTCACAGTGCTAACACGCATGTGGCCTATACAAAGGAGTGCCTAGGCGAAGACCCACAGCAATACGGATGGTGTTGTCGTCCATGCGAAGGCCTAGAGATGAGATGGGAGGAGTAGACAACCATAGACCTGATTGTTTTGTAGAGGCAGCTAGCAAACGAGCTTTAGAAACAGGGTTGGGAGCATTTGCAAGTAGGCTGGCGGCAGTCGCAGATACCTTAACTGAATCCCAGATCTTTTGGCGATGTGAAACCGGGCCGATAGGTGGAGATTGATCATGACCCTGGGACCAGTGGGAGACTGCATCATCCCAGTTGGGAATAGGTATACCGTGGAGATGAGAAGGGACAATGTGGTGAACAAGGTCCGAAGAGCCAGCAGCAGAAGCCAAGAAGGCAGAGGGTGCAAGCTGTACTGCTCTCCGGATCCCAAGACCACCAAACTTCACAGGGAGTGTAGCTTGTGTCCAGGTGGCATCATAATCATCATCAAAGGAGATGTTGCATTTATTTAATTATTTTTATATTTTTATTTATAATTTTTATTTTTTATTATTTTATTATAACTTATTATTATACAGAGCAAACATAACATGCCAAGTTCAATAAAACGTAATTAACACATGCTATATAGTGGCAATAAATCTAATAGCAGTGGCAATAATTATGATGCAGTAGTAATAGCGATGCAGTATATAGTAATAGCAGTGGCAATATGATTTCAGCAGTAATATAGTGCCAGCATTACGTCCCAGTTCTTAATAAAATAAATAATATGTATAGGTACATAAATAATTAATCTAAATGATGTCCATCAATCCCATCTGCTGTCCCATTGTCCCCAAAACAGAACTTGCATTTCCCCTCTGAATTGTGACTGAGATCCTCTGTAGCAGGTACTGAAATGAGTCTCTATCTTCAGTGCTGTCCTGAGGCGACGTCCAAGTTCTCGTATAAAGACCTTTGTTTTGAGGCCAAAAACACCACAGGTCTCCACTGCCACTGGCATGAACAGGTAGGATGAGTCTAGGTTGCAGTTTGATTATTTATTTATTAATTAATTTATTTATAATTTTTTTAATTTTATTTAAAAAAAATATATTTTTTTAATATAGGTAGCTACATAAATAATTTTATTATTATTATAACTTTTATTTTATTTTACCACATCCAATTCATGTGTGGGATGGGACATGTGTGCCAGGTATGGTTTGTATCACATGGTGGATAGCTTCACAAGTATATATCAATGTCATGTGAGTTGCAGCATCTTATTATTGTTGATGAGGGCTAGAGCATCTAGCTAACTGAAATACCAAGTGAGTAAATGATTGTTGAGAAAGTGATTGTATTAATGTACTAAAAATGCATGAATATTTTGATCCATCCCTTGAATTAGAACAAACCCTATAAAGTACTCCACAAATAGCTCCACAAATACTATTTGCATTATATTTTTGACACAGAACTGTTCTCACCCATGTGACTGCAGTACAGTCAATGTCCAAGCTCTTAATTCATTTTTCTCCTCAGATCTTGAACTGGTGTAATGTATCATAGCCTGAATATCAATGCTATAATAGTTAATAGCTCAGAAATATAACTAAATAGCTAGCAAATAATTTAAGACAGTTTAGGAGGAAAAAACTTTCATTTCCTTTCTTCTAAGAACATCACACCTTCTCTTATAGCCAACATATTTGCATGCTTTATTTTTGACAAACATCAGATCTTTTGGCCTCTGGTAAGTTGAAAAATGAAAAATGCATTTTCAACTAAGAATATCCTTCAATTTACAGCCGCACTGTCTTGGCACTCCTTTTCAACCAGTACTGAGTTTGGCAACTGCAGCTCTTTCTAGTAGGGTTAGTTTTGGCAGTGTGATCCAGTTTTGGCAGGGGGAAAGACAACCGGTCAAACCATTTTTCCCCAGTCAATTTTTGTAACCACAAGGAATAAAGGTGCGCTGTGTATTGCTAATGAGACTTCTGTTATAAGCTGTTAAAAATGTTCTTCCTTTTTGGTGGACCTCAATATTCCACATGACAGAAGGAGAAGTTGCATAGATGTAAGTACATTTAGCTCGGTTACTTGTTTGTTTTCTTGTATGCACATTATCAGTGATAAAAATAATTATTGAATTATTTTTTATGTTAGATGAAATTCATTCTCCAATTAAATCATTTCTATAGATTAACAACAGTAGGAACTGTGTTCACCCTCATTTTAATGTTTCCAATCTAATGCAATGATTGTCATACTGCAGGCATAATAATTGTATTGGTCGTAAGTGAAGCATCAGCTACAGAAAGGTCACTATAAATTGGCTTAGCCAATTAATCCACCATCCTCTTTTAAGAAACAATATTTTATTCATGTAGTGTGATATCACTTGTTTTAAGCGACCATATTCTAGAGGGATTACCAAAAAATATATATTATGCATCAGACTGACAAAATCATTGAAAATGCTAGCTAATATTAAATATTTACAGAGCAACAATTGATTTGAACATACATACACACACATGCACACGCACACACACAAACACACTATTTATACAATGTATCATGTACATACTGTGCTATCTAGGGTCATCTAAGATTGTCAACATGATGATGTTTTTAAGCCACTTTCTCCACAATTCCTTTAGTTCTTGAATATTCACAACGTACACCAGGTTCACAACTGGAAACATAGACACCAAAAAATTTGACAAAACCTCCAGTAAAGGAGAGCTTCGATTTTCAATTTCAGAACGACTGCATGGGTTGCTTGCATTGTAACCTCCTTGCTCACAGAAAAAGTATGTTGGAATACTGTCAATTAATTAACTGAGCAGAATCTCTAGCAGAAAATGTAGATGCTGGTACCAAGTAGTACCAAAAAGAACAGTAAATAGCTTCTTTTCAGCTTTCCCAAACTTGAATATCTTGAACTTGATATTTGGCTGTGGAAACAAAACACATTTTATAAAGTTAGGTGTAATCTCTATATTATATTTATTAACCTGACCTGCACTTTGTTTCTTCTGTAGAGCTTGTGAATGGACCAGACTATGACGATGAGCATGGTACATCCAGATCCCAAGATAATGTCCGTAGGAAGTGTATTAGAATAGAAGTTTGCAGCTCGATTTGTGCTAGCACACAGAATGATAGGGTACCTGGTAGGCTCAAACCCCAGTCCTCTTGAAAAGAACAAGTTCTTCCTCCTAAGTTGGGATGAGGAATTTTCATTTTGTTCTGGAATATCCACTGCAAAGTTGGCCACTGTAATTACAACGGTGACTAGTGGAAGTATAATTCCAACTAGAACACATGCTATATGAATATACTTGACTTTTCCAGAGGTTCGAGCATGGAGTGGAAATACTACTTTCCAAAACAGAAAAACTATATAAAATAGCCACCACAGTGCCGATTGAAAGTACGCATAAATGGGACTGCAAAATATCAAAATGCAATTAGTTACCAGGGTCTGTTATTGGAAATACTATAACATTTCATACTTGAACAAATTACCTACTCCTACACCCAGTTTCTGTGAAAAGGCACAAAAAAATTGTCACTGGTTGATAATTATATATCTCCAAATTATTATGAAGTGATATCAAAAAGATAAAAGATGCAGTGCTGAGACACGAATATTTTTGCCCCTCAATCTTCACTATTGTTCACAAAAACAGTTGTAATCTCATTAGGTCTCTAATTAAGGGGAGGTCAAGGCTCTAAGTGAATAACTTTTATGATCACTAAAAGGACACAGCTATTCTATGATCATTTAGGCTAGGATTTTGGGGCAATCAACTTGGAAGCTGCATCAACCTGTTCTTGAACTTGAAAACCATATCCACACCATTGTTACACAATACATAAAATGTGGCGGTTCCAAATATGATGATTATCTCTTCTGTATTAAACCCAGGTGCTTTCTATTTCCCTTAGGAATTGTACATGTACTATTGAGGGGAGCACTTTCTGTTCAATGAAATATGGTAAACCTTATTGCTTATTTAAAAATGGCAATGCATAGACTATTAGAACTAATAGTCTATGGGCAATGTAATACAATGTATTGACTAGCATTGTGTTCCCATCTTCTCTGTGCTTATAGCCTGATATTATTTAAATCACACTATCATTATAATATAGCAATGCAGCTTATCATAGTATCTTTCTAAAATACATTGAAGGAACTATCATGCAGGTGTCTAGTGTACTACAGGAGGTGCTGTAATGAGTAATAATCTACTCACTAAACTTGTACTTTGCCTAGCTATTGCTTTTGTAATGACCACCACAGAACATGATGATGATAGTGGAGTACAGTTTGCGAATCTAGGGAGGAGGCAAATAGAAAACCTTGTGATCGCAAACATAGTGGTATAATTTACAAGGTCAGACATAATCACTTAATTTATAGTGACCACTTTTCAAGTTACTACGACAGGTCCGAATAGGAAAAATGGTTAGTCCTTGGTTTACTCAGACTTTCTTTACAATAAAAATTTCATGTGCTTTGGACTGTGTAAAAGAGCATTGAAGTATTTGTGCATAAACTCCATAATATGAATAATTGTTTGGGATTATTAGATATTCCGCTATTCATGGGTTTCCGGCTAAGTGGGGCTGATAAAACTTATTTTGTGGCAAAATTGTTCAAAACGTAATACAGCATACATGTTGCTATCAATTTCTCTCCGAAGATTTATCATTTAATAAATTATTAGATCTGCAGAAAATCACGATACAAATTTCCCTTTGAGTTACCTTTTTAGGAAAAAAAATCACTTGAAAATCCGTTATTTTACAATTGGCCATAACCTCTCCTTAAAAATGCATCTTTATTTGTCGGACTGAATTGATTTTGGTATCACAATTCTGTAGCCTCTAATTAAAGACTAGTAAGCTATTGACCATTGACCATTAGCCTCTATTTAGAAGTATAATAAATTATGTTAGTTAAATGGCAATAATACTGGCGTAATATGAATAATGGTTATAACATTGATAGGATAACATTGGTAGGTTAGGTTCAGACCCGGTTTGTGATGTTAAAATGTGACTCTTAATCGAATATTTATCTTACCAAAACCACCCCAGTTTCCAAGTCACCTTCCTAATCAATGAAAAAAAGCAAAAAAGAAATTGCATGGGGTTATTTCCAGCCTCTTGCTGAAACACTGCACTTTTCTTTACTACATCAGACATAGATATGGCATTAGTCATAGCTTCTGGAAGATCAAAAGTCTGGATGCTTTAGGTTATTTCAAGCATCATTGTAGCATTCAAGAAACTCAGGGGTTGCAAGATATGTCATTCTCCTTCTTGATATTATTCTTGTGTATAGTGCTCTGCAACATGTAGTTCCTCAAACACTAAAATAAAGTGTCATCACAAAAACCTGGATAGCCTTGGCTAAGCTTAGTCATTAAGGTTTGTAACTTTGGGATATGATAGATTACGAGTGACAGGTCACATTGCCATGCCCATTTTTCACATTCCGTTAACCACAATAATGGAATTTAATTTTCGCGCTGGTACTTAGAAAAAGCCTCTTTTAGGATTTACTCAAGAACCCCTAGGTTTGAAGTTTCCATATTTGGTATGGTAGTAGTAGACAGTAGATGTGTTGATTCTAGGTAAGTACATTGTGGTTGGCACACTACTAACATTTTCACAGCCACTTATAACTTTTACAATGATTGAGCAATTATAGCATTCCAGTTACTGATGAGGACCTAAAATTGCATCAGTTTGTTAATTAAGATACTCTCTTCAAACTAGTGGAAGCATATGCAATGAAATAAAATTTTATCAGAGATGCATGAATTTCAATATCAACACATCCTACACACATATCGATACACACATATCGATATAATTAAATTGTTTTGACTTTGTTCGTTTCCCATTTGGCCCCTCTGTTCGTATAGAACACCATGGTGTACTCTAGAATACTTCAACACGGACTCTTCTTGATATGAGTTTCTTTTTATCCTCATCAGCTTCATCACGAACTCGGGCGGGCTCATCTGAACACAAAGGAGGTGGCTGATGATCTCTGCGAAGAGATTCCATCTCCTCTAAATATTCCTGTATATAATAATAGTGTATATATACATTGACGATGCAATATGTAACAACCATACCTCACGATGTTGAACAACATCCGGCCTTTCGTGTCCATCAATATATACGCCTTTCTTGTGGCTACGTGGCTTAAACCCAAGATGATGGAGCCATCGCCTAGCTGTACAGACTGAAATGCTTCGAGGATATTGTGGAGATAAGTGGCAAGATGGTAGCAAATGGTCATTTACCCAAAAACAGAATATTAGCTTCACCCTTCCTAAAGGCATTTTCCCGAACCCATTCAGCTGCTTTGAGGTTTATCTATGTAACAAATACAAACAAAATAAAACATACACACCACACTTGGATGTATTCACACATTACACACACACATATACACCACACATGGACGTACACACACACACACCACACATGGACGTACGCACACCACACCACAAATGGATGCATGCATATGCCACACACAAACCACAAACAACTATTTATTAACAAACTGACCTTCTCGTCATGATAGACTGTTATTCTTTCATATTTTCCTTGCTTACTCTCAGGTAGTTCTCCTTTATTCTCCATGAACTGGTTCATGTACTTTCGAACAGTTTTTTCGTTGAAACCCAGCATGGATGCAGCTTCTGTGGCAGCCTGTGTCTTATTATATTTCTGACGAACTCTAAAACTGTTCATAATCATCACCGACAACATTTTACGGAGGTCTACTGGCAACGTCAGTACAAAATCATCCACACACTCCTGGATATCTTCCTCAGTAAAATCTAGATAGATAAGCAGTTATTGCAGCTAGAATGCTGACATAAATACAATCATATAGCTGCAGCTAATAACCAGCTAAATTCAGAGTAAAACTTACTAGTAGACTGGTCATCATGATGATCCTCGCCATTTTCATCCTCCTCGACGTTGCTTCGATCCATAGCATCTTCCTCACTGGCAATAGATCCTTGCTCAACTGTCTCAGAAGGCAAATCCTGCTGCTGCAAAGCAGGCTGTGAAGAAGCCATCAGAGGAGCTTCAGAGACACCGCCAGAAACACCAGCTTCAGAGACACTGCCAGCAGCATCGTCACCAGCACGATATACAGACGCCCCGCTCTTCTTCTTCTTAGACTCAAGCATTTTCAAAGCCCTCGCTGTAGCCTTCCTTTTCTTACTCCAAGAGGTATCCATCATAGATAACAAATCCTCAAATCGTCCAACAAAAACTACTGCCGCGTAGTATTGCACGCGCACGTTTTTGAGCAGCGTGTGGTCAGCCATTTCCTTGGCAACGAGCGTCCGCGTGACCAAATTGCCTAATCTGATTGGTTACTTTTTAGTTTTCCCTTTCAAGATGCAATAAATTCCTCACTTGTGTTATTTTTTATGTAGATTAATAATATAATTTTTCTATATTTTTATCTGCAACAACAACAAAAATATATTAGAAACAATTTTGGAAGAGTTATACTGCACTGCACTATACAAATGTATCAATCTTATTGGAATATAATTTTTTAAGTCTTGCAGTAACTGTCATAAATATTAGTGAAGAAATCTGTCAAGAAAATAAAAGAGCACAAGAAAATAACAGAAAACTTGAAATTGTTTCGAGTGTCTGATATTTGGTAAGACAAGGATTGGCTCTTGGAGGATATATAGCTAGTTAAAGAAGATGGACATTTTCTTCAAATGCTAAAATTAGAAGGTGAAGATAAGTCCAATTTACTGATTGGTTGAAGAGAAAGATGAATGGGTACTTTCCTGAGATGAAAAAAAAAATGATGACTGGAGTAGTAAATGGAATGAACACAGAAAAATACTCTAAATTTCCCTCAATCAGCTTTTAATTCTTTTCTCTTTTCTCCTGTTCAACTGAATCCTTCAGTCTTCCTCAGGGCAGATTAAAAGCTTTCTGAAATACGATATCTCCTGGTCATTTCCAAATCTAAGAAATGAGAAGTTTTATTAGGTTTGTGGAGAGATGGAAGTACACATATCCTGTGATATTCCCACAAACATGTAAATGTGGCATTTAATTTAGCTATTGTAATATTTTCAATGAATTCTCAGTTGACATAATGAAATTAAAATGATCTCCTCAATATAACCAACCTAAATTTTACTTGCTCGACGTTTCGACTAGATGCTCTAGCTCTCATGTTTACGGAAACCCTTGCACAGAGCATTTTTCCAATTTGTCAATCCATCAGTCAAGAATGAGCTTTCAGATTATGTATCAAGATGAAGTAGTCCCTTGAAATTGGCTGTGGCACAAGTATGGCAAATTACAGAATCTGAAATTAGAAGGGAATGCAACCAAGAAAATATGCGAGTACCACGCTGGTTGGAAAGCTCATTGATGATCCATTTTGGTTTTAGGATATTTGATGTTAACTGGCTGGTAGAGACCTTGAGGGAAGGGTATTCAGAGTTGAGGATATTTTACTAGCTCCATGCTTCTGCACCTGAGAAACACAAATAATTGATAAATATATGCTTTTTATTTCTGCTATGTACTCAAAATACTTCACCTTTTAACATCAAATTTGCAAAACAGGGTTTGACAATGCATGATGGTTTAATGGCTCACTATTTCAGGGGCCAAGAGATTACTTTGGCAATGGGGTTCAATGTTGACATCATATGCGATGGATCATGGCATGCATGTTCAGATTCTTGAGATTCATGTTCAGATTCTTCTGTGCTATCTTCAACCTGGGCATCAGCTTGGCGATCAGAATCATCTGATTCTTGGTCTTGACCTGCATCATCAGCCTTCTCCTCAGAGTCCCTTTGTCTCTTGGTGTACTTTGACAAAAACTAAACAATGAAGGCTAGAGCATCCTATCAAAATGTCGAGAGAAAAAAAGAAAGTTATTGTAAGGAAGCCTGTCTTTTATCCATGATTCAGACTGCACTAGTTAACTTCTGGAATATTCAAATACATGTGGCCTGGAATATTCTAGAACAATTTGCACTTTACAGTTATGAGATTATTGTACTAGCTGGAAATTAATTAACCACGAATGTGATACACATTACTATGCTCTTTTTGTTTTTCAACACTTCTGATATTACTTTTCAGTGGTGTGTGAAAATCCCTTGGAAAAAAGAAGTTGTTTGCTAAGAGTTGGGGGTGGTACACAGGAGTTACTAACCCCCCCCCCCCCAACCCCTTAAACACCTGGGTGGTAATATTGAAGTGAACCTGGGCAACTAGCTGCTGTTACTGCACCATGCCTGGATTGGTAGCTATAAAGTGAACCTGGGCAACTAGCTGCTGTTACTGCACCATGCCTGGATTGGTAGCAATGAAGTGAACCTGGGCAACTAGCTACTATTACTGCATCATATATTAATAAGTGGCCTGGATTGGTAGCAATGAAGTGAACCTGGGAAACTAGCTGCTGTTACTTCACCATGCCTGGATTGGTAGCTATAAAGTGAACCTGGGGGCAACTAGCTGCTGTTACTGCACCATGCCTGGATTGGTAGCTATAAAGTGAACCTGGGCAACTAGCTGCCGTTACTGCACCATACCTGGATTGGTAGCTATAAAGTGAACCTGGGCAACTATATAGCTGCTGTTACTTCACCATGCCTGGATTGGTAGCTATAAAGTGAACCTGGGCAACTAGCTGCTGTTACTTCACCATGCCTGGATGGTAGCTATAAAGTGAACCTGGGCAATTATATAGCTGCTGTTACTGCACCATGCCTGGATTGGTAGCTATAAAGTGAACCTGGGCAACTAACTTCACCATGCCTGGATTGGTAGCTATAAAGTGAACCTGGACAACTAGCTGCTGTTACTACTGCACCATATATTAAGTGGCAAATGGTGAATGCATGTGGTTCACCAGCCTGTACTATAACGTGCAATAATTGGAAAACTATATACCTCATTTGAAACATGGCAAGCCCTGCTGTAGCTGCTTTTGAAGGTGAGTAGGCTTCAGTGCTTATATAATAATTCAAACTTTACTAAATTAATTAAGGTAATTATATCTTTGACTATATAGGCATTGTGAATGCTATTGGAACTGACAGAAAGAACATGTGGATCACATACACCTACTGTTAATGTTGACCAATACACCATTGTACCAAAACTTACAGAGATGCACTTTACAAAGTCAAGGCGCACACAACATGACACACCTGCATATGGAATTTCAGGTGACAAGTACCATAGGTACATGTGCTTTGCCATCCCATAATATGCTTCCGTTAGGTATCTCCCAATCTCAATGGGACAAACTCTAACCTATCTGACCCAGTTCTTAGCTTCAAACAACGGTTTACTTAGTCTAGTCCCTCTCGCTAAGCTTCTCAGAGTAAATATGCTTAGAATGATTATTCAGATTAGAGTATGTAAGTCACAAAAAATCATATTAAGAACCTCTCGAACCTCTGACAAGTCCCCTTTAAATAGGCTAACTTGTGGAGGTTTACAATAACAAAATAAGGACAAAATAAGAAGTGGATCATTCCTTATACAACCCATTAGAATAACGCCAAAATAGCAAATGGACTATTTATGATACAACCAATCAAAATACTAAGATATGTGTATGTGTGTGTGTGTGTAGGTTCTGGTTTGTCACATTAGCATTTTGGTAATGCTCACCCACACGTTGAGGTTTTGGAATTCTTATCTGCTGGTCAGCTAGCTAGTCAGTAGGCCTGCCATGGCTGAGGGGTCTAACACCCACCGTCCCCCTTCTGTGCAGTTAAAGTTGTCAGGCTCTGACCTTGGACAATACACAGTGTGTTGGGCGAGTGTCTGCAGGTCCATCCTAGAAATCTGGGTAGCAAATGGAAGTGTTGCATCTGGTGGGAGTGTGTCAGCCAGGTTAGATGCCCATGCTTGTCAGGAGAGTCAGTCTGCATTGTTATTGTCTCCACCAGCTCTGTACCATAAAGTGTAGCTTACTACTCTCTCGGAAGCATCTGTTTGTAATACAAACCTTTTATGGTAGTCTAGTAAGGCAAGCACCACAGGTTGGCTGCTCAACACTTGTTTCAATGTTGTGAATGATTTCTCACAATCTTCACTCCATTTCACACGTGCTGGTGTGATATTTCTTGCCAAGGCTGCTGCTGCTGAACTGAAGTGAGGAATATAGTGCCGGTAGTACCCAGTCAGACTTGATGTCATGTTTCGTCTTTGGTTGCTGAAACTTGTGATTTTTGCTTGAAATGGTGCCACTTGACCAAGGCCGATGGTGGAGTAGCCCAGGAAAGTGCAGGTGGACATTGCAAATTGGCATTTCTTCTGTTTCAATGTCAGTCTGTCGATGACTGACTGCAAGTGTTGCAGGTGTTCTTTCCACATAGCACTGAACACTACTCAATCTTCTAAGTAAGAGGCAGAATGGTGATGGAGGCAATCCAACATGCTCTCTATGAGGCATTGGAAGCTTGTCAGGGTGCTTTTCAAACCAATAGGCATCATTCAAAAGCAATACTTGCCATGTGGGGAGACAAACGCTGTTTTGTCCCTGTTCTCTTCAGCAACAGGTATCCTTTGCTGAGATCAAGTATGGTGATGTACAATACTTGCCCCAAGTTATCGATTAAGTCTTCCACTCTGGGTATCAAGTACCTGTGTTGCTATTTAGTCATCTATAATCTATGCAGAGAGAGAGTGACCTGCCACTCTCACAACTGCATGTCTCAATAATGTTCTGCTGGAGAAGAGTTGTGATTTCTTCGGCTACTGCTGACTCCCAAGCCTTTGACAATCTGTATGGAGGTATGCGAAAGGGTATGGCTGAGCCAGTGTTGATGTGGTGAGATGTAGCTGTGGTCCAGGATATCTGTAAATACCTCCATTTCTGTGTAGGTCTTGATGGGTTGTGCCTGATCATCAGTGAGATGTTCTCCGGTAATGAGGGTTTCAACTTCTTCCAGGTTGGTTGTGAGAAGTCCATGGGCTTGTTCCTCTTCATCGTTTAGAGTGTTTACTTCATGCAGTATAGCAGCAAAGGGAGGATGTATTTCTTTAACATATTTATGTGTATGGTTCTTTTCCTCTTTCTACGATCTGGCATATCGACTGTATAAGTAACAGGTGTCAGCCTACCAACAATGGTGTAGGTGCCTTGCCATTGGGCGGTGAGTTTCCCTGATGCCGCAGTCATAAATACCAATAGTTCATCAACATCTTGGAATTCCTGGTCTCTTGCCTGTTGGTATCTGTGTTTAGACCTAGCTTGTGAAGTTTTCTGTTTCCCACAGCCAGTTGTTGCATCTGATCTCTGATGTTGCTTATCTACTCCACGGTGGTGGTGTCCTGAACATTGCACTCCGTCCATGTTTTCTTTAAGATTTGTGGGGGACCTCTGATGTGGGGCCCAAACAGGAGCTCAAACAGGGAGAACCTTGTCTTGTCATTTGGTACTTCTCTGCAGGCAAAAAGTATGGCAGGTAAGAGGGTGTCCCACTCTTGGTTGTGTTTTCCCACCTTCTTCACCATTTGCTTCAGTGTGCATGAAAATGTTCAAGCATGCCTCTAATTTGAGGATGGTATGGCTAGTCTGTTTGTGGTAAATGCCGATCTTGTGGTAAAAGGTTTGCATGGATCTCGCCCAGAAATTGCTTTCCTTGTCAGTCAAGAGTTCTGCTGGCACTCCCAGTCTAGAGAAAATGTCCATGAGTGCTGCCACAACCGACTGTGTCAACCTTCCAGAGTGCTACAGCATCAGGGTTATTGACTACCAATGTGAGAAGGTATATGTTCCCCGACTTGGTGCGTGTTAAAGGTCCGACAATATCGATTGCTAACCTATCCATCATTTGTGTTATGACTGTAATGGAGTGACATGGTGAGGTCCATGAGCTGCGTTCTGGCACTCTGCACAACTCTCACATGCATTCTTGACATCCTTGTGCACGCCGGGCCAGCAGAAATGTCTGAGAATCATCTGCTGCATTCTTATGAATCCCAGGTGACCTGCCATATTGCTGCCTTCTATCAGTTGGTGCCACATGTTGGTGCACATCATTGACCAAATGTTTGGTAACTATGCCTGTGCAATAGGCGATCATCCAAGTAGTATGAAGAGTCTTCCTCCTCTGCTTGTTTCCATGCATGTTGCAATGAGGCATCCCTCCTCTGATCATTTCTCAGTGCTGCTTGATTGGTTTGCTATGGTGGCAGGCTGGAGACTTCCTGTTCAGAGGAAAAGGCAAGTATACATACACTGTAAAAAATAAAGTGTGCAACGCACACCAAATAGAGTGTGCTAGGCCCTCGCTATACGCACACTCATTTTGAGTGTGCTTACACACTCAATATTGAAGCATGCAGAACACACTACTTATACTTATAGCATGCAACATGCCACTTATAGCATGAAACACACACCATTTTCAGTCTGTATTATAGACCAAAATCAAGTATCACCCCCCCCCCCCCCCCCCCCCCCCCCACAGCAGAATGAAAGATGCCAAAGAAAACTGCCTTTTACAAACTAAAATGACATAAGGTTTAACAATGATGATACAAAGTTTCTGTACATGTATATATTCACAAATAAATTATAGTTACACCGGTGAGGCCATAAAGTGTTTCACAGTTATTGATATTTTTTGTAAGAGGAACTGAAGGATGAGCACATCCATAAATGTAACACCTGCAGAATATTGAATATCAAAAGCAAAAATTAAATAAAACAGAATATCCTCAAAACATAAAACTTCTGAAACTTTTTTTTTGTCTTCAACGATGAGAGTTTGTGTAGCACTCTTGATGATCCTGACTCCCACAAGGAGCAAGGTTACGGACTTCCATCACAACTGACTTAACATCTGTACAATTCTGGGTAGAGAAAACGGTCATGGTCAAAAAAGTTCATCAGGAAGGAAACTGCCATGCTGTACTGTGTTATGCATGAGGCTAAATAACAAGCCCTCACAGCGCACAAAGGATCAGTTTCTATACAAATACTATATTGTAACAATTATGGGGGTTCTTGTCTACAAAACTTCACCTCTGTAAAGAATATAACTTTGTTGGGATCCGATCTGCTCCGGGCACCACATTGCTGAAGAGGTAGAACTGTCAGAGCAAGAAGTGTACTTCCTTGTATTCCCACACCAATAGTGGACACACATAATGCATATATACCCATCCCCCGATTTTTTTAACCTCATAACACTGCAGATCATGTAGCACATCAGAAAGTCATGTCTTGTGTTGTGCTTTGATGTTCACTTGCTCTATGACAGCAGGAATTTGGGCCAATGCTCCTTTGTAAGAGCTCTCAATTTCTCATCACCCATAATTAGCTGCATTTCCACCATCAGACAAAAAGTACCGTGAGCATGTGTCGCAGGACGACATTAAAACGAGACTGTTCCCAATGCATAACTGGATGTGGAGTGAACCCGGTAGTGAGTAACTAATGAATTGGAAGTGTTGATAATGTGGTCTGTGGCTTAGTGTGTTTGTGTGTTATGTGTTTATGTTGGGCAAGTGTCATAGGTCGATGATGAGTGTAAGATTACCATGTATGGGCAGAAACCAGAAGCGGGGCTCCAGCCTAGTTAAGGGAGGAGTTGTTACTGCTCTGG
This sequence comes from Cladorhizidae sp. MBARI D1340-BT2, assembly GCA_028752905.1. Lineage (NCBI taxonomy): Eukaryota > Metazoa > Porifera > Demospongiae > Poecilosclerida > Cladorhizidae > Cladorhizidae sp. MBARI D1340-BT2. Next base: position 37,215,533 of record JAQNBH010000009.1, on the reverse strand, counting down.
GAGTTAGCCATTGTACTGAGTCTTGTAAGTGTCCTATATTGAATTATTAAGGTTTCTCTACTTAACCTTGCTAGCCTAGTGTATAGCTTAAAGGTAGAGTGGTGGCAGCATACCAACACTTAGTGACTGGCTCAGAGTCTGTGGGTAATATCAGATTTGGTCCGTCACAACTGGTGGCAGCGGTGGGATATTTTTTTGAACTCCAGCTCCTCTGGAGGACCCTGTATGCAGCCATATGGCTCTCAAAAACGTTGAAATAATCCAGGGGGTCTTCATTTCTATGAACCGGGATGCTTTGATTTGGCTGGGGGTAGGAACAGAGTCCGATTCTTCTATCCTCCCAGTGCCCCCTCCGCTCATCACTGTCGTCAGCAATCTTTCCCATCTTTGTTCTCTTTTCTCCTCGGCTTCCGCTCATTCGGTCGCTCATCTTTTCTCGTCTTCCTTTTGCTTCTCTGACTGGAGTTTAAACATTCGAAGCATATCAGACATTGTCACTCTTTCCCCAATATCTTCTGAGTCCATTAGCGGTGAAGTACTCCGCCTTTCTCCTTCTGTAGTGTCCTTTGCCTTATTTCTGGTATCCATTCTTCTTGTCAAGGTTAGTAGCTATCTTTCTAGTTCAAAAAAATATCCCACCGCTGCCACCAGTTGTGACAGGACCAAATCTGATATTACCCACAGACTCTGAGCCAGTCACTAAGTGTTGGTATGCTGCCACCACTCTACCTTTAAGCTATAGACTAGGCTAGCAAGGTTAAGTAGAGAAACCTTAATAATTCAATATAGGACACTTACAAGACTCAGTACAATGGCTAACTCCCAGAGCAGTAACAACTCCTCCCTTAACTAGGCTGGAGCCCCGCTTCTGGTTTCTGCCCATACATGGTAATCTTACACTCATCATCGACCTATGACACTTGCCCAACATAAACACATAACAGACAAACACACTAAGCCACAGACCACATTATCAACACTTCCAATTCACATTAGTTACTCACTACCGGGTTCACTCCACATCCATAGTTATGCATTGGGAACAGTCTCGTTCTAATATCGTCCTGCGAAAGCATGAATCAGCAGAAGGGCAAGTACTACCAAGAAATTACTAAGTACACACAGACATTCACCAAAATTAATTCATGTTCTGGTGTTGTGGTTAGAAATTGTGACCTGATTAGTGACTTACTACTGTCTCGGCTTCTTGCAAGAATGGAAATCTGGAAAATATATGGCAAAGAAATGTTACGTTTAATAATAACCCGTTTTATTTTCTTGAATTGAACCTGTAAAAATGAATGCCATTTACTATATACTTGGGGATTTTTCCCCCTTTCAATGTACCCGTAGAGTGTCGAGTTTTTGTATGCCGCTCATAGCTCACACTCTCTTCCCCGGGAAATGGAACTGGGTGACTCACAGACTTTCTTATTCCAGGCGATTACCTGATCTTTATCACCTCAAAAACACTGTGCCACGTTATAAATAAATGTATGTTGATAGATTACCACAATAACAGGTTGCACAGACCCAGTATTGTACAGACAGATGCACCATACATACCCAGTACAGACAGATGCACACCACAGAAACTCAATATTGTACAGGCAATACAAGTCATAGCGACATATACAACACAGTTTATATCCATACATTGCCACAAGAAAGCAATAAAGAGTTTACACACAAGTTTATCCTTTGGTTTAGATGTATCAATCTAGGTTTCTTATCACAACAGAACTCTTTGAACCTGTTCATTAGGCTGTGTACCATAACATCCTGTAAAATACTGCATGCATGTACACAAGGTGAGACTCATAAAACGTAGTAACTTACTTAAAAAGATTTCCATTTTTTGGCTTGAAGAAACGGTACTTTTCTATAACTGAACACACACAAAGTCATCTCTATATGGGTAACGCTGCATAATGAAGCCACCTCAAACCCCTTTTGCTTGGCGACAACTTCACAGTGGCAAAGTTAATTTCTAGTTGACGTGGATAATGCTTTGGCAGGCAAAGGATTTGGTAGTGGAATGGTATCATCCTCTGACTTTATAACTTTGGATTTAATCTAGAGTACAAGAGAGGTAGCTAATCATTATGCACATCAAGACACTTCCAGCTTTGTTACAATTCCGTTTGTATTGTCGAAAAAAGGTAGCATATGGCTAGTGTAGATATAAACAATGTGAAATAAACTCTCAATGAACTCTCAGTTGACATAATAACATTAAAATCACCTTCTCAATGATAAACTTCAATTTTTATCCACTCGACATTTCGACTAGATGCTCTAGTCTTCATCACGAATAATGATGAATAATGAAATGCTAAGGCTCACATGAGCCTGTTATATACTAGCTAGCTATCCACCACATACCAGTACATTTGCCTAGCACGTGCCCCGGATGTAAAAAAAAGCACAAAAAAATTAAATAAAAGAAATTAATAAATAAACAAATAAAATTAAATGAACAACAAATAAAAATGTACATAAATAAATAAAACAACAATTATAATAATATAATAATAGTGATAATAAAATGAATGATGATGATAATAATAATAATAATAATAATAATAATAAATAATAACAACAACAACAACAACAACAACAATAATAATAATATAATAATATAATATAATAATAATAATAATAATAATAATAATAATAATAATAATAATAATAATAATAATAATAATAATAATAATAATAATAATAATAATAATAATAATAATAATAATAATAATAATAATAATAATAATAATAATAATAATAATAATAATAATAATAATAATAATAATAATAATAATAATAATAATAATAATAATAATAATAATAATAATAATAATAATAATAATAATAATAATAATAATAATAATAATAATAATAATAATAATAATAATAATAATAATAATAATAATAATAATAATAATAATAATAATAATAATAATAATAATAATAATAATAATAATAATAATAATAATAATAATAATAATAATAATAATAATAATAATAATAATAATAATAATAATAATAATAATAATAATAATAATAATAATAATAATAATAATAATAATAATAATAATAATAATAATAATAATAATAATAATAATAATAATAATAATAATAATAATAATAATAATAATAATAATAATAATAATAATAATAATAATAATAATAATAATAATAATAATAATAATAATAATAATAATAATAATAATAATAATAATAATAATAATAATAATAATAATAATAATAATAATAATAATAATAATAATAATAATAATAATAATAATAATAATAATAATAATAATAATAATAATAATAATAATAATAATAATAATAATAATAATAATAATAATAATAATAATAATAATAATAATAATAATAATAATAATAATAATAATAATAATAATAATAATAATAATAATAATAATAATAATAATAATAATAATAATAATAATAATAATAATAATAATAATAATAATAATAATAATAATAATAATAATAATAATAATAATAATAATAATAATAATAATAATAATAATAATAATAATAATAATAATAATAATAATAATAATAATAATAATAATAATAATAATAATAATAATAATAATAATAATAATAATAATAATAATAATAATAATAATAATAATAATAATAATAATAATAATAATAATAATAATAATAATAATAATAATAATAATAATAATAATAATAATAATAATAATAATAATAATAATAATAATAATAATAATAATAATAATAATAATAATAATAATAATAATAATAATAATAATAATAATAATAATAATAATAATAATAATAATAATAATAATAATAATAATAATAATAATAATAATAATAATAATAATAATAATAATAATAATAATAATAATAATAATAATAATAATAATAATAATAATAATAATAATAATAATAATAATAATAATAATAATAATAATAATAATAATAATAATAATAATAATAATAATAATAATAATAATAATAATAATAATAATAATAATAATAATAATAATAATAATAATAATAATAATAATAATAATAATAATAATAATAATAATAAAACAGAGCCGAGTCCCTGAAAAAGGGAAAATACGGAAACATTGTTGATACACACTTCTTTGTCCCAATTGGGATAGAGACCACTGGAGTGTTTGGAGGGGAGGCATCTTTGTTCCTTCGGGAATTAGGTGGCCGTCTCAAAGCAAAGTGCGATGAACCACGTTCCCATCATTTTCTCCTCCAGAGAATTTCCATTGCAATTCAGCGTGGGAACACTGCAGCGGTGTTAGGCACTAGTCAGTATACTAGTGATGACTATTTCTTACTTAAATTAGCTAGCTAGTTCTTTATTGGTAGTTATTCGGCATATTATTGTTTGTTTATAATTATTATAATAATAATAATAATAATAATAATAATAATAATAATAATAATAATAATAATAATAATAATAATAATAATAATAATAATAATAATAATAATAATAATAATAATAATAATAATAATAATAATAATAATAATAATAATAATAATAATAATAATAATAATAATAATAATAATAATAATAATAATAATAATAATAATAATAATAATAATAATAATAATAATAATAATAATAATAACAACAACATTAATAATAATAACAATAATAATAACAATAATAATAAATTTTAAATTAAATAAACAAATAAAAATAATAATGATAATAATAATAATAATAGTAATAAATATAATTATATATAAAATAAAAAAATAATAAAATAATAATAATAATAATAAAATAAATAAAATAATTATGGTGGTCATGGCTTCAAGTTCAGGCTCTTGAGAGTAGCTCCCCAGCAGCCAGGCAAGTTCATTCCACAGTCAAGATTGAACCGCTCACACTTTGGTGCTGAGCCGATGTGCAATGACTCCTTCACGAGCATTCCTTCTGTCTTCTGGCCTGGTCCAAGATGGTGGCTTTCTCCCCACAAAATAGGATGTCCAAGCAATTGCAGTCTTCTCTTTATGACACTTTCTACAGGCATCTTGATGTTCTTTCACTCTGGTCTCCAGTCCTCTGATCGTCTCTCCTATTTAGTATTTCCCACAGCTACAAGGGGGTGCAGTACACAACACATGAGTGCATTTTAGCTGGTAAAACATCCTTCACTCTGCTCAGTTGTGTCCTCAGAGTTCTGAAGACGACTTTGATCTTGAACTTCCTGCAGAACCTCCTGATGTCTTCACTCATCCCTGCTGCATAAGGAATCACTATCATAGGATCCACCCCTCATTGCCTGTGCTGGTGTATTCATCTTCCTTTCTGCGTTTAGATGTTTCTGCGGACGAAAGGTTGATGGCTTGTGGATAACCATTCTCAATGAAGACCTTATTCAAATTATGTTCTTCCTTTACAAAGGTCCTCCTTCTCCATCACTACTCTTCTGGCTCCATCATACAAGCTCTTCACCATTCCTCTTTTGACGTGGATAGGATGATGTGATCTATAATCAAGGTACCGGTTGGTGTGCGTGGGTTTTCGGTAGACGGTTGCAGTTATTCCTTCCTGTGTATGTGGCAGTTCAGAAAGGGCTATGCTCCAGCCACTTCAAACTCCATGATAAATGGCCTGATGTTGTTGAGATGGTCCAACAACTCCTGCTCACTTCCCTTCACAATGCAGAAGGTATCATTTACGTATCTCTTCCAAACCCTTGGCTTGAATGGGGCAGTTGTGAGTACCAATTCCTCAAAGAATTCCATAAAAAGTCTGCAGATACAGGAGAGCCCATTGCTGCACCCTCTTTCTGCTCGTAGTATTTTTCTTGATACCTGAAGTAGGTGGATTTCAGGCACAACTCCAACTTCAGAAGTCCTGTCAGCTCTTAGTGTAGTCCTCTCACTCAACTCTCATCTTTCATTAACATTTCAAAAATTACTTCAACAGCCTCATCTATGGGAACATTGGTAAAAAGAGAAGACACATCAAAACTGACAAGACACTCATCCTGTGCCAAACATTCATCCTGAATACCCTTGATAAATTTCCCAGAATCCTTGACATATGTACTTGTATTTCCAGATAGAGGTGATATAAAATATGCTATGAACTTGGGAAAATTATATGATGGGTATACACGACACAATACTGCTGCCGATAAGTGAAATAGGCTGCTTGAAGGACCCATGTATTGAGGCACACTGGACCAAATCCCTCATGATCTATGTATGATACAGTGACCATATTTTAACCCTCCTGCATCTTGGACATTCTCTTGTCAATTTCATGGCAGCAAATACACTCAAGACAAGTAGGCATCACCTGGCAATGACCACAGTTACACCTGTGGAGTAAATTCAGTAAATCGAATTTAATCTAGCTAGAGCTAGCCAATTATTAGTCTGTGTAACAGTGCCTACAGTCATCTGAAGCATCATAGAGATAAGGCTCTACTGTTGCACTTGCTTTCTGTTCTTCAGCTAGGTCTGTATCTAATATTTCAGATGAACTTTCAATTGCTGAAGAAGAAAAGGAGAGGTGCAGGCTGCTAGAGCTAGCTACAGAGACCAGTCTCCTAGTGACATCTTCGCGTGGCCACGCCCAGAAGTGACCTGTTGGCGGAAAGAAGGCTCTCTAGCTCAACAAATGTTTGTTTGTAGAAGCCAAAAAAAAATTATACGTACTCAGCACATCCTATTGAGCAGATAACAGCAAGAATTTAAAAAAATTTTGCAAGCCTCCCTTTAGGAAAATACCATTGAAATTGATATCATCCACATGTAGATGCAGTGATTTTGTAAATACTTTGTCTGGAAAGGAAACAGGAAATGTAATATTTCAACCCAGTGGCTATGTGTATTTAAGGGGATTGAACTGAGAGGCATAACATTTATCAAAATTAGAATCCAACAAATGCTATATAGTACAACTTTTTTCTACTTGCCTTATATAGCTTTGCAAATGTTTGTACTGTAACAGCTGCTGCTGACTTTGCGTGATATGGGATTCAAGTTGATCTTCTTGCTGCAAGTCCTGCTTGCAAACCTGCCACAAAGTGCCAGTAAGTGTATGGTGATTAGGCACCATGTAATACCTGCCCTCACTGTGTAGTCGGGGCATATGCACCCACAAGCTGGGTTCCTTTTTTGGTGGGGAAGGAGGGAGATAGGCGTGCTGTCCTCCAGAAGGGCTCTCCATAAACTTACTAGTCGCTCACCAGCTGGACTCCCCATGAAATGGGGCCTAGGAATCCACACCCTACCCACCAGCTGGGTTTCCCCACAAAATGGAGCCTAGGCATTAGGCACTCCCCTAAAATCTCCATTAAGTGGAACTTAGCCACTAGAGCCTAGCTGAACATTCCACAAAATGGTTCCTAGGCATCCACCAGCTACAATTCTGCCTAGGATTAGGCATTACTTGTAGGTAACTCTGCTACATTGATCAAAGCAGTCTTAATTAATGTTGCTTTATTATTATTATTATTGTGATGATTTCCCCCCCATATTTTTCAGATGGAAAATTTCCAGTAGGACCAATGAACACAATGTGTACCCTTGGAAAAATCTTCCAGATAACCTGTCAATTGCCACCCAATGCAACCATACGTTGGATCTATAATGAAAAAAACATCACCACCACAAATTCACTCCCAGGAATCACTAACAACAGTTGCAACGGGTACTTCTCTCTGAAAATGACTTGCATTGTTGGAAGACACTACAGAACCATACAATGCATAGCTATTTTTAGCACACAACCTGGGGCAGAAAACTCCAGCCTGCCTGCGACGATCAAAGTTAAAGGTTCAATTATTATTATTTTGGGGGGGTTTATCTATACATGAGAAGTGAAGTCCATAGGAGAGAAAACTTAATTATGTGAACTTGGAATCCACAATAATTTTGTATGAGATAAAAGGGTAGTGCACCAATTCCCTATTGTGGTTCAATTTTGAATTCACAAAGTATAGCCTGCCCATGTATGTGCTTTAATTTGCTCTATTCATAAGTTATTAGTGCCAAAGTTACATGCATACAAAATCAGGCACACAGGTCTTTTGGGAGGGAAACCAGCACAGATTTTTTACAACATGAATGTGTCCTACTAATCTATAATCTTGCATTCTCTAACTTAAATGTTGGAATTATGTTACCTTCAAGACTTTGTGAATGAGCTTTAGATGCTTGCCCTGAAAACTACCTAGAAATTGGAAGTAGCTGCAGTCAGCATATTCATCATTGATCTTAAATGATTTACTTTTGAAGTCCATGTGGTAAAAAATAAAGCACTCTGAAGTCTGAGCCACAGACATATGGGGAGTAGCATACCTCTCCAATATGACAATGCATTAATTATTATTATTATTATTTTAGATTGCAGTGGAATGGTAAGCTTTGTACGACGGGAAATGATAAACTATTATTGTAATACCTATGGCCATGAATAATATATTGTCATTGTAGGAATCCCTGACAGGGTTGAGAATGTGAGGAGCACAACCTACACCTCTGTCATAATAGTGACATGGGATTCATTGGGCCCAAGTGTGTCATATTGTATCAAGGTCAGAAATGGCACCAAGCTGGCTAGTGAAACTTGTGGACAGAGTGAGACCTCTTTTGTTTTCAGCGATCTTGATCGTGGGAATTTGTATGTGTTTTTGGTAGCAGGTGTTACTAATATTGGAAAAGGACCTTTTTCCTCTCCTCTTATGACAACATTTTCACCTGGTATGTTTAAAACAAACAAATAGCAATTTTTTTACATTGTATATGATACAGGGATGAGGAATTTTCACATTAAAATATCAACTATAATAAGAGGAGCTTTAGGATAAAATCTGTTGTCTTTTGGCGTGTCACTGTCCCAGCAGCTGATCTAGTTATCTCACTGCTCAGTTTTTCTGCATGCTATCTTCTGACATGTCCACTTTATTTCAATTAGTGCAGTGTTCTTGATCTTGATCAGGTGCAATGTACTGCTTCAACTCACTTGTTCTCGTCCTGTTTCACTGTTGTTGATGCTGCTTGGGACTTACACTTCTCACCTTATTGTCACTGTTTAGGTGGTCTCTGTTCTCTCTTTCTTATGCAACCTAGCTGGTGTTGTTGTCTTGCTATCTGGTTCCATAATCTGTTTTTCACGATTTCCTTTGGTATATAAATATACCGTATATATATTTCATGATAGCCTGATAATTTTGGAGTAAAAGCAGAAAACAATTATATCTGTAATCGACAACAGTGGTGTGGACATTCCTTATTATTTTATTTTTATAATTGTCGGATCATTATAGAATGTTTTTAGTTGTATTTTGGTGATGCATGTTGTACTCCCGTGTTAACTATTTTAGTTTTGCATTAACTTGAACTTTCCTGTTGTTATTGCTCACAACGCCAATATCTCATTCAGCTCAGAGGTCAATGTTTCTTGCATTGCTGTGCCTGCACCGACACTTTCCAGGCTCTGCTCAGTAAAAGTTCAACCTCTTCCACTATCCCTTCTAGTTAGCCCAGTACTTGGACTAAGCATTCCATAGCCACCAAGAAATTGATTACTCAACACAGTATTGCTTCTTACACAGATGCAGTGTTGACGCTTATTTTTTTGCTGACTGATGCTATAAGGTTCCTACTTTGAGAACCAGCTTTACAATATATGTATGTGTGTGTGTGTTTACAAGCTCCAGCCACCTAACCGTACTTAACTGATTGACAGTATAGAAAAATCAACACAATTCTTATAGTAACCAAAAATGACTTAATATTCAATAGTTATATCAAAATTGAACAATTCAATAACACACACATAATTATATATACATATTATTGTGGATACGTAGAACTGCCTGATGTTGCTGAGAATGTGAGGTACATATCGTACACCTCTGTCATAGTGGTGACATGGGATTCATTGGGTCCCAATGTTACGTATTGTGTCAACATTACCGGCCTGGCACTCACAGAAACTGAAACATGTGGAATAAGAGAAAATTATTACAACTTCAGCCAACCAGATCATGAAGCTCATGATGTGTATGAGTTTGTAGTGACTGGAGTGAGTAACATTGGAAGAGGACTTGCATCTAATCCTATTCGAACAAGTTTCTTAGCAGGTGAGGTCGACAGAAGTGACTGTGTTGCAGCAGCTCTGATGCTGAGATATATACCAGGTGTGAGGAGTGTTGCATGAGTGTGGACTATGTTGCAGCAGCTATGATGTGAAATTGAATGTGCATGAAGTGTTGTATGAATGTAAACTGTGTTGCAGCAGCTGTGATGTTGAGATTGAAAGTGTATGGAGTGTTGTATGAGTGTAAACTGTGTTGCAGCAGCTGTGATGTTTAGATTCAAAGAGTGTGGAGTGTGAGACACCTGGTGTGTGAATTAATGGTTTGTGTTGCAGCAGTTAACTCTTGCATCATTCCCTATTGCAATTTTTTTTAATCCCATATATGGACCAGGCATTAATGAAGGTTAAATTTCCCTCTTCCCCTCCCTCCCACCTTGGATTATGTGCATACAGTTCTGGGCCTCTGTGCATGCTATATAGTTTTAGGTCAATTATACTGGCATAAAATGTCATAGAACAATAGTTTTATGAGTTATAAGTGAATGACTCCAATCGATAATTTCATGAAATTTTAAGAAAGCGGCTCTTGAATTGCCGAGACCTGGAATTTTGTTGCAGACCTACTCTATATAATAGCTGAAGAAAGGCTGAGTAGGTGGTATATTGGAAAGTCAGCCCCCCCTCCCCCACCCTCACCCCCCCAAAAAATCAATAATATCCAGTGTTGATGTGGAAAGTGATAATTTCTTCTACATGTGCATATGAAAGTTGTTTGCTCTTAACTCTGTAATTTGTGCCTCCTTCACTTTTCTGAAGCTCTTATTGTAGTCCAATATGGCACCAATTCTACAAAGTAACATAGATATCACATTTGACCTTCGATAATGTGTATATTTCTTAGAACCATCTACTCCAGTTGCGAGTACATTGAGCAGCACATTGATATTATCGGATGATTCAGACTCGCAATCAGGCTCAAAAAGACGTCGGATGTTGATTATTGTCTCGGTTGTGTCATCCACGGCTATTCTAGGCAAGTCAGAAGACTTGTTTACAAAGTGAATATATATATATATATAGTAAAAATGAATCGGACTGACCAACAGTGTCTATAGGAACTTCAATATATTCCACTAGTAAAAGGAACTTTGTTAGTGTTTATAGCAATAAGGATAGTTGCCATATTTCCTCAATGGTTATTACAGATACAAACAAATTCTGTTATCCTAATGGAGCAAATACTAAATGACACAATCGACTGGTGGCTGGGTGCATGCCATACCTTTAGCCAGTTGCTGAACACCTCCCAGTCACTGTTTATAGCTAGCTCATGCCAAATAAATAACAGTACTAAAAATATTTTTTCAAATTAAAACAAAGTTTGCTAGTGACTAGTTTTTCATTGCTTTCATGTTTTTCTTTGTTACCATGTCAAGGTCAGAAAAAGGGTGGCTAATATATACTTTCTAAATCAGATACATGTATATATATATATGTATATGACATGTAATTTCTGGTGCTCTTTCAGCTGCCACTCTCCCTGCTTTATGCAGCGAATGTTGCCATCTTCACTGCTATCATTGCCACTGAGGTCCCACAGAACTTAAATGGTCACTTGTACTGATTATGTTCGTGCATGTGTTGAACAAAACTACGAATGCTATTAGTGAGGGAACACTTTTACTTTCATGCTTTGAAAATGAAAGACTTCTATTCGTGAGCAAATGCTATTGAAGGTGATAACCTTTTGAGAATATAGTATTTGCTAATAGGTCAACTGCTCTGTAGTATTCTTCATCGGCCAGTGTCTACAGGTGATCACAACAGAGTAGCCACCACTATGTTGTAATGCAGTCATATGCTCTGGCATGCTTTATGTTAAATGAAAAGTCTATCTCAAAGACAAAGAAGAACATTCAAACATTCTTAGTTGCAACCACATGGCTCTGAATTACATGACTAAGAATTAATTGTAAACAGATAGATTTATCACAATAGTAATGACTAGTATCAGGTGCAAACATTAAAATTGTACCAAGGATTGGCCAATTTCCTGTGTGTGGACACATGTAATCAATAATATAATAATACTTAAACCTCATGTTACATTGATAACCCATGCAGTTCTATGTGTTGCTTTGGTACTCACGATTTTGGCTTGGTACCACTTCATCTACAAGATCAGAAACAAGGAAGGTAAATTTTAAAATCCCTACTTATAAGACTTGATGTGACTGCTATTGGCTGACAAACTATTTTGTTCTTATTCCTTTTTGTTTTTCACCGCCAAGTAGAAACTGGGATAGCAACCCTGGCATGTGATGCCTATGAATGCAGGGGAGTTGAGCAAGCTCATTCCTTAGAGTCGGTAAACACCAGCAAAGAGATTTCTTTGTATGAAACTATGATGAACATCCCAGAGGAACACATATATGAGTCAGTTGTATATCTGGACAACTGAACTGCAAAATAACATCACTCAATCATTTTGAGTAATAAAGTTCTTTTGCTTAATAGTTTTGTTGATATAAATATTTGTATATAATAGTATTGTGCATAAACATAATGGTATTTGTACATAATAGTATTTTTATGTATAAAACTGTCTTTAAAACAACAAAAAATACAAAAATACCACAATAACAATTAATTAACAACCATAATTATAGCTAATACATAACTAATAAATAAATGAATGTATAACTACAACTAATTAACCAAAAATAATATCAATAAATAATAACTAAAGAGCTAATGACAAGTTCAACTCAGAGTAACTTACTGGCTGTCCCCAACACAGATAAGGCATTCCTCCTCTGGACTGCAATTGAAGGACGCTGAAGGAGGTGAGCACGGGCATTCACCTCCCCAGTTCTATTCCTTTTCCTGAGTCTGAGCTCCTTCAGGAAAGCCATCAATCTGGCCACATGAACCCCAAAGATTCGATGGTCCCAGGCAAAAAAAAAAGTAGCATGGATCCAGATTGGCATACTTGGCCAGTTTCTTCTCCTCAGCCATCGCAGCCACAGCTCCAGCATTACTCACTCCTGTACCCTAATATGATTGGGCAAATGTATCTTGACAGGTTACGTCCACAACAGTTACTTGCCATTTTTCCATGGAACCATGGTTACCCATCAGGCCTTTTTCTGTCAGAATGAAAGAGACCCGACATTTCCAGCCTGGAAGGGGCACAATGCTCAGAAGAGGATGTCGTATATGGCGTTACAACAGTGGAAATGTCCCTCACTCTGCTTGCAGCTAGCTTGGCGAGATGAACCATTTCAGCTCGTCGGTGCTGGCAACTGTGAGGAAGACACAAAATGTAGCCCAAGTGGAGACCAACGGTAACTCTGATGGTATCTTAATCCATCTTCAAACCCAGACACGAGATGGGAAGGGCATTTAGCCATCCCGATTCTTTTGCTGAAACAGCCAAAAGCTGTGCACGAGCCCAATCATCAGGTGCATTCTGTAACAAAGATTCCACAGACTTTGACACCAAGCATACATCCCAGGACTTCTGGAAGCATGCCGCATGACATTGCCATGATTCATAGACCATGCTGAGGGCATCATCCACAAAAGCGACAGGGAGTAAAGAAAGTGAGGTTACAGGATGGTTTGGACCAGGTTGTGGGGCAGCAGCTGAGGCCAAGAAAACAGCGGGAACAAACTACATGGCACTTCTGATTCCATGCCCTCTACCCCAACAGGGAGAGTGGCCTGCAACCAGGAATGGATATCTTCAGAGAAATTAGTAATACTACTCACAATTGACTTGACTGTCATCAAAATCTATTAGGGCTGGAGAAAAAAACATGGAGAAGTCCTGAGGGTGCACTGCAGCTGAAAAGAGATAGAAAATAAATTTGCAGCAGGATTGAGGCATCATGAGCAGAACCGAATCTGAGCCTGTCCCCCATGACTTTGTTGTGAGAAGAGCTGAGACAGAATCTAAGCTATGCAAGGGAGAACCCAGGAGACAGGCATCAGAGGGGTCAACTCCTGGGAGAGACCATAAGATAGAGTCTCATGAAACTGGGCAATGGCAAATGATCTCAAATTTGCCATTGTTCAAATCTCCTCAATTTGTTTGATAAGCTCAAAATCATGAATTATATCTTTCATTGAGCCCCACAGAGTGATGCCATCTAGAAACATTACACAAAACTCTGATGACAACACAGTTTATGATGGAGAGAAACAGAAAAGGAGGGCCAAGGGGATCTCCCTGCTGCATCCCTTCAGCTGTAAGGCCTTGTTACCCCAGAACAAAGGGGATTGTGAAGAGTACACAGAATGAACAAAAGGGTAGATTATAGGTGCTAAGGTATAGACAGCTTCCAACATCTTGTCTCTGTGCAAGCAATTGAAAGTAGTATTGCAGTCAAGCTTTACTACTGCATGGTAGGTTGCCTGTGGCATGGACAGCTGCTTCTCCTCCCCTCCCCCCACCCAGCTGCCTGGGTGCTAGCAGACATGCCATGTCCTCGCTGACCATGTACCCAGCTACCTTGGCCACTAGACGATGAAGGGTGCATCCTATTGCTATGGTTCTGACTGCACCCTCTTTCTTCTCTGGAGCCAACATGGTAGCCCCCCAAAAGTAAGGAGAGATAGAGGAAAGAACTCTTCCCTCTAGGACCATGGTAGAGAAGGTAGCTAAGACAGAGAGAAGGAAGGAGTCTTCATTGGGATGCTTCAGCATGTCCTGCAGATGTTGTGGTCTAGAAACATCAGGACCACTAGCCAACCCACAGGGGAAGGATCTGATGGTGCGGACAACCTCACTTTCTGAAATAGTAAATGTCAAGGGAAAGACATCAGGAGTGGCTGGGGTGGATGCATCAGGATGAGGACAGGGGTGTTTCTGTCTGAGGGCAGAATAGGTGGCATCACACATCTCATCCATGGAAACCTCTGAATAAGCCAAGCAAACAGCTCCTTTAAAATCTCCTACCTCCAGCTTCTCAGACACTCAGTTACTTCACCTTATCTTATCTACGAACATAATATCACCCCAGTCAAATCTACCCGCAAAGACCTAGGAGTCATTACCTTCTCGGATCTTTCTTGGAGAGCTCATTACCCTCAAAGGCATACAAAATCATTGGACTGCTCTGGTGCATGTTCAACTCTGTTGACCTTGTGTCAATCAAGAAAAACTGCTGTTGTAAGTTCACAACTGCTCTTAAATTTGGCATCCAAATTTAATCACGGACATTCTTAATGTTGAAAAGAGAGAGCTATAAAGTTCATCTTAAAGATTTTGCTATAAGATACGGCTCATTCATTTACCATTAATGTGTATATTTGAACTCAATGACATGATGTTCTGCATAAGAAGCCTCAAGTCTCCAGCAAGCTCACTTTGATATTCACAACTACATGAGCTTTAGCTCTAACAGAATAAGGTCAGGTACTAACTAGTGAACGAGTCACAGCTGTTCCACATAAAATACTACCTACCACACCTATTACAATAGGTTGCCAAGACTGAAACTCCTTTCTACCTATTGACATAAATTTATCATCCAGCTCCATCAAGCGTAATATCAGGCAAGTTATATTAAGTTGCCTCAAAATCGTCTTTGACTCTGATTCCCCTTGAACTTTTCACTCATTGTGAAAACCCACATTCCTACCTTTTAAGTTAACTTATTTTTATTTGCAGGCTACTAGCAAGATAAGTTAGTTGTCCTGCAGTGTACTCTAGTCACTCATTTCCATTCATTCATGTCTCCAAAATATATAATACTGTCAAGCCCCCCAAAAAAGAAGAAAGTAAGAAGAAAGAAAGAAAGAAAGAAAGAAAGAAAGAAAGAAAGAAAGAAAGAAAGAAAGAAAGAAAGAAAGAAAGAAAGAAAGAAAGAAAGAAAGAAAGAAAGAAAGAAAGAAAGAAAGAAAGAAAGAAAGAAAGAAAGAAAGAAAGAGAGAGAGAGAGAGAGAGAGAGAGAGAGAGAGAGAGAAGAGAGAAAGAGAGAAAGAGAGAAAGAGAGAAAGAGAGAAAGAGAGAAAGAGAGAAAGAGAGAAAGAGAGAAAGAGAGAAAGAGAGAAAGAGAGAAAGAAAGAAAGAATGAAGGTATGAATGAAATAAAGCTCATGAGAGAGCATTACTGGCTAAGTCAGTGTTAATCATTCCAGCATGCTAATGTGAATGTGGAGAGGCTGTTTAGCTGCAAGGGATTGATTAAGCCTTTGTGTGGAAACTTTGATGGCACTACTTCAACTGCAAAATTAAGTGTCAGGCATTACCTTCAAACCAACATGAAATGTTGTTAAGGTGTAGAAATGCAATAGCTTCAAACAATAATTTAGATTTGATTCGATTTATTTACAATACACAAGGGATACTATGAAGAGATGGACACAAATGGACAACACCTGTTTGAAAGCATGACAGCAAAAATACTGGCCACCTTGTTTAATTGTGTTATGGCATGAACGATCATCTATAGTTGGATGGGAGTGGCATTTGGAACATGTGAAGTGAATGCACATTGCAATCAGCTGATTTTTTTGTTTGTTTGTTGTTCTCTCAGCGAACTTTTATATAGCAAAATTAAAATGACCTTCTCAATAATCAACTTGAAATTTAGTTTCTATTATATGCTCTGAGCTTTCTAATGAATGCCAGAGCACAAATATGCCAACCTAGACTGGTCAAGTCCCTGTTCATATGACCAAATTTCCCTTAACAATGTCCCTCATTTAAAATAATTACAACCAAAAATTCAAATATAAGTTCTCTGGTGGGTTAATCTGAATCAGTTTGAGTCACTGTGACTAGTCACTATCATTGGAACTTGATTGTATGTCAGAGTGTAGGGCAATGCAAGATCACAAGTTTTGCATAAACTTCTACGAGTTGTAGTCTTCACTGATCTGAGATAATCAGCTGAAAGAAGATGGCTGTTGTTGAAACATTTGCTATTGTTAATTTTATCACTTAAGAAATGAATGGTTGAGTGCCAAGGAGTTCAGATTGGAATGTTTGTTCATAATTTTGTTGAAGGTAGTCATGTCAATCAATCTACCAGCATTGAAGTCGATGAGAAGGTTGGCCTGACGAATAACCAATGGCTGACTGCCAGGTATCTGCCAGCAAGAAACTCCATGAAAATTTGTGGTTATGGAATCCAGGGTCCAGGTCAACGTCCATTGTGTGCTCGCCAAAGAACATTGGCTGCTTGAACGTTAATTCCTCTCTTATCTAAAACTGTTGATATAACTGAAAAAATACTAAATTCTGTTGCTGAGTTGATCAAAAGTCTGGCCAGATGTGCGGTCATGCATGTAGAGAAGGCGACTCAATTTACCCAAACCACTTGTGGGGATGGGGGAGAGAGAGGTGGGTGCATTTCTTTATATCTGAACTGGAGTGATACCAGCAGAGATCTGATTGCCTTGCTTGCAGTAGTTCTGTGTGGATGCTGACCACTATTGACACATTTCAGTTCATTGATCTCAGAGCGAAGTGTCTCTAGGGTAATTGTGTGGCTTTTATTTGCATGTGTGTGAGAGATGACTGGCTGTGGGAATGGTCTGAACCATGGTCACAAACAGATCATTGATTGGAGCTGTGTGAATCAGTGCATCCACCATTGATTTCTGTGCGTTGTTGGTGGGGAATGCTTGGAGCACTAGTTGGGCAGCCCATGGCAGCTGTGCAATGAAGACCTCCTTACTAATTGGGTCAGTTCTGTCATCCCTTCCATGAGCATTGCAGAAGTGAGGTACATTTGGCCAAGTCTTTTTGTATGTAGCAATCAAAATTCCATTGCTCAGGTCATTCAGCCATGTCCATGCATGTGTACATTTAGAGATGCCCACATAATGGGTGTGTCCACACTTTAAGGGGGGACAGCTGCACTTAAAAAAAAATTTTTTTTTTACCTGTGGTTACAACTTTAGAGCTCAGTAGATTCTGCAAACTTCATGGTATGGACTTGATATATAGCTCAAAAGATAGGTCTCTCTGTGTGCTCTCTTTTGATACTAAAATATGTTTCATAGGTATAACTATAGGCAAGTTACTAGACCCTAAAGCGGAGGGCCCTCAATAACCTGCACCCGAAAACCGCCGGCCAAAACCATTCTGAGTTGCGAAGTGCAAAAAAATTAAAAATGGTACGAGTGGCTAGAGGAAGCTCTAGAGTCTAGAGCATACAATGAGTATATTGAGTAGGCGTGAAAAATTTATTACCTGGTCAAGCGCGCGGTTGGAAAATTGAAGGCGTTGACAAGGCGACACTCAATATACTCATTGTATGCTCTATAGTCCAAGGGCTGCCGAAACCCCCCCTCCCCCCCCAGTCTATATAACTGCCACTGTGATTTTAAGCCCTGGTGTTTACAAAAATGCTTGATATACATGAAATTTTTGGTTGCAAGAATGGTAAATGAGCAATCCAAGATGGCCTCTGTGTACTGCTGGCTAAATTTGATACAAATACTTTTTTTTTAATCCAATTGATGTAAAATATGTGTAAATATGTGTAATATAATTTGGGATTGGAGAAATTCATTGGAGACACAATTTGTCCATTTTGAGGTCTTCATTGTAAAAAAAATATGGCCACTGGTGAGGTTAAAAATAGCAGTTGATTAAGTTTGCATAGATTGGTAATTAATTAGGCAGTGTCAATTGGATAGTAGTATCAACTTGCATCTTCTGATTTATGTTTTTTTCATGTACGTTTCTTTTTATTAGTAGTAACTTATGAATAGACTTGGTTTTGTTTTACTAATTAATTAACTGCATCCTGTATTCAATCTTGCATGCTCAGTAGTCTTTTGTCTGTTAGCTACCTTTGTTTGGCTAGTATATAGCCTGTTCATTGTTAGCCAGCTTATTGTGTTACCAGGGTCCTTATCTGTGGACTAGTTGTATATAAAGGTTCAAATATACAGATAATTTGTATAATTGATGTTGCACATTATAATCTTCAGAATTTATTGAAACTTGAAAGCAAGGTGAGGCAGCCATTAGTTAGCTGTTGTAGACTAGCTACTAGAGTTTGTGTAATTTTTAATTGTTCCAGGTGGGTAATAATGGCTGATGAGAAACCAGATTGTATTATCTGTCATACACCAGGATGCAAGGATTCAGTTAGCAAAGCAATCTTTGAATCAATACAAAAAGCTGCAAGGATCCGTCAGTTAATTGGCAAAAAGACTCTGAGCAGTGTGGCAGTATTATGTGAAGGCATCCCTGATAGCATTGTAAATCATAGGCATGGCTACCATCGTAAGTGTTATCAGCGTTTCATATCAACTTCAAGAATTACTAAACGAAAACATAGTGAGATTGAAGATTGAATGTGATGAGGTTAAAAATCATCGCAAAAAAAGCAAATCCAACACATCAACTCTACTTCCTCAGGATCATTGCTTCTTGTGTTGTAAGAGGGTGAAAAAGCATAACCAAAAGTTTGATAAACTGATCAAGTTAGCTTCTAAGTCACGTGAGTCTGAAATTAAAGAGTTAAATCAAGATCCTAAACTCACCATGTATGTGAACATGTGGATAATCAAATCATCAAGGGAGCACACGTATAACGTATTACAATGTTGAGGGAGAGATACCTTGAATATTTGCCATGTTATCATCCTAGATTCTATAGTCAGGACTACAAAACATACAAACTCAAGGCTAAACTAATGAAATACTTCGGCCATACCATCAAATTCTGGCAACCAAACTACCTCAGTGAACTAGTATATATATTCCAGTCATGTTCCACAAGGTGCTGCAAATGAAGTTGCATTTGAAGCTGCTGCTTCTGATTCAAGGATTCTTGACATTGTTGGAGATTGCTGAAATGCATGAAAAAGAAAGAGTCTAAGCATCTCCGCAAAGATGTTAGGGCAGCACAAATTAGGAAGTCTGAAGAGGCAGTTAAGGACTATATATGAACACGATCAAAAGTTATATCAATCCATTTGACACTGAGAGACAAAACGTTATTGTATGCCTTTCCTCTGGAATTCCTGCATCTCAAGAACTAGTCGTCGACCTCCTTGATGATACACCTGGAGAGAGAGCATTGAAAGACTTCCTGGAACTGCGAATATCTCGAGGCTTTGTAAAATTTCATGAGCCAATCAAGAAGAGGAACCGTCTGACATTCCAAAGCAAGTAGAGAGAAAGCCAAGAACAAATGTATTTCTATACAAGCTCAGCGCAAATTGTTTCGGCAGCTCGTCCTTTTATCTGCTCAACATAACATCAGTTTGGAGAAAGCATTGTCAATTGAACTTGGAGTGATTCCTTGGAGTATGGCAACTGCAGGCGGATGCCCACTGAAAACAGACAAATCAACACTCCTGCATCATCTTGAAGGGGACTTCCAGATAAGTGAGAGACCACATAATGCTGCTACCATCATTGATGTTGCAGCACACATCCAGGCTCAATCAATCATTCCAAGAACCTTTGAGGAACTAGCAGAGCAATTGTGGAATACCTTGCCTAAAACTCACCGTGTCAATTTTGTAAATGACACCTACATTCAGGTATCAATTAAGTCCGTTGAGATTTCAAAAGCTTCTTGTCGAACAATCTGAACAAGAGCCAGCTCTCAAAGTTTATCTTGAAGGAATGGCAGTCTCCAAAATATGCCTCTAGGCTAGAGGGTCACCAGGTCATGTTTACTCTAGGTAGAGAGTGCTGGGAATTGACGAGTGATGGTGTTGAGTTGTACTCACTGCTGACCTATGATGGTCTTATCAGCAATCAGGTTAAAAAAAGGAGGAGGATCGATATCAATGCAGTGCGACATCACATTGGTGCCAGTGTTAGTGAAGCAGTCCTAGGCTTTCATGCATTCACCGACTGTGACACTACAAGTGCATTTATGGGAAAGGGGAAGGTCAAGCCTTACAAGAAAATGCTGAGTGGTCCTGCATTCATTAGCACTTTTGGCCAGCTGGGCATGCATGAAATTGTCACTGAAGAGGATCATAAGGTGTTGGAGAAATTTACATGTGGTATATATGGCTCGAAGACCACATCTTGTATCAATAGCTGCAGGTTTAATCTTTTCTTCCAACGCTTTTCAACAAGGAAATCTAAAGGACTACTGAGCACTGACATTGGCATAGATATCATCCTACTCCCACCTCGCCAATCTAGTCTCAAAATACACATTCAAACATACATTTGGTGGAGAGCACTGATCAAATCTCCACAAATTCCATCTCCATTGAAACATGGTTGGGTCTTAGAGCAAGGCTCACTGCGTTTCCAATGAACTCACAATGAGATGATGCCAACTGACCTAGAAGAAATCCTGGTTAGCTGCCAGCAGTCAAACCAAAATGAAATGAAGAGTCCTAATATGTAGCTATGAGGATACTTACTACAAATCAGACTAAGTTTGAATGCATCCATGACCACATCATAATTCATATTGTAATTTTACAATGAAGATGACTTTAAAATGGATAAATTGTGTTTCTAATGAATTCCTTGACCCAAAATTAGTTAAAATTGATATTGCACATGGTTTTTTAATCAATTTGATCAAAAGAAAACATTTTGGCCAATGGCGTACATCGGCCATTTTGAATTGCTGATATACCATACATGCAACCGGATAATGCATGTATATCAAGTCATTTTGTAAATAACTATGTTTGAACTAACATAAAATCAGAGTGCAGGTTATATAGACTGGGGGGGGACCTTTTCAGTATCTAGCCACTGGTCTACTAGAGCTTCCTCTAGCCATTCGTACCATTTTTAATTTTTTTGCACTTCGCAACTCAGAATGGTTTTGGCCGGCGGTTTTCGGGTGCAGGTTTTTTAGGGCCCTCCGCTTTAGGGTCTAGTAACTTGCCTATAGTTATACCTATGAAACATATTTTAGTATCAAAAGAGAGCACACAGAGAGACCTATCTTTTGAGCTATATATCAAGTCCATACCATGAAGTTTGCAGAATCTACTGAGCTCTAAAGTTGTAACCACAGGTAAAAAAAAATTTTTTTTAAAGTGGTGTCGGTCCTCCTTAACATATGCATCTGCAAGTGGTATATGGTAAATATTTTGAGTCTAGATTCCTTAAAAAGGTAAGACAGAGATTGATGGTCAGACTCGATAATAATGGTCTACTGTAGAATTATGTATGAAATTTGGTAACACCAATATTATTGCCTTTTCTATACAGCTGTGAGTAATTTTTCTCAGCTGCACTCAGAGTTCTTGAAGTGTAAGTGATTGTTCTTTCATACCAATCATCTATTAGATGTGATAGGACTGCACCCAAACCATATTGAGATGCATCGCATATGGTAAGGGATTCTGCACTATTTCCACTTACAAAAGCCTGCCTGTCCAAACACACTTCAAGTTTTTACGTAGTAAATTATATATACAATGGAGACAGCTGTGAGGATAGGTTAAGCATGAATCTTCTAATAATCCCCAAGAAGACTCGCCACTCAGTGATATTAGATGGTCTTGGGGTTCTTTTATAGCCTGAATTTTCTCTTCAGTGCGGCACAAACCATCCTTGTTAATCACATGGCCAAGGTATTAGAGCATTCAAGCCTTGTTTCCTGCTAATTTTAGCTTGCCCAAGATATTATCAAGGTTCTCCATATGCTGTTCTGTTGTGCTCCCTGTCACTAAAATATCATCTAGATAAACAGAAACACACTTGCACCCTTGTAGCAGGTTTTCCTTGTCCCTTTAAAAAATAAATGGAGCAGCTGATACTCCAAAGGGTAACCTGTTGTACTGACATATATACTTGTGTGTATTCACAGTGACAATCTGTTTAGAGTCATTCTGTATCTCCAACTGTAGGTAAGCCTGAGTAATAGTTCACACATAGTATTATAACATTTTGGATGCAAAACAGCATGAATTAAAAATTCTAATTATGATAAATATTGCATTGAGGATAAAAAATAGATGCTTGATTGTCAATATGGAATACAGCTATATAAGTATGTCAAGAACACACTGATTTAATATCCTGGACTGGTGCAGTTAACCACACGTGTGTTGCTGCTTTCTATTGAAGACTCACTAATTTGAACGACAGCTATGTAAAATTTATGTTCAGATGATGCAGACCCACGAGGACTGTTACTAACTAAAGAAACACCACAACAACCAACCATGAAATTAATTAGTACTGTAAAGGATCTATTAATGCGGCATTCCAATCATTCCAATTGGTATATAGTGTTTCTGTAGTGTTATCATACATGGTGGCTAGAGCTCCTAGCCCAGGCCCTTTCTTTCAATTCAGGGATGGGAAACTCTCACGAGAGAGAAGCTGTTGTCAAGAGTGAAGAAGACTCACAAAGGCCAGAATTGATAGCACAGCCTACTTTCACGAGGGGAGCAGCAACTATAGCAGCAAGACCACCACCAATGATGTTACCATAAAGGCTGGAAAGGTGGAAGAGCAGTGTCTATCAGTATTTTATTAAGACACTTAAGGATAACCTGGCATCATTACCTAGGAAAATTTATATGTGATGGCAGCTCAACACCTCAATAGGACTACTCGGATTCACCAAGGATCCAGCTACTTCAATTGGAGCAAGGGGATTTAATAGATGAATATATTATACTAGTTCCATCATAATTATTGTAAATAGCTTAAATATGACGTTAGAGTGAGCGGATAACCGACCAAAAAATGTGGCGGGTGGGTAATAGAGAAGAACCAGTTAAGACAAACCATACCACCTGCCATCTTCCAATAGTCAGGCAGAGAGAATCATGCAAACTTTCAATGAATGATTAATGAAGCTTATGCGAGGAAACATGGAGATCACAATTTCAAGGTTTCAGTTTCACACCACATGAAACCACTTGCACTGGCTCATACTTATAGGCAGACTGTTAGGTTCTCACCTCAACTTGCTGACCCATGACATGGTTACTCGGGCTCATAACAAGCAGAAACATCAGAGGAATGCCCATGACAAGGGAACTAAGGGGGAGAGGAAATGCAAAGCAGGTAACAAGATTTCCCAGGGGGCAAGTTATGGCCACTGGCATTGCATTAGCCAATGGGAGCCCATTTCAGTCAGAGTAGAATAATCATTATGATCACATCTGTCAAAAATATAGGAGCTATTCCAACTTCACCAGCCATAAGGGAAAAGGATGTAGAGGAGAGAGTTCATTTGCTAGCAGAAGTCTTTCTGGTAAGATGATGTTAATCTGTCTTCTTTGCACTGAAGAAGAAAGAAAACTGCTTTGCTACCAAACACAATGGAGTTCCAAGTTTATTACCCTCAGCATGACTCACTCCAGTGGAACAGGCTTTAGTCTTGACAATTTCTTTCTTTACACTATAGCACTCTTGAGTTGACTGGAATAGTTAACTTTGATGTAGACATGTTGATTGTTCAGCCTGATTGTGCAATATAGGTTATTCCACTGTAGAACTTGGCATATACTTCCCATGAAAATATCAGTTGTCGCTTTAGTTGACTAGAGAGGTTCCATGACGAAATTTTTTTTTTTAATGTGCTACCTTTTGGTACTGAAATTAAGTATAGGCATAAAAATGCCATTGAAACATGCAGCCTGTAGAGATTTAAAAAAATTACTATAGTTTCCTACCATCCTAAGAAATCAAGACATCTGGGCACTTCATTGTGAGTGTGTGTGTATGTGAGCATCTGGTTCTGTAAGTCGTTGAGTGTAATATGGACAAGTAGCTAGGAGTACAGTTCCCAAACTGATGGAAAGTTAGGAAGAGTACCATCACAGATATTCTCAATATCCAGTCTTGCAAACATATATAACTAGAGTGTGTTGATGAATAGAGTGGCTAATTCAGAACGAAGTTCACCATCCATTCCTGCCATCATTTAGAAACATGGAGTGTAGAAATGTTATATGTCTGAGCCTAAGGAAGCTTCTGCATCATGGTAGATGCCAAGCACTAGCAATGAAGGTATGTATACAAGACTATATTATTATGATTGCTTTTTAAGCTTATCATGCTAGAGCTTGCTAGGTAGAACTAAGGCATGGTAGTAAGGATATTAGCAAATTGTTTCAGAGGTTAGCTAGGAATAGCTGTTAATTTGAGCTGATGCTGGTTCTAATTTATATGTTTGGTGGATTTGATAGTTCACCAAATGAATCTAAAAAAGTATTGTGGGTTGGTAATAAAAATGTGTAGCTAGATAATGTCAAAAACATGTCCTATACATTACATCAGCTTATCAGTATTCATGGCAAGTTATTATTCAGCCACAACATGAGTTCTCTCTCTTGTGTGCCAACCCTGATGGAAATGTCTCCCCTCTCTTCTCTCAAGTGTTAAACATTGAGACTATAAACTATATAAAGATTGGTAACACTAGGTAACATGTTTATTCGTGTAAAGGCTAGAGCATCTAGTCAAAATGTTAAGAATGTAAATTCAGGTTGATTATTGAGAGTCATTGTAACATATTTCTCTCACAAAATCACATGTCACACACACACACAATTCTCCTCTACTACCAGTACAGGATGCAGTCATCATTGTCTCCAGTATTATAAAGCCTAACTGAACATGGCAAATTTCTGGATCAGCACAGTGTGCACAGAGGTCTGCTTGTTAATTTGGGAAGCATTCTATGTGAAATGAAAATGTATTCAAAATAAAAAATATAACACAGCTCGTTCTTTTAAGAATTATTTTCAGATATCAGTACAAATGCATATTCCAGACAAACCCAGTGCTATTGAACCACGTTAGCTTCTATATAAGCAAGTTCTGTTTTCTGAATAAGCAGTGCCATTCTCACTTGCCAATGCAGCTAATTCTTCCTCTAGCTAAGTTGTTTTCTCATACCATTCCTGATTTAATAAGCCCGCATAATTTAAACCAGGTATTGTTTAAGGTGAACATACTTCTGTGAATATATACAAACATGATAGATACATACACCACATGGCAATATCACATTTTCTCTCCAATTCCTGTGAGGGTTCGCTTCACTCGCCAACTAGAAGGTATTGTGTGGTTATTGAAGGTGCAATAAAAATAAAAATAAATCAATTCCACATTTCTCTAGGTATTGTCTTACTCCAAGTATAGCTGCAAGTTTAACAATATATACTGACCTGGAAATTGTTGATGTCAACAGATTGGATTGTAATATAGAGAAGCAGCTGAGAGTAGTATATTCCTTGCAGTTTTCTGAGTACCAGCTCAATATTTAATGTGTCGACTTTATGTAGTTTAGAAACATAAAGTTTTGTCCGTGACGATTGTTTCTATTTTTACAAATGTGTCCATATATAGGAGTTCTGATATGGACAAGTCAGAATGAAACTTCACCTGAGCCTAAGGAAGCTTCTCCATTGTGGGATGCTGTTCTTCTCCCATGCCATTTTTGGGGTTATTTTTTCTTTTCAATCTCAGTTCTCTTTGTTCTGCTGTTTAAGGACCATGCTTTGACTTTCTCTCTCTCTCCTATTCTGGAGTCTATTTTCTTTATCTATTCAGGAAAATAAACAGCTAGCTGTTCTGAAAAATATCAGAATCTGCATCTGTGCACATAGCTATGGGTTTAATATTCACATGTGTGCAAGAATCTGCTAACATAGACATGACAACCTCCCACCACCATAGTTAGACAACGCTAAATCAATGGACATCAGGAGGAGGAGTAGCAGCTAGCTTTGTAGTATTTCATCAATAAACTTTCTTCTTTGGTCCTAACCCAGATTAGTGCAATACAAATAGCCATAGCTTTTTCCCAACACTTGAAAGTCAAAAGCTGTAATGAAAACTGTAATATAAGTTGCGTAGCTCAAGATAACCCAACTGTGGGCACTTAAAAATTTAGTAGTTAATCTCATTCTTTGGATTACACCTAGTACAATGTAGTAGTTATAGCTACAATGCTATAGTTTTCTGATAGCTATCTCAAGTGCTCCATTGTATATAGTGTGTCATGGTTTAGTGTCTGTTTGAAGCTACTGGATCTCAAAGGCTATCTTCACGATTTACTTAATGGCATACTTATGTGGTGCTCCTTGCCTTGTACAAACATGGACAGCTGGAGTGTAGAAGTTCTAAGCAAATTTCTCGATGGTGGATGAACCCAAGTGTTAGCTAGCAGTGAAGGCAATAAAAATCAAGTACAGCTTTTGCGCACGAATAATTTTCAATGTGTAGTTAGCTGGATTATTTTGTCAGATAAAGCTCAAGTATGATAGTAAGGAATTTTAAACTGTCATAGAGACTTAGCTCAAGTTTTTTCTGCTGATTGAAGTTGATGCTGGTTCTAATTGCAGATTAATTGTCCAAGCCTTTATGCATGCACCTATATTCCCTCCTTTCAAGAATTATACATTAAGACTATTAAAGATACAAAGATTGGTAATACAAGGATATAAAAGATAAAGCTAGCCCTCTCAGCTGTCTTTTATGTGATCATATAAAAATCCCATGTCTAGACTGATAACCCAGTAATTTACCATAAATACTCAGGGTTTTACCATACTGGATATGATGACAACTGCAACCTGCACTGTCCAAAGAAGAGAAATGTGAGTGAAAAATAATGTTATCACTGGGTAATACCGGGGGGGAAACCCTGGGTAAAATAGGGGTAAAACCTGGAGAAAATACCTAAAATACCGGTTTTATCCACTGGGTTGGGTTAAATAGGTTTTACCTGGTAAAATGTGAACACTGATTTCACTGCACAAAAAACTCTGTAATATCTGTGTACCCTATCTTTCCTGTGGACTGAGATCAACTGGTTTTGTTTGTTGATTTCACTCACTTCTTCTTTCAACGTGATGTTGTGAATATGGTATCCTCGTCCACCAAAGAAAAGTGGTTTGAGGATTTTAATTCCAAAGAAGACACCAATACCTTCAAGTTCTTGGCCGATGGGAAGACCCTCTTCTTCAAGGTCTGGATAGATGCAGCTTTGTTCTACGCCAAAAATTTCGAGAAAGTCAAAACCATCGTCAGCCAGTTATCGCCAGAAGATGCAGCAGCCATCAGAAAGTGTCAGAAATTGCTCACCGCCTTGCCTCAGACTTGGCCTTCACTGCAGGAAACTTGGCTTTCTTTCCTGCTTTCTAACTCGTCTTGAAGAAGCGGGTTTGCCTTGAAAGAGCCTTTGCCATCCTCGACGAAGCCAAGTCCAACCTCGACAGCATTGCTGACCAAAAGGGGTTGCTGTTACAAACCAAGTTCAACTCTGTGCTGGAGAAAAACCCTGATGTTCTGGTGCTACGCTCAATTGTGGGGTGCTTGAAAGGTGAGGAAGGCTCCCTCCCCGAAGGATTCGGTCCTGGAGATGTCGCCAACTTCAAGTTCTGCCATACCACCAATGTCGACATGGAGAGAACCTTTTTGGTCTACAAAACCTTTTTGACTGACAGGCGCCACCGTTTGACTGAAGAGAATGTGGTCAAAATTATGGTGACACACTGTTTCTATTCTCGTGCTGCTGACTGGTAGTTGTTTTATCCCGTAATAAAAGGTTTAAAACCGTTTGTTGATATATAGCCCCTACTTATCTGAATTTCAGAATCACATATTTTGGCATTTTCAGCACATCTTTTACCAAAAAAATGACATAAAAACATCATATTTTGCTGAACAAAATGACATAAAAATCCCATGTCTAGAACTTATCACAGTGTGCACAAAACCTGCTTGTTATTTTGGTAAGACCTTGTGAAATGAAAATGTATTTATTTTACTACAATATATAATCTATTTCTGTTAAGAACAGATTTCAGTACAAAGCATATTTATACCTGTTGCTTCCAGAGTAAACCCAGTGAGTATAAAACCATGTTAGCTTGTACCATTCCTGATTTAATAAGTATGCATTATTTAAAACAGTTCCAATTTTTTACAGATGAATGTATGGCAAATACACTCAGGTCAAATAGTAAGACTGCATCCCCAAGATGAAACATCTCCACTGCAATTCAAGGAACCCAGTCACAGGCGTGTTTTATGTCCATTTTTCCAATAGTGAACTGAGATCTTTCTGCAGGATTTCTGCCCCACCACCTCATACACACACAGTTCCCAACTTTTTTCTGGTGGCGACCCCATTCCAGAACCGAGCATCAGAGCACAACCCATCGAAGAACAAATTGATATATTTTATGAAAAATGATTAGAATTATTCACATTTATTGCTCACTTAAATAATTTGATCAATGATCAATGTGATGGTTGAGCCTGTTTTTCAGCCACCAGTTTTCCATTACATGGCTCGGTGCCACTCAATGTGACAATCATGTCTTTTCTATTTTGAACCGATTCCAGTATTTAGTTTTCATCATAACCAGTGTGGAAAATGACTAAGTATGATGAAGGATACGGCATTAGGAGCTGTATTGCCTTCTTGTATAGATGTGGATAGGATTGAAGGTTATTGCACCAGTAACTGGGCAAAGACACGGACTTGAATAATGATTTCACTCCAGAATCTTGCTGCAGTCTCACAAACTCCTCTTCGGTGATATCATCATCGGTGATGGCATCTAATGGTGCACTGAATTGGTCTCGGGCCACAGTGAATGACTGGACGCCAAGCTCAGGGAAGTAGTGTTTGAACTGATCGATCAGTAACGGAAGATGCTCAGTGATTTTGTCAGACAGATGCTCGACTTTGATTCTTCCAGGTAGCAGAGGAGAGGCACGGGAATAATACGAAACAGTGCCAACTCACTTTATCCTTCAACAGAGCCAGTGTGGCAAGAAACTCTTTTATTTTGTCATGGAAGAATCAGGTTTGTACCTTTGATTTGAAGTGTATGATTCAGCACATTGATACGTTAAAAAATGTCGCTCAAATAGCACAATTTAGCAAGCCAGTTACTGGACTCCAGCATTGCCACCCAATGCAAGAACTCTTCACGTAACTCATGAACATGGAGAAGAACATTTCCTCGTGACAGCCATCGTACCTAAATGTAGAACAGTAAGCTCATGCGATCAGCATCCATTTCATAACAGAACAGCTGAATAACCTCATGTTTAGAGCACTCAATTTGATGTAATTCACAATTTTGACCACCTGCGAAACATTGTGCGAGCAGCCAGCACTTCCAGGTGGATCATGCAATGTATCATAAATGCATGGGCGGCCACTTGCTGTATTTAAAACCAGAATGCCTCCCAAGCATTGCAGGAGTTCCATCTGTTATTGAAGTCAAGACCTTCTTGATTGTAAAAGGCTTTGATTGTTGTGAAAATCTCGTTGTCAGTTCCAATGATTTGCACATCAAAGGCTTGTCCACAAAATCACCATCTTTGATAAACCTGAATCAAACCATCAATTGCATGCATGATACAATGTCCGTTGATTCATCCAGCTGTATGGCATGCCAAGATGACTTCCAGTAACATTCTGTGCAGTGATGTCTTCACTCGTGTCACAAATTCTTGATGAACAGTGTCATTCGAGAGCGGTATGATCGAAAGTTTACTAACCATGTCTTCTCCGATCAGGAGAGAAACCATTTCCTTACGTGGCATTATCAGTTCCTCACCGATGGGGTATATATGTGGCTTTTAAGATTTTGTGATGCGCAACAAAACACGATTAGGAAGCTTCCAAAGCACATTCATTGGTCTGATGACATTTACCTTGTTTATCCAAGCGGGTATTTCTAAGAGTGGTTATCTTCCGTTCAAAAAATGAGCGATATGCCATTGTAACTTGTTGATTCACTAGAAAGTGCTTTGTAACAAATCATGCCTGAGGTTTCTGGATTCCACAATCTGTCTTATAATAGAAACCTAGCTCAATGAATTTGTCATGGTAAGGTCGTTCGCGTGAAGTGCCAGCCATCTCCCTTCACAAAACATAGCATTTAAAAAAAAAAGTGTTTTGACTAGTCCACGACTGTCATGGCAGCCCCACCTTGGTCTACCCTGACAACGGCTGCAGAGATGCCTCCATGACTACACAGCTGTGGGAGCCACTGGATGAGGACAAACCTATTAATTGATGCATGCATAAGGACAATAGTGCACACACTTTGATTATGTTAGTCACATCCTGTTATTGTTTAATCACATTCCTTAACCAGCTGGAATCCTCAGTAGGATCTCCTTATTAGGTCATGTTTCCTGTAAGGCTGGACACCGCCAATTAACAGGAGAGCCCAGCTGAGACTTGTGACATGCTATGGTTTTTGAGACAGTCTTCTAAGTCTGAGCATTGTGTATATATATATGACTCAAGAAAATACTTCTTACTGACTTCTCAAGCAGAGAGTGTTATGGTCAGGCACCCGCATTAGTGCCAGAGTACTCTCCTTAACTGGGCAGGGGCTGGACCATAACAATGACCCCACGAAAAGTGCTTTGCTACCCCAGTTGGGGTCGCAACCCAGAGGTTGGAAATCCGGGTCATGTACTGATACATAAGACAAACTTGCTAGCTCTTTACCAATAACACTGTGGCCTTCTGGTACTGACAGGCCTACAATGAGCCTCAGGGCAGTGGATCACTCCAAATGGGCTGCATTGGATACCCTAAGCCAGCTCTGATTATCCTTCCTGCTTGTATTTCTTCATGCACCATGCACTAAACTGGGACTGCGCCTAAGGCATGATAATGTTCCCCCAACTGGATTTCTGGTATACACTTGCATTGTTAAATGAAGCTCTCCCACGTATCTCGGAGGATATATTCTGAAAATGCTTGGTCTGGGTGCTCTTTTAACTGTTCTTGCCAAGTCCCTACCTTTAGTGGTGTTACCAATCTGCACAGATGATGTGTGTAGTGACTAGCTAGCTAGAGCACTCAAATTGTAAATGATCAATAAAAACTCAAGTCATAGTTGCAACCCAGACACATATATATAATACACAAAAAGGTAAGTTGGCTGTGCAGGGGCCTAAACAAACAATGAACAACGACAGAGGACAAAAGGCTGGCTATAGAGTTCACTGAGCATGATCACAAGAATCAATCACATCATGAATAAGCTTACAGTTATTACATTCTTCCCTCACAAGTTGGAGGTTCAGCTTCCAAAATTTTGGTCCAAAATAAACAGGTGGTACATCTTGAGCTGATCTATGAGAAGGTGCAGTTGATGGCGGAACTACTCGGCCTCTTGCCGTCGAGGGTGCAGTTATGGTTGGGAGTATTCTCTCTAGAAGGGAACTTGTGGTTGTGTTTTGACCATGGGGTGCCTGAACTACAGCAGGAGTTTGTATGTCAATGATGTCCCATCCTGGATCATCAGTTGTTGATGATGCTCAGGAACAAATGTGGTCTACATGTCGGCGAACTATTAGTTCATCAGTTAATGTCACATGATAAGACAAAGGACCCTTGACCCGAGACACAGTTCCAGTTAACCAGCTTTTCCCACGAGTAAAATCTTTCACAAACAACCTGATCACCCATTTAGAATTTCCTGAGCTTGACTTTGGTATTGTGATTCTTCTTCTGTACGTCCTGCTTCAGCTGTACTTTAGCAGCTAGTTGTGGTTTCAGTAAATTCAACTGTGACCGTGGAATCCTTCCCAACAAGAGTTCAGCAGGTGTTAGTCCTGTTGTGGTGTGTGGAGTGAGGTGATTACAGAACAGTAACCTCGAAACTCTGGTGTCCAGTAAGGCAGTGGTCGCTTTCTTCATATGTTCTTTGACAATCTGGACCATTTTTTCAGCTAAACCATTACTGGCGGTATTGTAAGGTGACGACTTGACATGACGAATCCCATTGTTCTCCATGAATGTTGTAAATTCAGCGCTCATAAAAGGGTTACCATTATCAGTCACTAGTATCTCTGGCAGATCATGTGTGGCAAATATTGATCGCAGATTTTCGATAGTGATGGTTGAAGTGGCAGCAGACAGTGGCTTCACTTCTAACCATTTAGAGTAATCATCAACGAGTATGTGTCTTGAAATGGGCCTGTAAAATCTGCATGAAGTCTCTCCCAAGGATGTTTGGGATACACCCACGGGTGTAGTGGTGCTGGTGCAGGATTATGCCTTATTCATTGACAGGGATCACAATGTTTCACTTTCTCTTCCAGATCATCAATGCCGGGACACCAAACGAACGAACATGCTAAGGCCTTCATTCTCGTGTTACGTGGGTGTCACTCATGTAGCAGATCCATGACTATAATTCTCCCTGCCAGTGGCATCACCACTCTGTTTCCTCTGAGAAGGCATCCATCATGCACAGAGAGCTCATCCTGGCACTGATGAAAGGGTGTGAGTGTTCCTTTGCTTGAGTGATGCCACCCACGGAGTACAAAGTCCCTCACCTTGGATATCACAGGATCTTTGGATGTCCACTTGCTTAATTTGAGTAGCAGTGACAGGATATGAGCTGAGGGTTTCCATCAGTAGTATTGTCTCCGGCGGAATGGTTACCTTCAATGGAGCATCCGCAAGGGTAGGCGACTGAACAGGTCAGCATTTGTTTGCTACACCCCTGGCTTGTACAAGATGTTGTAGTCATAGCCTCCCAAAGTCAGAGCCCATCTCTATATACTAGCAGAGGCCATAGTTGGTGTGGCACTGGTTTCCTTGAAGAGATGTTGGAGAGGTTTATGGTCCGACAGAATCACGAAGTGTCGACAAAAAATGTATTGGTGGAACCATTTCACCGCACAGTCTATGGCCAGCCTCTCTTTCTCGAGTTTAGAGTATTTCTTTTCAGCTGGTGCCAGTGATTTTGACGCAAATGCAATGGGTTTCTCTTAGCCATCAGACCCCAAATGCAAGAGAACTGCTCCAACAAGGCATGAGCTCCTTAGAAGGGTCATAGTGCACTAACAGGCAATCTGAGCCCGCGACTTCACCTCTTTGAAAGCTTCCTTCTGTTCGTTACCCCAGGTGCATTTCATTTCCTTTTGAAGTTACCTGTACAGGGGAGCGAAAACATAGGATAAATCTGGGAGAAATTTATCATAGTAATTTAGGAGTCCCCAAAAAGACTTTAGTTGGGATATGTCTTGTGGAGCTGGAGCTTTCTGGATGGCCTCGACTTTCTCCATGGTGGGCTTCAAACATTCTGCAGAGATTCTGAAACCCAAATATTCAACATGAGACAACATGAATAAGCACTTGCTTAGTTTGAGTTTGAGGCCTGCTTGCTCCAGCCGTGTCAGGACTGCTTCAATGTTTCACAAATGTTCCTCAGTTGTTCGACCAGACATCAAGATGTCATCGATATAGACGTACACTCCGGGTAAGCCCTGCAACATGCTCTCCATGATGCAGAACAGTGAAGGAGCAGATGAAATTCCAAACGGAAGTCTGTTAACTCTGTATAGACCTTTGTGCATGTTGATGGTCACCAACTGTCTCGACTTGTCGTCCAAGAGTACCTGCTGCCAGATCTAATTTAAAGAAGACTGTCCCCTCTGTAAGTGATGCGAACATATCTTCAATTCTAGGCAGTGGGTAAGTATCAACCATTGTTGCTTGGTTCACAGTGATCTTATAATCAGCACATATCTCACTTGAGCCATCTTTCTTCAGTAACTGGCACCACTGGGGTAGCCCACTCTGAGAATTTCACCAATTCCAGGATTCCTTCCCTCACCTGACAATCGATTTCCTCTTCCACCTTGGCTCTGATGTAAAAGGTACTGGGCGGGCTCAACAAAACTTAGGCTGAGCATCAGGCTTCACATACAGCTTAGTAGTGATTCCTGCGATCTTTCCAAGTTCCGGCCTGAAAAAGTCCGTGTGCTTGTCCAGGATTCTATCGAGCTGATCTTTCATCTCTGCCTGCACTTGATACAGCTGTGCCCAGTCTAACTTGAACTGACGTAACAAGTCTCGGCCCATGAGGTTGGGTCCATCTCCTGCTACGGTTAAGAGTTTCAGGGATACCTTATGGTTCTTGTATGTTACATCCACATCTACTGCTCCATCGACAGATATCTCCTCCCCTTTATAGGTGCGTAGCTTTGCACCTGAGGCCATGATGTTTTGGGCCTGAGTTCCTGACCAGGTTGTATCGTAGGTATGGTGGCTGATGATGGAGAGAGTGGCTCCATTGATTTCAGTGCATCCTGCACGTTCAGTTCCACGAACAGGGGATGACTTTCCGATGAGCGGAAATTATACATTGGACTGGGAGCTCTTGTTCTGTAGCTTCGGCAACTCTGTGGGTAGGTTTCTTCCCAAACTTCTTAGGTAGTGTTTGTCGCTTATGAGGTTGTTTTCGTCCTTTCCTGGTATTCTGCTGGCAGACCACAGCAATGTGTCCCTTTTTGTGGCTAAAGAAAGTCTTCATCAATATACCTGCATTCAGATGGGTTGTGATTTCCAACGCAATGGTAGCAGGCAGTGCTCCCACTCCCTTGTGGTTAAAATGGTGATGGTAGCTTGCTGAAGTGATTGGGAGGCGGGAGTCTATGAATGTTGTGAACCTCCTTCACTCCACCAAGATCCTTTACTCCTCTCTCAGCTGCCTCCATAGCTAGTAGCAGCTTTAGAACCTTGTCATAGGTTAAGACTTCTTCTGACAAGAGACACTGTTGCCATTTCTTGTTCGCTGCACCACAGACTAAGCGGTCTCTCAACATCTGATTCAGCGTGTCGCCGAAGTGGCAGTGTTCGACCAGTTGCTTGAGCTGGGAGACATAGACGGCAATTGATTCATGCAGGAGGCGAACACGACTGTTGAACCGACAGCGTTGAACAATCTCTGAAGGCGTTAGTTGAAAATGTTAGGTCATCTTCTCGACGATGACTTCAAACGCTACATCGCTGGGTGACTCAGGTGTCAAAATGTCCTTCATTAACCTGTATGTGGCAGGACCACAGGCACTGATGAGAACAGCCCGCAGCTTGGCATCGTTGTCGATATAATTTGCAGTGAAGTAATGTTTGGTGCATTTGATGTAGGATTTCCACTCCCGAGATGTCCATGAGTAGCCATTTACCTCGTCGCCAAAATGTAGTGACTAGCTAGCTAGAGTACACAAATTGTAAATGGTCAATAAAAATTCAAGTCATAGTTGCAACCCAGACGCACATATATATATACACATAGAAATACCTCCAAGCCTAGGTCATCAATTCATCGATGGTCTTGAAATCTGTCATGTACTTCTCCGTCGTCTTCTGAGTTCTGTTGAACCAGTCTGCCACTTTTTCTGCATCCTTGGGTTCCAGTTGCCATCAAGAACATCTGATCTCTGCCTCACTCTTACCTAGCCTTCTGGTAAGTCGGGCCTTGACTCTACTGTAGCTTTTCCTTCCTACAAGGGATAGCTTCTCCCATTCTCTTAGCAGAGTTCACTTGAGTTCTGGCTTAAGTGTTTTGATGTACTGTGCTCTTTGTATATCATGATCTTCCATCCACTGGCTTGAAATAAAGATGAGCGTCCTAACCATCCTCCATCTTGGTATCTTGACTTTCTTCTCTGTCTTGTCTGATAATTTAGCGATTGTCTGGATGAACATCTGTTCTCATTGTTGCATCCATTGTAACATTACCTGAGGTGTCAACTCCCCTGTTTGCAATTCCTCTCCTCCAGTAGCTTCCTCTAATGTTTGTGGGAGCTAATACTGTGTTGGTGCTCGGAGACTGAATACTATTCTCCTCTTCATAGTCATCATCATCATGCTCCCGTCTACGGTTAGAAGCTCTCCCCTCTCCTCTTGTCGTTTGTCGTCTATTCATTGTGGTACTTTCGTTGGAGATTTTAGTTCATGAAAATCTGGTCGAAAATATCTGGGTCAATGTTGTAGATAGCAGAATTACTATATTGAACGAAGTCTTGCTGGGTACACAGCAAGTGGACACTCAAATCGAAAATTCGGACAGATCACACACTGCCCGAAGTCAAACAATCAAAAAATATATATATAGCTATAGCTACGAATCGCTTTACCGCTGCCACCAACTGTTATGCTCCTGCTAAGCTCTTATTTAGCTAACCCAAGCATTAACAATACGAGTTCTACTGTTTAACAGTTTCTTAACCAAATGTTCACAAAACTCAAACTGTTCTACCAGTAAAAAGCGGTTCTCTTAATTAAGCTGCCAACCAGCAGTAACATGACCGTATAAGGTAATATACATCACCACACAACCACCACATAGGAGTGTCACCGCTACACAACAACTAATTAATTAACTAACATATAAAATGTCTTAATTAGTTCTGTATCTTGTAGTTTTATGTCATGGCTGTGCTGAAGCAAAGGCTTTCCTGACACACTCTCAGTCTAGAGAAAATCTCCATGAGTGCCATTGGGGGAGTGCAAAGGGTGCTGTAGCAACCCTTCTTTTCGAAAGCACTATGATATCAGTTGTATTTTAGTAACATGTCACCTGAGGATGTAACTTATTTTTAGCATGATTACTTAGCAATGAGGTGTAAATCATTGGTCAGTGACATCATTGTCATGTGACAGAAAAGCAGGTGTCAGTTCAGTGCATGGTAGTGGAGCATGGCTATGTCTCAGAAGAAGCTGACCTCTTTCTTCACAGTTGGTTTAAGTTCAGCTGACTCTGTGTACATTCTGGTAATGAAGATCTAATATTCATGTGGACAACTGTCAGAATTTACTGAGCAGTGAAACAGATAAGGAGCCCCAGGGCCATGAAGTTGAACCTCACAGCCAAGAAGTGCAATTGGAACAGTCTGCTCCATGTGAATGTCCTTGTTGTTCTGGATCTCTCTGAATCCCGGACTAGCCACTGCAGTCAAAGACAAGGCACACTTTTAAGTTATTCAAGAAAGATACAACCTGGGTGGTTTACTAAGTATCCTTGGATAAGTGTGTGAACAACCAAATACAAGGTCTTCTGCTCGGATCAATCGCAATATAAGCCCCCAAGGGTCGAAAAAATCATGCGCGTTTTTAATTATGCGGGTGTCGAGTTCAATTGTTAATGAAACTTATAATGAACAACATAAACTCACTGAATTGTGCACGTTCTTACTGTGCACGTTGCTGGTGAACTGCACGTTCTTACTGTGCACATTGCTGGTGAACTGCACATTTTCTGTCCAAGTTTCCACAATTTTGCTGGTGAACTGTCCATGGCTGCTTCGGGAACATTAAGATGCATTGCTTCTGCTGCTTTTGGCACAA
This sequence comes from Cladorhizidae sp. MBARI D1340-BT2, assembly GCA_028752905.1. Classification (NCBI taxonomy): domain Eukaryota; kingdom Metazoa; phylum Porifera; class Demospongiae; order Poecilosclerida; family Cladorhizidae; species Cladorhizidae sp. MBARI D1340-BT2. The sequence continues at coordinate 37,177,376 of JAQNBH010000009.1, read as the reverse complement.
ATGAGGAGGTTATAGATTATCTGAAGACCCAGGGTTTATTGACAAATTCTGTTTGGCATAATTGGGGATTTGGTTATTCACTGATTTTATACCTATGTATTAGATGCAGTATAAATATGACTATGAGAAGAAAGGCTTCATTGAAGGATGGTTGGACTTGGCATGTCCAACATGCAAATATACTAAATCAATTCGCCATGGTATACAGATTGAATGCAGTTGTGTTGATTAAACTGAATCATACCATTGACTATTATATTAACAGGGAGTTTTTCCCCTCTAAATCACGGCTTCTGCTGCGAAGCTGGATCATCCTTATTTATTGGTGGTCCAAGGAATACCGGGTAACAGATGCTGCATGTGAGTGCAGTTGTAACAAAGATACTGCAGTCAATGTATACCAGTGGCTGTGGGAGGTATGCTCCACAGAGCTGTGTGCACAACCTATTGTGTTAGGTGGGTCTGGCGTGGTTGTGCAAATCGATGAGTCCCAGTTCACACATAAACCAAAGGTATTTCAAGGCAGTCGTATATCATATTGAACAAGAGATAAACATTTGTTCTTTGTCAATGAATAGCATCACAGAGGACACCCTCCAGCACAAGAAGTTTGGGTGTTTGGGATGGTGGATACTAACCACACACCAGCTCTTGGTAATCATGACCACTTGTGTTTGCCACGATAGTCAATTATTATTGCAATATTTTCCAAGGTTTCATGCAGATTGTGGCCCAATGGGATGCAGCAACACTCCTTCCAATAATACAAGCGCATGTTGCACAAGGAACGATTGTGCACTCTGACCAGTGGGCCGCATACAGGAGGGTGGCAGCTGTGCCTGGTGTGGCTAGTCATGCTATGGTCAACCACTCGATTGAATTTGTCAACCATACAATGGGGGTGCACACTCAGCACATAGAATCGTATTGGAATAGGGTAAATATATATAATAACTGGTATTTAATAATACATAACTTGAATAACATTCTACATTCTTTACAGGCAAAGATAAAGATGAAATCGATGAAGGGTGTCCATCGTCAACAGCTACCATCCTATATAGATGAATTCATGTGGAGGGAGCGTAAAGGATGGACAACGGAGGAGGCGTACAAGAACATCAGCCGTTCTTTAACTGCACAATACCAATTTTAAATAAATAACTATACAATACCATTTTAAATAATTAAATAAATTCGATAATACATTTTAAGAATGAAATATCATGGTAAAAACTATATAAGAAAAAATGAAATTATAAGTTGTTCATCGACATCTTTTTTGGCGCTCAAAAGTAGTTGTTTATTGAACCCAATTCAACACCTTTTTGTACTGCTCGCGTAATTAAAAACGCGCATGATTTTTTTCGACCCTTGGGGGCTTATATTGGGATTGATCCAATATGCCTGCATGCTAAGAAGCTAAATTTGCTGTTTTTAGTAAATCATCACCAAAATCTACGTTTATTAATGATGGATTTGGACACTGGGGCAAAACTTTGAAAACATTTGAAGAACATGAGAACACTCACAAAGAAGCTGTGTCAAAAATTGCTACTACCACATCTATTCCTATTTCAACAAGACTGAATGAACAACATGCTTCTGCTCAGTCACTTCACAGGGACATGTTAATGAAGGTCATTAGCAGTATCAAATTCTTAGGAAGACAGGGACTGCCTTTGCATGGCCACAACAATGATATTCAGGGTAATCTCCATCAATTGCTGCTTCTTCGAGCCGAGGATGATCCACACTTAAAAGAATGGCTATCAAAGAGCGATTATACATCTCCAACTATCGTTAATGAAATAATTGCCCTAATGGGTCAAGAAGTTATTCGAGGACTGCTTGAAGAGATCAGGGCTTTAGTATAATTGCTGATGAAGCTTGAGATGTTTCTCATAATGAACAAATCAGCATATTGATTCGATGGGTCGATCATAATTACATGATTCATGAAGAGACCCACTCTGTCTAGTGCAATTGGAAAACACTAGAGCTTATATTTTGTTTAGTGTTATCAATTAATTCGATGCTCTTTACCGATCACTCTATGTAGAGGACAAGCATTCGATGGAGCATCCAATATGAGTGGAGTTTGCAATGAAGTACAAGCACTTATCAAGAAAGAAGCAAGTCAAGCTCTATATGTCCACTGTTTGGCACACAGTTTGAATTTATATGTTCAGGAAGCGCCTCAAAGAAATGTACTTTACTACACAATGCAATGGAAGTTGTATTTGACTTAGTACAATTGATTAAGTTCTCCCCAAAACGACTTGCTCGTTTTGATAATTTGATAAAAGAAGAATCCATCCAAAGTGGTAGAGAAACTTTATCACCATTACTTAGAACATTGTGTCCCACAAGATGGACTGTAAGAACTGGCTCCCTCGAGAGTATGCTACAAACAGCTTTAAATAAGATCCAGCAAGGAAGTGACGAATATGACGTAGCTGGAATCCTTTGATACATTCTTTGGTTTAAAACTTGGTGTACTAGTGTTCTCATCATCAGAACAGTTTTCATCTAACTTACAAGCGAAAAACATAACTATTCAGGAAGCAACTCATGGAGCAGATTTACTCATTTCTCGAATGAGATTTCTCAGGATTGAAGATAAATTCAGCCTATGTTGATGAAGTTAAAAAACAATCAAGCTGTCTATCAGAAGAACCAACTCTGCCACGTTATCATAAAATGCCTAAAAGATATGATGATGGCTCTCAAGTCCTCATCAATACCATAGCCCAAAAGTCCGTTATCGACATGCCTATTTTGAGGTGCTTGAAGTCGTAGCTGGAGAGATAGAGCATAGATTTGATCAGCCAGACCTTAAAACTAATACAGATATTGAGAAGTTGTTAATAAATGCTAGATGGTGAAACATTTTATATCAGTGACAGTGTTTCAAAGTATCTTGAAACTGATATTAACTGCACTCGTCTGAATACCCACCTCTCAATGCTTCAGGATATGATTAGAACAGCTGAATCTAGTGACTCTGTTTCCATAAAGAAAGTGACAAATATTTGAACAATTGCGGATGCAATTATTAGCTAACAGAAATTGATAAATTGCTGAGAATCTACTTCACTTTTCCTGTAACAAGTGCAACTGCAGAAAGGTCTTTTTCTTCTATGCGAAGGCTAAAAACATATCTTAGAAGATTGTAGGCTGAACAATGTATTTATGTTGTACATAGAACTGACAAACTTGACTTGTGTAAACTTGCTAAGGCATTTATTTCCATCAATCAAAGACGAGTAAATTACTTTGGAATGTTTTGTGATTAAGATAAGAATCATGCATACCTTCAATGTTTTTCAAAATACTTTTTTTCCCACAATATCATTACATTAACATACATAATCAATCTAAAATGGGACAGATAAATTGTAGCACCCCCACCTCAAATGATCTTCCTATATACCCCTGATGCTGCCACAACTGACTCTGTGTCAACCTTCCTGAGTGCTACATATTGACTATGAACGTGAGAAGGTATATGTTTCCTTGGTCGGTGTGTTAAAGGTCCAACAATATCGATTGCTATCCTATCCATCAGTTGTGTCACCACTGTAAAGAAGCGAGATGGTGAGGTTGATAAGGCAATGTACTACACAAGTGCTACATTGTGGCATAGTACTCGGGCTCTAGTTCCACTGCCGCTATGTGTAGGTGCCCAATCTCAGTGGGATATAACCTCATAACTACCTGACCAATGCTGCTTAAAGCAAGGGTTTATTTATTCCAGTCCCTCTAGCTAGACTTCTCAGAGTAAATATGCTTAGAAGTATTATTAGGATTGGAGTATGTAAAAGTCACAAAAACATCAAGAACCCCTTGAACCTCGGACAAGGCTCCTTTGAATAGGATAAATTGTAGAGGTTTTACAATAACAAAATAAGCACAAAATAGCAAGTGGATCATTTCTGATCCACCAATCAGAATACTAAGATGTGTGCCTGTGTGTGTCTGTCTGAGTGTGTGTGTGTAGTGTGTGTCTGTGTATGTGTCTGTGTGTGTGTGTGTGTGTGTAGGTTCTGCTCTGTCATAGTAGCATTTGGTAATATTCATCCACACCTTGAAGTGTTGGAATTCTCATCTGCTGGTACTACAGCTACCTGATCTAGCTTGTCGTTACGCCCGCCATGGATGAGGTTCCTAACACAAGCAATATAAGAAGAATAGGGAGGAAAGTAAAAGATAGCTACAATATGCATGTCATGAAGATGCTTACCCAAGAATCAGTACAGTTTAATGCAAGACATTGGAAAACAAGTGTGGAAGATACCTAGACCCAGCTACATGGGAAGCATTCTTAGCAGATTGGCATAATTCTCAAGGTGGTGAATAATTCTGATAAAGCATAGCTTGTTTTTTTGTTTTTTTAGCACAATGTGTACTTGGACCAATCCTGAAAAGTTGAAGTAGCTAAACATTTTACTAAGAAAATATCTTACCTAATTATGCTCACATGGTGTGTTGATTGTCATAGAAGGACTCAAAAGTGCACACCTACACAGTTGCACCTCTGTTGAATCTTATTGTTGTGATCTGCCAATTGACCAGCAGAGGTGCACCATGAATATCTTAAGATGTTCAGGGAAGAGGCACAATGATGTGCTAGTAAATGGGCCTTAACCTTAATAGGTGAAAATTAGCAATGCTCCATAAGTAGCCACTCGTTACTTTGCTATCATAGAGATGGCTCCATCTTTTCGGTGACTGTGAATAATCCCAATTCTTCCATTGAAGTTATGATTTTTTTTACAAGCACGAATGAATAGAACAAACATCATCTATCCAATTGATCCAAGTGTAATACAATGTACATAGGGGCTTCCATTTTGAAATAGAAACTATCCTGAGCAATATGAATCCAGGCAATTTCTTAGCACTGCTTAAAAGACTTTGCTGCAAGAGATCAAGCCTTATTTAACCACTTTAATAAAAATGCAATGATCATCTCTGTCGGGAAAATTACCCTCTTCTGCAACCTTCCTTCCTCAATAATAAGTAAGAATACAACTTAGTCCGAGCGATAGCTACCTTGGTGTAATTGATCCACGATGCCTAAGTGTTCCGAGTCATGACTTACCCCAGTGAGAATTCCACTTAGACTGAATATGTGTTGATCTGTGTCTCAGCTCTTTTACCAGAGTTCCATGATGATATCCCCCCTTTTAGGCTACCCTACCCTATTCCTTGGTAGATTATTCAATGCATCAAATCCTTGATCAGCATCTGGCCAAAAACATCACACTCTGTATCCTCCTTCCTGCTAGCTGGTCTGTCCTTATATATCCTACACAATATCACATGACAGTATTGGCCAATCGTATTACTGTAGAACATTTTATTTGTAAACTATAGCCGGTTCTTAATATCTTTTCTGTGCTTTTATTCATCTGTGGTCAGTGTTATCCATTTGTAGTCTGTGTTATTCTTTTGTGGTCTTCGACATGGGAAGACCATATCCTATGGGAGAGTGTGGCTTCAGCCTGTCCGGGAGTGATGCTAGCAACTTCACCGACACCTACCATTCCTATAGATGAGAGCTATGCACTCTGCTGAACCCATCAGCATTTCTTAGAGCCAGGTCTGTAAGCCATCTTGTAACTGTATGGGTGAAGTTGGAGCAGCCACCTAACAATTCTGCCATGAGTGTCTCTTAAGTGGGACAGGTGTGTGAGGTGGTTATGATCCGTTTGAATCGTGAAGTGATTTTCCTCGATGTAAATCCTGAAATGCTTTAACCCCTCAACAATGGCTAGGTCCTTGCGTTTGATACAAGTAATCGACTTCGCGAGGTACTGGCTTACGCAACCCATTATGCCAGAGGGTGTTCTTCTCCATCACTATAAGTATTGAGTTGTGAAAACACATACCTGATCCTGTACTTGAGGCGTCTGTTTGTAATATGAACTCGCGACCCCATTGTGGCAAACGGAGAACCGGGTAGTTGACAAGTCGGTCTTTCAGGGTGTCAAACAGTTCTGACGACCATCAGATCTTATATGGGCGGTCCTTTGGTTGAATCTGACAATGGTATAGCTATCGTGACAAAGTCAGGAATAAACTTGTGGTAATATCTGCACATTCTTAGAAACGACCTCATGTTTTTCTTTGTTCGGGGTATGAGAAATGCCTTGATAGCTGCCACTTTAGCATCAATCGGTTTCACCCTTCCGTGTCCTACCCGATGACCAAGGTAGGTGCATTCATTGCACGCAAACTTGCACTTTTTTCTGTTAATTCTTAGTCCCACTTTTCTCAGTCTTTGAAGACATCTCGAAGATGCGTGAGGTGCTGTTTCCACATTGTACTGTGTATTATTATGTCATCGAGGTAGGGGGCCACGTAGTGAGCCACCAATGCCGAGGGAATGGGAGAATGCCATGCCTTCATTCCATTGATGTGGTAGACCCAGAGGCGCTTCGGATCCTGACCTGCATCAACCTTATAGGTAACATCAGTAATTTTGGCTACAACGGTCATTGGCCCACGCCAATCACTAAACAACTTATTGATTTTCTTGGGGCGAAATACTAAAACTTGATCTCTAATCTCAAATTTCCTAGCCTTGGCCTTTCGGTCATAGTATTTCTTATGGTCAATCTTGGCCCTCTGTTCGTTCATTGAGGCCACTTCCCCTACAGTGCTTAGTTTCTCTCTGGGGTTCTCCTATACTCCACAGCCTCGACTACCTCCTCTTCTCTCTTCCCCTGCCAGTGCTTGGCCAACTCGTCAATCAGTGTTTTCATTGCCTTGCCATATAGCAATTCATAAGGTGAAAACCCAGTAGAGCTATGTTTCAAGCCTCAGTAAGACCACAAAATGAAGGGGGGGGGGAGTTGTCCCACTCCCGCTCATTTGGCCTCTTCTGCATTAACTTCCTTAATAGTTGTTTAAATGTTTAAAGGTTTGGTTAAACATCTCCACCATACCATCCATTTTAGGATGGTATGGGGAGGTCCTTATTTGTTTGATGCCCATCATGGAACAAAACTGTTTCATGACTTTCGACACGAAGTTAGCCCCATTGTCCGAGAGTATTTCATCAGGTATCCCAAGGTGAGCCCTAGGGTCTAATAGGCAACTGACCATTGTGTCTGAGGTGGTATTGGGGATGGAGACATTACTCTACAGATAAAAAGATTACTGTCATAAGTGGGACAAAACAGTCCACCATACTTGTGTCCCTATCACTTGTCCAACGGTATCGGAAAAAACACCAGTCACTTTCCATTTCCAAAGAGGATTCAAAATTTCTGGCCACTTTGTGGCATAGTCAATAACCACAAGTATGTACCGGTTACTCTTCTTTGTTCAGTTCAATGGACTGAATATGTCCATAGCTAGCCTGCTGAAAGGCATCTCGATCACGGGTAATGAATGTAGGGGTGCATGCTGGGTTGAGGCTGGTTTACGTCTCTGACATTGAGGACAGGACATGCACATCTTACTGATATCCTAATGCAGCCTTGGCCAGTCTATGGACCCACGTACAAATGGCCATGATCCTTGCTTGTCCGTAATGGCCAGCTACCTGTGAGCTGTGAGCTAGGTGGAGGATTTCATTTCTGTTCTCCTGCGGCATTAGGATCAGTTTCTTCCCACCTTCAGCCAATGTTTGCCTCATGAGTAACCCATTCTTCAAGATGTATCGCTCGGTCTTGCCTTTTCCAAGGTCGGATCGACGAGTTGCATCGCCCTGAGTTCTTCGGGACTCACCCTCTCAGGCCACAGAAGTTTTGGCTTTTCAGTTCCTTCTTAGGAGGCAGACTGTCCTTTCCCGAACATGTCATCATCAAATGCAAGGGTCGTCCTCTTCCTGCTGTGGTTGTTGTGGTGATGCTGCTCTGGGTCTCATCAGCCTGCCCACTGGTGTTGGCACTGCTCTGGAGGGGGGAGTGGCACTAGCCTGTCCTCCCCTTCTGCTGGTAGTCTGCTGGTGGGTGTTGACGGTTGGTCCAGATCAGGACTGGAGAGCTTCACTTGATCAGCGTGTTGTTGCTCTGGGTCTGATCGTTTCGAACCTGCTTCTTGTCTGGGCTCTGGTGGCTATGCATGCCACTCCTGGAGGGCCCTCGGGGGTCACCTCTTCTTCTTCCCCTTAGCCCGTGCTCTTTGCCACCCACTTGGCCAGGTGGGACACATCTCTGCCAACCAACATATCGACTGTTAGGTGTGGGGAGATGCCTGCAGTTAATATTTGCTTCATCTCACCCACTTCCAATGTTACACTCATGACGGGGAACCAGACCTCTTTGGCACTAGCCGTGGAATAGATGATCTCCCACCCAAATCGCTGGGCTCTGCTGACACACCTTGGGTGCACGTTAGATCTGGTGCAACCAGTGTCTAGCCAGAGGGTTGCTTCCTTGCCATTCAGCCACCCGGTCCTGATCCAAGGGTTGGCTGGGGGCATGACCTTCGATTTGTCCGAGAACTGGGCCCTCTCAATTTTCACCCTGCACTTTCTCTTTATGTGACCCAACCGTTTACACTGGAAACACCTAATTTCTCCTGGTGGTTTTGGGGGTGAACCAGACCTGTCTCCTTCGGTAGGGAGTCTTCAGGAAGGTAACCTCTCATCAATATGTCGGGGCTCGACGTGATTAGAAAGAGGCCTGGCCTGAGTTTCAGGGCGGAGTTTTCTCTGTCAGGTCGGTGGTCTGCTTGATGGTCTTGACTCCCCAGTCTCGTGCTGTGGTGGATTAGCGAGGTGTCGAATAATAGCCTCCGATAGATCTTAGGTTGAGGGGTTTAATGTCCTCATCCTGGCATCAAGCCAGCATAGAAGGCGAGCAAGCCTCACTTCCATCAGCAGTGTGTCTTCTGGTTCCTTAGAGGAAGAAGCCAACCACTGATGGAAGCTCTGCCTATGCTTCCCCAGCCAAGAGTCGGGGTTTAAGGAGGAGAAAGGTGTCTCAAAAACTGAATGTCGGTAGGTCTCGCAGGTTACCCTGTATTCTCTGAGTAACTCAGCTTTTACCGAGGGGTAGTTACCTTGTTGATCGTCTGGCATAGCTGATACAGTGGTCAGGCCTGCCGCAGAGAGGGAACTTCTGAGCAGTACTGCCCATTGATTCTCTGGCTAAGAGCCAATGGTTGCTGTTGCCTCAAAAGCCTCAAGGAAGGCTCCCATGTCATCCGTTTCTTCTACGAACTTGGGAACAGAGAGCCTAGTGGGTTGGGGGAGCAACAGGTGGAGGTGGAAATATCTGAGCCAGCAGCTGCAACATCCTCTCTTGTTGCTCAGTCTGTGCTGTGGCCAGCCTCTTGTTTCTTTCCTTCTGCTCTCTCCTGGCTTCCTCCTGAATCTGCTCCTCTCTAGCCTCTCTCTCTGTCCCTCTCCTCTTGCCTGGCCTGGACCTCTTCCCATTTCTTCACCACTCATTCGATCTGCATTTGATCGATTTAGATCCATTGTTGCAGAAATCGTTCCATTAGGTCCACTGGCATGGTGGCCTCAGGGTTGTTCCAATGGACCCTTCGGGATTCCCTCGGAGCTCTTCTCTCTCTGTCCTCAGAGATGGAGGGGCTCAGAGAGTTGGACTCTCTCCACAAAAAAAACACCGAACCACAAAAACCTCTTCCTAACTAATGAAAGGTCAGTTTTCAAAAGTACTCATGCAGAATGGTGAAGGGAAACTTGTTATCTGCTGATTGACATTTTGTCAAATTGAATTTCATTGCTCTAAACTTTATATCCAGTAGTAGGATAAAGTAATTTGGGCACGGGCAGAATGTATTTGCAATATAATCCATGTTGATAAAGAATCTCATGGTTAGTAAAATAAATTTTGCAGCAACATCATGAAGACTTCCTAGATTTAACAGCAATCTTCCCGTTTCCTTTTTTCCTACATAATTTGTCAACTCCATTTAAAAAGACTGTCTATGGGGCTGTATAGCTACGGGATGCAGTGGCTAGATAGGGAAATGGCTATAACAATATGACAATGCAGATAATGTCACTATGGTAATGTAACTGTAGGATTCTGAGATGAAGAAGCAGCCTATATTATTGAGGTGATTTTAAACACATAGCCAACTATCATATCCCTACACGTCACAATAACATGACAGCATGCATAAACACATGACTCTCATGCGTGTGATGATCCTTCAGGACTTCATAGCTAATGTGGGTCATAAAGTCATTTCTAGTTGTATGACCTTAGCTCATGCCCATGTCTATAGCTATTTCTGACATAAGCACACTATTTATAGCAGATTAGTCAAAATATAGTGAGCGACCTTTAGTCCATCAAAGTCAAGCCTCTTGGTCTTGCTTTTTAGAATCCACTGAATATAATGAATACACTATTCATGACAAACTGCAAGCTTGAAACAGGCACTGACATTTGGTTCATCAAAATTAAGCCTTTATGTTTCTGTTTGAAATTTAGCAGACTCTAATTAAAATCAACAATTGCTATGATGTGGTGTGTATAGCACACAGCAATAGGTGGCACACTATGAGTGTGCTTGGATTTTGGTGTGTCCTGGACACCTCCATTTTTACTATTTTAACATCAAATTCATATGATAAAAAATGTTTGCATACACCAAATGTTATAAAATAGTGTGTAAATTACAATTACACCAGTACTAGTGGGCTAGCATATGTTAGTACACTAATTTGGGTGTGCTATCGCCCTATTAATCAGTGTGCAGTTCACCCCATTTATTGTGGTGCACTAGCCAACAGGGACCCACTATTATTAGGATAGAATGAGTTGTGCGCCGTCACATTGATCATGTCTGCCCATCAGTGCTCCAATTTCACCAGCTATGAGGGAATAGGATGGAGAATGTTGGTCTTCCCCTTATCTATTGTGGGAGGAACCCACCACAATTAAGACCACGAGATATGTACACATATCAATTAAGGCATAAGTATGCTACAATTGTAAACCCACTCGCCAATGAGATGCTCTACCAAAACCTATTGTGCTGTATATGTGGTTCTTGGTTATTAGCTTCTTAAAGTGTTGACTGATCTTTTCCTATACTGCATGAGTATAGACAAGTAAGAGCAGTAGAGAGGGAAGCTGCCGATGAGGAAGCAACCAATGTTTCAGGAGCAAAGATCACAGCTGTCTCGCTCTCAGCCCCAGAGGAGAAGTTTCGATAACCCACTCTTTGCAGTCAGCAAAGGAGAGAGATACAGACTCACCAGGAGCCAGAAGTGAGAGAACTCAAAGATGTGTTGGCTACCAGAGACTATGAAAGAAGAAAACAATTCCCCACAATGTTCAGCTCTGTTCAAACAGGATGATCTGACTCTCAAGGATGTTTGGACCACAGCCAGAGCAGGAGATTCAGAACAACAGAAGGAGGAGTGCTGCTCAAGACAAATGGCTCAGGAGACAGAATAGTTGTGCCACAAGGAAGGAGACAAGTTGTATTTAGGGAGGCTCATGGCAAGGTGATCACTGGACACTTTGGGCAGAGGAAGACAGCAGAAAAGTGAGCCACACAGTTTTGGTGGCCAGGTGTAACAGCTGACATCAAGGCATGGATTCAGTCCTGTGCAGAATGCCAGAGGTTGTAACAAGACAAACAGCTCTCCCAATCATGTCCACAACATTTCAGAGGATAGCGATGGATGTTGTTCAGGGGCAGATCCAGGGTTGTTGTTTTTGGGGGTTCCCCCCCCCCCCCTTCTGTATAAAATTAATTATGTTCTTGCTTAAGCTTAAATACTTTCTTGGTCCATTTAGTGTAGTGGACAAAACATTTTTGCACGTAGGACTAACTAAGTTGGTTCAAGTGCAATGTGGTTGGTGGTCTTAGGCTAGCAACCACATGATTAATGTGCTGTGGCAATTGGCAACCACATGGTTTAATATGTGCTACAGTCAGATCAGAACTCAGAGGCGAGACTACGTCAGTGTTCCTTGTCATACTTGGGAGTTACTTCTGGCTCTGAACATGATCATTCAATAAGTGATAGTTTGTCAGACCCTAAGAGACTACTACATCAGTGCTCTTTCTCTTCTTCTGGAGATACTTCAGGACCACATCAAGAGGCAACAAAAAGTAGCATTTCTGGCCCTGTGTCAGGGGCCGCCTGACATGGCCAAGCCTGGCCATAACCTGTAGCTAGAGGTAGCTTATATCTGTTAGTTCTAATTAGCTAACCATGGTTAATTACTGTTAATTGATGTGGTTCACACCTGGATTTATACAGGCTTATGTGTCGGTCATCTGTATGTTTGACTTTGGACTGTGCATTGTATGGTGTTAGCCATATGTCACTTACTGTGTGAGGCTGGGAGTGGTTATAAAAAACCCTGCCAGCCAAACAGTTTCAGTCTACTGTTGTTGCTTTGAGTAATAAAACTTAGTCTAACTTTATACCCTAAATTTCTCTGGGTAGACTAGGCGACTTACTCCTAGCTGTTAGGCTCTGGTGGCAGCAATACCTACCATATTGGGACTAGGCAGAAGTTGAACCCCAACACCCTGCTCATGCCAGTTCAGATATTGAATTGGATTTAGTGGGATGTGAGGTTAACATGAGACCTGAAGAAGGTGTCAAAGAAACTGATATTGTGTGCCAGTCCATTCCTTCAGATTCTAATGATTTGCAAACAGCTTTCATGGAAACGGGAAGTAGAAGTACAGGTATCAATGATATTGGACTTGTTGCTTCTGGTAGTATACCAATCAGTTCCTTGTCAGATAGTGACAAATATGAATTTTTGAAGAGTGAAGGCAAACATTCAAAGTTTGCAACCTTTGAAGCTGATAAACTACCATTAACGTTTCAGAAGTCATGGCTAAAAAGTTCGAATGGTTGTCATATTCACCCTCACATGAAGGAGGTTACTGTAAATATTGTGTTGTGGCAGCGCAATTACGGAACAGTAATCGGGACATAACTCCCTTGACTTTTAATACTAAATATTCGTTACATTGTATTGATACTCTCTGTCTTTCTCATGAAGTTTCAATTCTCTTTCTCTATCGGGTAGAAGAGGTACAACGGTGACACAGAATCTCGCAGAGAATCCTAAACATAGACTTCCCTACATTGGTGACCCCGACATACACGCCCACAGTGTTCCAGCTCAACGGCATCAATTCCTTCCTCTTCGGCGTTATAGCTGAAGCACAAGCACTTGCAGATGCTTTAATAGCGGTTACAGTCAATGCAGTCGCCCTCAAACTACCAGAGTTCTCGCCTGACAGGATCGATACTGGTTTATATCCATCGAAGCGGAATTCAACCTCCGCGTTCCTGCTATTACCCAGACCAGACCAATTACAGCTACCTGGTGGCAGCACAGGTCATGGACAGGGTGATCGACATCATCAGGAACACCCCTGCTGATGGACTCGCTACCAAGCCATCAAAGATCGCCTCCTTTTCGCGTTTGGTCGAACGCCCTTGGAGAGGAGCAAGAGTCTTCTAGACTGGCCTGGAATGGGTGATGGAACACCATCAGCACTCCTCAGTAAGATGCTTGCATCCCTACCCATTGGAAAGGACTCCGAGCACATCCTGTTTAAGGCCCTTTTCCTACGACAGCTTCCAGCAGATGTCCAAGACCACCTGGCTCGTTCTACAGCTCTGACAACCCATCAGCTGGCTGAACAAGCCGATGCCTACTTCATGCTTTCCGGTGCCCGCCTGAACCAGCCATCATCACTTGTTGGCAACGTCGATGTTGCAGCCATTGACTACAAACGCCAAAAGAGCAGGACTAAGACCGACACCAGTCTGGCTTTCTACCATGGGCGGTATGGAACGGAGGCAAGGAGATGCACCCAGAACAACGGCCAGATGGCCCATATTCCCCTAGCTAAGACACCACCAGTGGGAAACGCCAACGCCGGCCACCAGTAGCCGTGGTGGCTGGTGCAACAACCTCAAGGCTTCTACATGTCCAGGATAGGGCCTCGGGACGCTCCTTCCTCATCGACACTGGTGCAGGTCTCTCTGGTCCCAAGTTCTCCAGCTGACTACCGCGCAGCCGCTTCCTCTGCCCATTCTGCTCCACTAGTGGCAGCCAATGGGACAGAAATTAAAACTTATAGCACACGTCGCATTCCACTCCAGTTTGGGAGCAAGCGCTTCCAAGGGTCTTTCATCGTCGCTGACGTGAACCTGGCCATCCTCGGGGCAGACTTTTTAGGTGACAACGGACCGCTAGTCGACCTGGGAGGACAATGCCTCGTTCACTCTGCCACGCATGCCACCATCGCTGCACCCAGCATTGTGTGTCAACCAGTTCCTTTGACCATAATCAAACCTCCTCAGGTAAACAATGTCTATGCCAACCTACTCGCCTCTAGGCCCAAACTCACTGAGTTGTCTTTTCGCAAGGACAGGGTCTCCCCCATGGGGTCGAGCTCTGTACCGATACTGGTCAGTCTCCTCCTCTCCGCTCGCCAGCCCGGCGTTTGTCCCCCGACAAACTCGATGTCGCAAATGCTGCATTCAAAGAGATGGAAGACCTTGGGATCATCCGGTGCTCCTCCAGTCAATGGGCGTCCCCACTTCACATTGCACCCAAACCTGGTGGTGGTTGGCGCCCATGCGGGAACTTTAGATGTCTCAATGGCAGCATCAAGAGACTAATTGCTACCCAGTGCCTCACATCCAAGACTTCGCCGGCCAACTCGCTGGTATGACCATTTTCTCATCGATTGAACTGATTAAGGGCTATCACCAGATTCCGGTACGTGCTATGGACATCCCCAAGACAGCAGTGATTACTTCTTTTAGCCTTTTCAAGTTTCTGCGAACACCTTTCGGCCTTGCAAACACAGCCCAAGTATTTCAGAGACGGGTGGACATGGTCTTGCGGGGTCTGCAGGGCATATTCATTTCCCTAGATGACATCCTGGTAGCCAGTTCCTCCCCTGATGAGCATCTTCGGGATCTCACTGCTGTTTTCGATCGCCTTGAACAGCACAGCCTCGTCATTCACCCAGGCAAGTGTGTCTTCGGTGTCGATGAGATAACCTTCCTCGGCCACATGGTCAACGCCGAGGGCATACGACCCATGCCAACTCGGGTGAGAGCCGTACAAGATTTCCCCGCCCGGCAGTAATCAAATAATTGCAGGCCTTCCTCGGAGTAATTAACTTTTACCACAGGTTTGTTCCTGCCGCTGCCCAGCTACTTCATCCTCTCTACACTGCTTTGGTTGGCTGTCCCGCCAGGACCTCTCCGGTGAAATGGTCGACCACCATGGACAAAGCATTCCGTGATGCAAGATGCAAAGACTGCTCTGGCCTCTGCTGCCCTCCTGATCCATCCCCGTACAGATGCTCCCACGGCTGTAACCATTGATGCTTCAGATATGGCCATTGGAGGCACACTTGAGCAATTCACAGATGGCCTCTGGCAACCGCTGGCCTTCTTCAGCCGCAAGCTCCACCCAGCCCAGACCAGATATAGTGCATTCGACAGAGAATTGCTTGCTGCCCACGTGGCTATCCATCACTTCAGGTATTTCCTGGAAGCACACCAGTTCTCACTGTTTACCGACCACAAACCACTCACGTTTGCCCTTGGTAAGATCTTGGATGCCTGGTCTGCCCGACAACAGCGCCGATCTCAGAATTCACCGTGGACATTAGACACGTGGCGGGCAAGGACAACGTGGTAGCAGATGCTCTTTCCCGTGCTGCCATTTCGGCCATCAGTGGAGGCATTGATTTCTCTGCCCTTGCAACTACACAGCTCGCAGACCCAGTCGATATGGCTGCCTGCCGGACAGCAATCACCGGCCTTCAACTTAAGGACATTTGCTTTGGACCCAATCACACAACCCTGTTATGTGATGTGTCTCTTGGTCGACCACATCCCCTCATACCTGTCTCTTTCCTCCGTCGCATTTTTTACACCCTTCATGGCCTCAGCCATCCAGGCATACGGGCAACCCACAAGCTGGTAGCCCACAAGTACATCTGGCACTGCCTTGATCGACAGGTCGGAGAATGGGCCAGGACATGCATCGCTTGCCAACGAGCCAAAGTCAACTGCCACCATCGTGCCCCATTATCTGAGTACAACGAGCCCATACTCCGATTCGACCATGTGAATGTGGATCTCGTAGGGCCACTCCCACTCTCTAAAGGTTTCATCCACCTCCTCACAGTAGTGGACAGAGTCTCACTCGCTGGCCAGAAGCAATTCCCCTGGCTAGCACAAGTACCAAAGACGTGGCTGATTCTTCTTGAGTGGATGGATTACTCGTTACGGCCTTCCCTCCGATGTCTCCTCTGACAGAGGCCCCCAGTTCACATTTCAACTCTGGCAAGATCTCTCCAACGCCTCCTCGGAACCAAACTGCATCAGACTATGGCTTACCACCCCCAGGTGAATGGCCTTGTGGAAAGGTTCCATCAAAGCATGAAAGTGTCCCTCAAAGCACGCTGCCAATCACCCTCGTGGACATCAGACCTTCATTAGGTCATCATGCTAGGACTCCGGACCATGCCTAAGGAGGACCTAGGTACATCCCCAGCAAAGCTAGTGTTTGGATCGCCACTCACTGTCCCCAGGGAGTTTGTGGGCCATGGACAGGGCGAACCAGTTCCAGAACTTCTCCACCGCCTCCATGACAATGTGGCAGAACTCAGACCGGTCCCCCCAGTGCACCATAGCTCTCCCACAACCTCAATTCCGGCCTCCCTCTCTTTGGCCAAATTTGTCTTCATTCGTCACGACAGCCACAAGTCCCCCATACAGCCACCTTACGATGGTCCATTTCAGGTATTGACCACAGGAGACAAATTCTTCAAAGTCCAGGTCGGCCATCGCGAGGAGACCATTTCGATTGATAGGCTGAAAATTGCGCATTTTGATGAGTCTGCCGAGGTCCAAGTGGCACAGCCACCTCACTGTGGTTGCCCCCATCAACGTCCCCTAGCACAGCCCACTGTCCGGCCAACTCAACACTCCCCGGACTCATCACACGGGATACGAAGTACCCCAATCCTAGGAACTACACACTCCGGACGAAGATTCAAGACACCGGCAAGGGTTTTGGACTGAGCTACCCGTGAACAGAAGAGGTTCATTAAGATCAAGTAAGTTCTGGGGGGAGCTGTGTGGCGGCGCAATTATGGAACAGTAATCGGGACATAACTCCCTTGACTTTTAATACTAAATATTCGAATTGATGAGCACCTTTTGTTACGTTGTATTGATACTCTCTGTCTTTGTCATTAAGTTTCAATTCTCTTTATCTATCGGGTAGAAGAGGTACAATGGTGACACAAAACCTCGCAGGGAATCCTAAACATAGACTTCCCTACAGTGTACTGTTTGGACAAATTACGAAGGTTTATTTGGGAATTCTAGTCAACAAAAATTTCAGCAAAGCAAAGGGTAAAAATTATGGGTATTTAACTAATCATGGGGATTTTCAATATCACCAAGATCTTTACATGCTGCAAAATTATTCCTGACGACATTAAAAAATCCAAATCCAGAAAATGTCTAACACAACCTCCAACCAAAATAAACACATCCTCTCAGCTATTGTAGATGCTGTTAAATTTTGCAGCATGCAGGGGCTTCCTATGCAGGGCCATAGAGAGAGCATGACATCAAATCCTTCTGTAAATAGAGGTAACTTTCTAGCTTTGCTCGAATATGTTGCCAAGTACGATCCAATAATATGGGATCATCTTGAACTAGGAGAGAAGAACCAGCAATACACATCTAAAGTAAAATTATAAGTATTATGGCAGATTTATTGTGTGAAAAGCTTTTAAGTCCATTAAAAACCTCAAAATATTACAGCTGATGAGGTCACAAACAAGCATGCAAATCAGGAAAAATTTTGTCTTTATGTATCCGATTTGTTGTTCTTAGTCTAGCTCAGCCGCATATCCATGAAATATTTTTGGACTTTCTCCACCTCGAAAGGCTACTGGAGAAAACATTGCTGCTGGTATTATTGATCTTCTCAATAAGAAGTTTACGATATGAGAGAACAGTCATATGATGGAGCTTCAGCAATGGCTGGCACAAGAAGAGGGACTCAGGAATTTATTTATTAAGAAGAAGAATGCACTTGCTTTGTCCACTCATTGTCACTCACATGTTTTAAATTTGGCTGTAGCAAAATCATGCTCTGTGCCTGATATTTGAAATACAATTGATGTCATAAATGAAGTGTATCTCTATTTTAATCTGTCTCCAAAGTGACAGCGATTTCATGAGTTAATTTTGTACACTTTTGCTCCAGAAAATAGAATGCATAAACTGAAGGGTCTATGTAAAACTAGGTGGACAGGAAGGCATGAATGTTTAGAACTATTTCTCTCTCTTTATCAATATATAGTAACATGTATGGATGCCATGTTACATTTTGATGAGTACCCTCATTGCAAACTCATGGTTCAGACAATTGGGACTGGGGTGCAAATACATGGACTAAAGCTCAAGGATTTTTACACTCCTTAACTTCTGGTAGAACTATAATTACCTTAGTTATTCTAAATCATGTTCTTGATTCAGTTAAAGCTTCAAAAACGTGTTGCGGATGTGGTTATGGCATATAAGTACATTGATCTTGCTAGAAGTGAGATTCATGATCTCAGAACTAACCTTGACACAATTTGGAATGATTGGTACAGGGAAGCAGAAGTTATAGCGAGGAGTGTTGGGAGTGAATTAAAAGTACAGAGAATAATCACACACCAGCAACACCGCCTTAATACACCTTCTGAAAACACCAGTCAATACTTCAAAAGAACTATTTGTATCCCATTTATTGACAACTTTTCTCAGCAATTGGATGAACGATTTTCAACAGACAATCGCACTATACAGTCACTTTTGTCTCTTGTTTCAAAAGTAGTGGTCATTCTCAATGATGGTGTTACGGATCTGCTGGTGGAAAAGCTACTTTTCTGGGAAAAACACTTTTCTTCTTTCAATTTCACTAAGGAATGAACTAGTTCATTGGAAGAGATATTGGGAAGAGGAAGATAACAGAGATAACTTACCTGACAATCTAATTAATGCACTGATGTATGCTGATCCCGATATATTTCCAAATTTGAGAGAGCTTGTTCGTGTTGGATGTACATCTCCAATCGGATCATGTGAGGCAAAGAGATCTTTCTCAGTAGTCAGACGCCTTAAGACACATTTACATTCTACTATGAGGGCTTGCAAGCCTATCAATGGCTATACATTATGATACCTGTAAACAATTAGAAACTGAAAGTATTGTTCAGCGTTTTATTCAGGCTCATCCATGAAGAATGTTCTGTAACTCAATATTATTTGACTAATTGTCATTTGTATTATTGTCTTATTTTAATACTATGAATGTTTGTTACTGAAACTATGTCGGCTTTTTTCATAACAATATTACACTAGTTTGACTTACTAGTGTTACTTCTATAATATTGTCAGTTACCACATGTATTATTATTGTTATGAAAACTTGTCACTGAAACTATACAAGTGATACTATTGCCATAAACATAAGCAGTCACGTGATAATCCTTTACTAGATCGACTTTTAAAGACATAACAGGAGGGAGGAAGAAGTGGTTTTTTTTACCATAGACTTTAAACTTACAAAGTATTGTAATGAAGATCCAAATTTGGTTATGTTCATTGTTATGGTGTTTACAAGCAACTTAATAGCAGGCCTTGTGTTTATGTTGGAGCACCTGGTACAATGAAAATCATAATTATAGTAGCTACTTATCATTAGATACCTATCATTTTATCCAAAAATAAACATAATATTTGAAAAAATAGATTCCAGAAAAATAAATGTCTTGAAATACTAATTACAATGAAAATGTTATAATTATATATAAAAAGAGAATGTCCAATAACAAAACATAGTTGATGCTTTTGATATTTAAAAATGCTATATAGCCATCACTTAATCTACAAATGACAAATTTCACTAACGCTCCAGCCCAAATGTGCAAGAATAAACCCCCCCCTTACTGATACTCTAGATCTGCCCCTGTTGTTGATCCACTTCCCCGAACCAGGAGAGGTAATCATTATATTCTTGTCCTTATGGATTACCACACACTAGATAGCCAGAGGTGACGCCACTCAGTGCATTGACAGTATCAGAAGTTTTGAGCAAACACAGTGCCTGACCGGGTTTGCCAAAGGAGATCAGGGCTCGAACTTTTGTGCACGGATGATGGAACAACTCTACTCACAGAGGGGGGGCAGTCTACATCAGAACCTCACCCTACTGCCCTCAGACAGATGGGATGGTGGAGAAGTTCAATCGCACAAAAAAAGCATGTTGAAAAAGGCACCGAAGTACCTCTTGGAATGTGATGTTCTCTTACCAAAGCTGTTGTTGGCCTATTGTGACACACTTTATGTTAACACCGTATATACCCCATTTTAACTGTTGTTTGGGAGAGCCATGAGAAGTCCACTCAGTATCCTGGGAGAAGAATGCAAAGGTGAGAAAAACACTGATACGAACCTGTTGGAGTATGTTAGGAAGTTGAAAGAAGATCTCAAAAACATGTCAGAAGTGGTAGCAGACAGGGAAAGTGCAGCCAAAGCAAGGATGAAGACTACATATGATAAACATGTAATGGAAAGAAGCTTCCACGTTGAAGACCTTGTTCTCGTGTTAGTTCCTGGCTTCTCCAGCAAGTTCTTGTCCAGATGGGAAGGGCTGTTCCCCGTGTATATATGAACAAGTCGCACCCGTTTCATATCGGATCAATGTTGGGACACAAGATAAACCAAAGGTGTCATGTCAATTCCCTTAAGTTATGGAACAACCTCAAAGTTTTGTTGGTTGCAATGATTGACCAAGAAGACAAAGGAGAAGTTGGACCCATTACATTCCAGGAGCATGAGTCAATAGAGGAACCGGAGATGGAGCCACAGCCGACAGAAGAGCAATGATGGCAACTCCAGTGAGTGGTTCATCAACGACACTGCTGGGGAGCAATGCCTGGGTCTACCAAGATTATCACACACCAGATCACCACAGGATAAGCCAAGCCTGTGCAGTTGGCACATTACAGATTACCAAAGGAGGAGGTTTGTGAGGAACTCCGGCCGATGTTAGAAGGTGGAATCATTGAGGCGTCCACTAGCAGCACCCATGGTCTTGGTAAGGAAACGGAATGGCAAGTTACATATTTGCATTGACTACATGCAGCTGAACGCTGTCACAAGTGCCGAAGATATCATGATGCCCTGCATTGATGATTTGTGAAGGAAGTTGGTACAGCTGCGTATGTCTCTACACTAAATCTGACGAAAGGCGGTCAAGGTAGCCCCAGCAGACAGACCTAAGACTGCATTACTGACACCGTTCTGGAAGTACCAATTCTGATGAATACCATTTGGTCTTAAATGAGCTCCAGCAACATTTCAAAAACTCATGAAGGAGGTACTGAATTATTTGCATTCATTTTGCAGGACCTATTTGGATGATGTATCTTCTCAAAGACGTGGGAGGAACATCTCATCCACTTGAACATAGTCCTGAAGAAGTTGGAGGATGGTGGGATGAAAGCGAACACAGCCAAGTGCTAGTTGGCAGCTGCCGAGTGCTCTTTCCTAGGTCACAGAGTAGGACACAGACAGATACACCGAGATCAAGCCAAGATTGCTGACATGAGGGACTAGTACAATCGACCCAGAAACAAGAAAGGAATGAGAGTATTTCTCAGTCTGGCCGGGTATTATCGTAAGTTCATACCTAGCTATGCTAGTCTTACTATTGTCCTAATCGACTCTACCAAGACAGCAGCCCCAAGGCTGATAAACTGGACACTGCCAATTTCAAGAGAT
Source organism: Cladorhizidae sp. MBARI D1340-BT2 (assembly GCA_028752905.1). Lineage (NCBI taxonomy): Eukaryota > Metazoa > Porifera > Demospongiae > Poecilosclerida > Cladorhizidae > Cladorhizidae sp. MBARI D1340-BT2. Next base: position 37,155,571 of record JAQNBH010000009.1, on the reverse strand, counting down.
TAAGGAGGCACTGTCTGATGAGGAAACCCTTTGGAGCCCAGATCCAGCAAGACAGTATATACTACAAACCGATGCATCCGACAGAGGGACTGGAGTGGTGTTGACGATCAGAAAGGTCAAGAAGTACCCATAGTGTACTACAGCAGGGAGCTGTTTGACAGGGAACAGTGATGGGCCACAGTCGAGAAGGAGTGCCTCGCCATAGAGAATGCCAGCAAACACTTTGATGTGTATCCTATATTTACCATGCAAACTGAAGGCCAGTGGAATTGGGAGGTTGGTGCGATGGGCATTAGCACTGTAACCCTACGACTTTACCATCGTGCATCGACCCGGAAAACTAAATGCAAATGCAGACGCTCTCTCGAGACAAGGACGGTTACTCTCTAACATCAAAGATGAACCAGATCCTGGAGAAGAGAACTCGGACGATGGCGGCCATTGCCCCAAATGGGAGTTGAGGAATATTGTAGAAGAGGCCCACCACAACACAAGACCACGAGATATGGCATCTATTGCACTAGTTAAGCCACAAGTATGCTGCTATAAATACAATTATAAACCCACTCGCCGATAATTCATGCTCCAACAATTAGAAGTCACCCATTGTGCTGAATATGTTGTTCTTGATTATAAACTTCTTAAAGTTTTGACCGGTCTTTTCCTATACTACTGCATGAATATAGACAAGTAGGAGCACTAGCTGTGCCAACCTCCATCTCTTAGGCTACCAAACTGTTTGTGATCAGTAATTAGTGTTACAACACTATCACCCTATTAATCAGTGTGCACTTCACACCATTTATTGTGGTGTGTGTGACACCTAAAAAACAGCATTAACTAACAGGAATCCACTATTATTAAGATAGAAGGAGTTGTGTGCCATCACATTGATCATGTCTACCGATCAGTACTCCAACTTCACCAGCCATGAGGGAAGAGATTGGAGGATGTTGGTCTGCCCAGTAGAAGTCTCCCTGTAGAACAAGGTAGGTCTAACAGAAGTTTTTTTTGGCTGATTACTGAGGATAATGAAGCTGCATTGCTCCCAAACTCTAAAGTTTCTTTAGCACTCTCTTGAGTTGAATAGAAGAGTTTAGAAGTATTGATTGTTCACCTGATGGTGCAATCTAGGTTAAAGTATTGCACTGTAAAACTCAGTGAGTATATTTGGTTCTTCTGTATGAAAGTATCAGTTGTTACTTGAGTTGACTAAAAGAAGCTCTTCGACTATTATTCCCAAAATTATATATAATCTATCTGTGTGCTTCCTTTTAGCACCAAAAATAACTATGGGTATACTAGTAAGTAGAAACCTAAATTTCAAAAATATTCAAGATCTCTCGAATCCCACCATCCCAAGTGTTCATGTGTGTGTTTGTGTGTGTTTATGTGTGTGTGTGTGTGGGTGCATTTGTGTGTGTGTGCATGTGTGTGGGTGTATCAAAGAGTACTGTAAAGAGGAATGTGGAAGTTGATAATCCAGCACAATCAAGGGAATTTTATTTCTGGGAACATGTTAGTTTAAGGGTAAATACCATTGAAATTGATATCATCCACATGTGGATGCAGTGATTTTGTAAATACTTTGTCTGGAAAGGAAACAGGAAATGTAGTATTTCAACCCAGTGGCTATGTGTATTTAAGGGGTTTGAACTTAGAGGCATAACATTTATCAAAATGAGAATCCAACAAATGCTATATATAGTACAACTTTTTTCTACTTGCTGTTTGTACTGTGACAGCTGCTGCTGACTTTGCGTGATATGGTATTCAAGTTGATCTTCTTGCTGCAAGTCCTGCTTGCAAACCTGCCACAAAGTGCCAGTAAGTGTATGGTGATTAGGCACCATGTAATAACTGCTCTCCCTGTGAAGTGGGGGCATATGCACCCACATGCTGGGTTCCTTTTTTGGTGGGATATGAGGGGGGTAGGCTTGCTGTCCTCCAGCAGGGCTCTCCATAAACGTACTAGTCACTCACCAGCTGGACTCCCCATGAAATGGGGCCTAGGAATCCACAGCCTACACACCAGTTGAGTTCCCCCACAAAATGGAGCCTAGGCATTAGGCACTCCCAGCTAAAATCCCCATTAAGTGGAACTTAGCCTAGATGAACATTCCACAATATTGTCTAGACTTCCACCAGCTACAATTCTGCCTATTAGGACTAGTTTTTGACACTACTTGTAGGCAACTCTGCTCTGAATCAAAGCAGGCTTAATGCTTTATTATTAATATTATTATTGTGATGTTGATTTTTCCATATTTTTCAGTTGGAAAATTTCCAGAAGAACCAATGAACACAACATGTACCCTTGGACAAACTTTCCAGATTACCTGTGATATACCACCCAATGCAATCACAGCACGTTGGATCTATAATGGTAAAAACATCACTAGCACAAACCAACCTCCAGGAATCACTTCCACCAGTTTCAACAGTCGCTTCTATCTGGAAATTACTTGCATTGTTGGAAGACACTACAGTACCATACAATGCATAGCTATTATTATCATACAACCTTGGGAAGAAGAGTCCAGCCTGCCTGTGAGGATCAAAGTTAAAGGTTCAATTATTATTATTTTTTGGGGGTTTATCTTTTAAGGAACATGAGAAGTGAAGTCCATAGGAGAGAAAACTTAATTATGTGAACTTGGGATCCACAATAATTTCATACGAGATAAAAGGCAAATGCACCCATTCCCAAAATATTGTGGTTCAATTTTGAATTCACAAAGTGTAGCCTGCCCTTGTATGTGCTTCAATTTGCATCATTTATAAATTATTAGTGCCAAAGTTACGTGCATACAAAATCAGGCATACAGGAAGGTTTTGGGTGGGAAACCAACATCGATTTTTCACAACATGATTGTGTCAGACTAATCTCTACTCTTACATCCTCTAACTTAAATGCTGGAATTATGTTACCTTCAAAACTTTGTGAATGAGCTTTAGATCCTTGCCCAGAAGACTACATAGAAAATTTATCATTGATCTTAAATGATTTAATTTTAAAGTCCATGTGGTGAAAAATAAAGATCTGAGCCACAGACATATGGGGTGTAGCATACCTCTCCAATATGACAATGCATTAATTATTATTTTAGATTGCAGTGGAATGGTAAGCTGGAAATGAGAAACTATTATTGTAATACCTATGGCCATGAATAATATATTGTCATTGTAGGTATTCCTGACAAGGTTCAGAATGTGAGGAGCACAACCTACACCTCTGTCATAATAGTGACATGGGATTCATTGGGCCCAAATGTGTCATATTGTATCAAGGTCAGAAATGGCACCAAGCTGGCTAGTGAAACTTGTGGACAGAGTGAGACCTCTTTTGTTTTCAGCGATCTTGATCGTGGGAATTTGTATGAGTTTGTGGTAGCAGGTGTTACTGGTATTGGTAAAGGACCTTTTTCCTCTCCTCTTGTGACAGAATTTTCATCTGGTATGTTTAAGAGCAATTTTGACACTATATATACAGGGACTATACAGGGATGAGGAATTTTCACATTAAAAAAATCAACGTGTATACTTAGAGCTGCTGTAAAAAGAGGAGCTTTAAAGATGGTTTCAGCACATTTTATATCTGCTGTCTTTTGACATGTCACTGTCCCAGCAGCTGATCTAGTTATCTCACTGCTCAGCTTTTCTGCATGCTATCTTCTGACAAGACCACTTTATTTCAACTGCTGCAATGTTCTTGATCTGGGGCAATGTGTACTGCTTCAACTCACTTTTTTCCATCCTGTTTCACCGTTGTTGATGCTGCTTGGGATTTTCATCTCTCACCTTGATGTTCCTGTTCAGGTGGTCCCTGTTCTCTCTTTTCTTTGAACCTAGCTGGTATTGTTGTCTTGCTCTCAGCCTTTGCTCCTGCTGGTCCTGAGCTCTCTTGCTGGCTCCATGATCTGTTTCTCATGATTTCCTGACAATTTTGCAGGAAAAAAATTAAAAAAATTAAATCTGTAATTGACTGTGCAACAGTGATGTGGATATTCCTTATTACATGTATGTTTTATTTTTTAATAATTGTCAGATGATTATGGAATGTTTTTATTTGTATTTTAGTAATGCTATAATTATTTGTATTTTGGTGATGCATGTCGTATTCCCGTGTTAACTATTTTAGTTTTGCAATAACTTGGACTTTCCTGCTGTTATTGTTCACGACTATATCTCCTCCTGCTTAGAGGTCAATGTTTCTGCATTGCCATGCCTGCACCAACACTCTCCATGCTTTGCTCTGCAAAAGTTCAACCTCTTCTGCTATCCCTTCTAGTTAAGTAGACTAAGCATTCCATAGCCACCTATAAGAAATTGATTACTCAGAATGTTGGATGAGTATTGCTTCTTACGCAGATGCACTGTGTTGATGCACATTTTGTTGCTGACTGATGCTGTAAGCTTCCTGCTTTGACAACCAGCTTTACAATATATGTGTGTGTGAGTGTGTGTGTATGTGTGTGTGTGTGTGTATGTACAAGCTCCATCCACCTAACACTTAACTGATTGACAGTGTAGAAAAATCGACACACTTCTTATAGTAACTACAATTGACCATCTCTAATTTAATATTCAATAGTTATGTCAAAATTGAACATCTCACATATATATACATATTATTGTGGATACTTAGGACTGCCTGATGTTGCTCAGAATGTGACGAACACATCTTACACCTCTGTCATAGTGGTGACGTGGGATTCTTTGGGTCCCAATGTTACCTATTGTGTCACAGTTAGAAACATTACCGGCCTGGCACTCACAGAAAATGAAACATGTGGAATAAGAGAAAATTATTACAACTTCAGCCAACCAGATCATGAAGCTCATGATGTGTATGAGTTTGTAGTGACTGGAGTGAATAACATTGGAAGAGGACTTGCATCTAATCCTATTCAAACAAGTTTCTTATCAGGTGAGGTCGACAGAAGTGACTGGGTTGAAGAAGCTCCAAGTTTCTTATCAGGTGAGGTTGACAGAAGTGACTGTGTTAGCAGCTGTGATGCTGCGACACCAGAGTGTGGAGAGTTGTATGAGTGTAGATTGTGTTGCAGCAACTCTGATGCTGAGACACTAGGTGTGTGGAGTGTTGTATGAGTGTAGACTGTATTGCAGCAGCTCTGATGCTGAGACACCAGATGTGTGGAGTGTTGGATGAGTGTGGACTGTATTGCAGCAGCTGTGATGTTTAGATTCAAAGAGTGTGGAGTGTGAGACACCTGGTGTGTGAATTAATGGTTTGTGTTGCAGTGCATAATCCCTAGTGATAATCTATTGCAATTTTTTTTAATCCCATAAATGGACCAGGCATTAATGAAGGTTAAATTTCCCTCTTCCCCTCCCTCCCACCCTGGATGATGTGCATACAGTTCTGGGCCTCTGGGCAGGCATACAGTTCCATCAAATTATACTGGCATATAATTTTATAGAACTGTAGTTTTATGAGTTATAAGCAAATGACTCCAATTTTTCGTGGAACTATAACTTCATGAAATTTTGAGAAAACGGCTCTTGAATTGTCGAGGCCTGGAATTTTGTTGCAGGTTAAGTAACCTACTCACTGATAAAAGGCTGAGTAGGTGGTCCATTTGGAAAGTCAGCCCCGCTCCCTCCCACCAACCCCCACCCCCCACCAAAAAAAAAACATATCCAGTGTTGATGTGGAGAGTGATAATTTCTTCTACATCTGCATATGAAAGTTGTTTGCTCTTAACTCTGTAATTTGTGCCTCCTTCACTTTTCTGATGGTCTTATTGTAGAACTTTTTTCCAATATGGCACCAGTTCTACAAAGCAACATAAATATAACATTGACCATTGATAATGTGTATATTTCTTAGAACCATCTACTCCAGTTGCAAGCACATCGAGCAGCACATTGATATTATCGGACGATTCAGACTCACAATCAGGCTCTAAAAGACGTCAGATGTTGATTATTGTCTCGGTTGTGTCATCCACTGCTATTCTAGGCAAGTCAGAAGACTTGTTTACAAATTGAACATACTATATATATATATATGTAAAGATGAATGAGACTGACCAACAATTTTATGCAGTGTCTGTAGGATCTTCAGTATATTCCACTAGTAAAAGGAATTTTATAACTTTGTTTGTTTTTATAGCAATAAGTTGATAGTTACCATACTTCGTAAAAGGTTATTATGGATAGAAAAGAAATTCAGTTGTCCTAATGGAGTGATCACTAAATGAAGGCAAGTACAAATCTCAAACACCTGGTGGCTGGTTGCATGCTATACTTTTAGACTGGTGCTGACCTCTCAGTCACTGTTTATAGCTAGCTCATGCCAAACAAACATTAGTACATTTTTAAATTAGAACAAAGTTTGCTAGTGACTAGTTTTTCATCGCTTTCCTGTTCTTTTTCGTTACCATGTTAAGGTCAGAAAAAGGGTGACTTATATACTGTACTTTCTAAATCAGATACATGCATATATATATATATGTATATGACATGTAGTTTCCGGTGCTCTTTCAGCTGCCACTCTCCCAGCTTTATACAGTGAATCTTCACTGTTATCATTGCCGTTGAGGTCCAACAGAACTAATGCGTGCTTGAAACAAAACTCCCATTATGAATACTATTAGTGAGAGAACACTATTTCTTTCAAGCTTTGAAAATGAAAGACTCCTATTCATGAGCGAATGCTATTGAAGGTGAAAAACATTTGAATAAATACAGTATTTGCTAATAAGTCAACCGCTCTGTAGTATTCTTCATCAGCCAGTGTCTACAGGTGATCACAACAGAGTAGCCACTACTATGTTGTAATGCAGTCATATGATCTTGCATGCTTTAAGTTGAATGAACAGTCTATCTCAAAGACAAAGAAGAACATTCAAACATTCTTAGTTGCAACCACGCGGCTCTGAATTACATGACCAAGAGTGAACATTTAAACATTACTAAAATTGTGCCATGATTAGCTAATTCCGTGTGTGGACACCCTTATTCAATAAATTAAACCTCATGTTACATTGATTACCCATGCAGTTCTATGTGCTGCTTTGGTACTCATGATTTGCACTTGGTGTCACTTCATCCACAAGCTCAGAAGCAAGGAAGGTGAGTTTTAAAATCCCCACTTATAATTTAAGACCTGATGTGACTGCTATAGGCTGACAAACCATTTTGTTTTTGTTGTGTTTTGTTTTCCCCTCCGAGTAGAGACTGGAATAGAAATCCTGGCATGTGATGCCCACCAATGGGGTGGAGTTCAGCAAGCTCATTCCTTAGAGATGGTAAACATTATCAGCAAAGAGAATTATTTGTATGAAACCATGATGAGCATCCCAGAGGAAAACATATACAATTTGGTTGTATGAATGGCATGTAATACAATGTCATTGTAACTTTTTGGGGAGACTTTATACTCGCGTTTGTACATGTACCCTATTCACATCACTATCTGGCCACAGAACTGCAAAATAACATCACTCAATCATTTTGAGTAATAAATTTCTTTTACTTAATTGTATTTGATCATAATATTAATGTATAATATAGTAGAATTTGTACATAATAGTATAGTACATAATAATATTTGCACATAATAGTTGTTTTTTTTAGTAGTATTTGTACATGTTAGTATTTGTAAATAATGCAAATTAGAATTTGATATTTGTACATAATAGTATTTGTACATAATAGTATTTGTACATAATAGTATTTGTTTATAATAGTATATGTATATAGTAGAATTTGTACATAATAGTACTTGTAAATAATGCAAATTAGCATTTGATATTTGTACATAATAGTATCTGTACAAAATAGTCTTGTACAGGTCGCATCCCACACCAGCTGCTTGCCATTTTTCCTTGGAACCATGGTTACCCATCACGCCTTTTTCCATCAGAATTAAAGAGACCTGACAGTTCCAGCCTGGATGGGGCACAATGCTCAGAAGGCATGTCATTTATAGCAGTGTGACAGTAGAAATGTCCTTTACTCTGCTTGCAGCTAGCTTGGCGACACGAACCACTTCAGCTCAACAGTGCTTTCAGCTGCGAGGAAGACACAAAATGGAGCCCAAATGGAGGCCCATGGCAACCCTGATGGCATCATAATCCATCCTCAAACCCAGGGATCAGATGGGAAGGTCATTTAGCCATCACAATTCTTTTGATGAAACAGCCAAAAGCTGTGCTCAAGCCAAATAATCAGGTGCAATCTGCAAAAAAGATTCCACAGACTTTGACACCAAGCATGCATCCCAGGACTTCTGGAGGCATGCCGCATGACACAATGGTAGGGAATTGCCATGATCCATAGACCATGCTGAGAGCATCATACACAAAAGTGGCAGGGAGTGAAAGAAAGTGATGTGGCAGGATGGTTTGGACCAGGTCATGAGTAGCAGCAGCTGAGGCCAAGAAGACAGAGGGAGCAAGCTATACTGCACTTCTGATTCCATGCCCTCCACCCCAACAGGGAGAGTGGCCTGCAACCAAGAATGGATATCCTCAGAGAAATTAATGTTTGGTAATACCACTTACGATTGACTTGACCGTCATCATAATCTATCAGGGCAGGAGAGAAAAAACACGGAGAAGTCCTGAGGGTGTATAGAAAATCAATTATGCAGCAGGATTAAGGCATCTTGAGCAGAACCGAATCCGAGCCTGTCCCCCATGACTTTGTTGCTGAGAACAGCTGAGACAGAATCCAAGCTACCCAGAACCCAGGAGAGAGTCATCAGAGGGATCAACCACATGAGCTCCTGGGAGAGAGCTTAAGATGGTTCCTCTCGAAACTGTGTCATGGCAAATGATCTCAAACTTGTTATTGTTCATTTACCTAATCAATTTGTTTGATGAGCCCTACAAAGTGATGTCATCTAGAAACATTACACATGGCTCCAATGACAATGCAGTTATGATGGAAAAAGAGGGCCAAGAGAATCTCCCTGCTGCACCCTTTCGGCTGATCGCAAGGACTTGTCACCCCAGAACAAGGAGGATGGTGAAGAGTAGAATGAACAAAAGGGTTGATTACAGGTTCTAAGGTATAGACAGCTTCCGACATCTTGCCTCTCTGCATGGAATTGAAAGCATTATTGCAGTCAAGCTTTACTTTTGGGGGGCTACCCTGTTGACTCTAGAGAAGAAAGGGATTGGAGTCTGACCTATAGCAATATAGGATGCACCCTTCATCATCTAGTGACCAAGGTAGCTGGGTACATGGTCAGTGAGGACATTGCATCCCTGCTAGAACCCATGCAGTAGATAGAGGAAAGAATTCCTCCCTCTAGGACCATAGAGAAGGCAGCTAAGATGGAGAGAAGGGAGGAGACTTCATTGGGATGCTTCAGCATATCATGCAGATGCTGTGGTCTTAAACCATCAGGACCACTAGCCGACCCACAGGGGAAGGATCTGATGGTGTGAGCAACCTCCCCTTCTGAAATAGTAAATGACAAAAGATATCAGGGGTGGCTGGGAAGGATGCATCAGGATGAGGAGAGAGGTGCTTCTATACATATCTGTTGTAAGGTCTGAACTCCTTATTTTGCTAACAAGTTTGGCATCCAAATTTAATCAAGCACATAAAGAGAGAGCTACAAAATTCATCTTACAGATTTTGTATCTAACTATAAGATATGGCTAAACCTTTTACCATTGATGTGTAAATTAGAACTCAATGACATGATGTTTTGCATAAGAAGCCTCAAGTCTCCTGCAAGCCCACTTTAGTATTCACAACTGCATTAGCTTTAGTTCTAACAGAAGAAGGTCAGGCACTAACTAGCTTATGCTGTTCCATGTCAAATACCTCCTACCACACCTATTTCAATAGGTTGCCAAGGACTGAAACTCCTTTCCACCTATTGACATAACTTTATCCACCAGCACCATCAAGCGTAATATCAGGCAGGTTTTATTATGCCACATCAAAATAACTTTGACTCTGATTCCCCTTGAACCTTTCACTCATTATGTCCTTATACAAACCCACATTCCTAGCTTTTAAGTTAACATTTTTATTTGCAGGCTACTACCAAGATAAGCTATATAGGTGTCCTGCAGTGTACTCCAGTAGGCACCCATCTCCATTCATTTATGTCTCCAAATATATGTACTCTCAAGCAAAAAAAAAAAAAAAGAAAGAAAGAGAGGGAGAGAAAGAAAGAAAGAAAGAAAGAAACTTCATTCTGTGGTCAGTTATGATCTTTCTAACCATGCTGAATATCCTTTCAGGATCAGCGTTGGAATGTGTAAGTACCAGTATATAGCCTTTTAGCAAGCAGTGAAAAGATACCAAACCTCATGATCATCACACTCTTTATTTCAGCCTTTGCATTCCAAAAGTAATCTATGTTTTCAAACTTTGGAAGTTAGCAAGCTCGAAAATCTTGAAATTCAACTGTGAGCATATCAATTTTATCTAAATTGTATAAAGTCAATTGCAAGATCAATTAGCCATTGTGTGATTTTAAGGATCGAGAAATGCTAGTCCTGTGATGGTTTTATATTCAAAAGGAAACTTATTGAGTAATTTATTGTTTGACACTGATTTCATAAAATATATGTTTGCCTGCTTGAAAGGCTGGTCAGTTGGTCCTTCTTGACAGTGAGAAGGGAGTGTAGTGAGTCCAAGATCATTGCAGAAATCAGAATGAATCGATGATAATAATTTACCAAACCAAGTAATTCTTGAAGACTTCAGATGTCATGGGGTTGAGAGGGGGAAATACCAGTGTCATTAATTCTGTGGTCAAGAAAATCTAGCACTCTGTGGAGTTGTTGACCAGCACTATTTCTTGAAGCACTTGAAAAGCCATCGAAGGTGTTCTTCATGTTCATTTTCTGAAGAGCTGGCAATGAGAATATCGTGTATACAAAATCCTGGCTTCGGTATATTTCAGGCATGAAATGTTAAAATGTTTGGGATGCTTTGTTTAAGCATTAAGGCACCATGATGTACTCGCATAGGCCAAAGGTGTGACTGTTGGATGTCCCCTTTAGCTATAGAGATTTGGTGGTAGGCCCAAGTCTACTTTTGCAAAAGCTATTTTCCCCTCCAGAGAGGATGTAAAATCTTGGATGTGGGGAATTGGGGGACAGTGATGTTGTTGAGCATTCTCTAGTCTCTGCATGGCAGCCAGTTGCCTCTTTTTTTTACCACATGAAATGGGGAGTGGCTGGACGATGGGAAGATGATACAAAGCTGGAGTAATTGATCGAACTTCTTACTTGTGATGCGGGATCTATCAGGTGTGAGATGCTTTGGCTTGGAAAACACTGTGGGGAAGTGGTGTGGGGTGTGGGTGGGGTGAGGGAGAAGCCATGCTGACTTGCAGCTGGGTGACTGAAAGAAAGCTTTTCGAAATATTTTGGGATCTGGAAGGGGATGAATGAAGTTAAGTGCCAAGGAGTTCAGATTGGAATGTTTGGTCATAATTCTGTTGAAAAGGTAGTCATGTCAATCAATTTACCAGCATTGAGGTCGATGAGAAGGTTAGCCTGTCGACGGAAGTCTGCTCCAATGGCTGACTGACAGGCATCTGCCAGGAGGAAACTCCATGAAAATTTGTGGTTATGAAATCCAGTGTCGAGATCCATTGTGTGCTCACACTGATTGGTATAGAAGAACCATTGGCTGCTACAACGACACCCACTTATCTAAGTGTTGCACCTGTTGAGTTGCTGGAAAAATGCTAACTTCTGTTCCTGAGTTGATCAAATTTCTGGCCAGATGTGCAGTCATGTATATAGAGATGGCGACTCAATTTACCCAAACCACTTGTCATCCTTAGTGGTTTGGTTGGGGATCTCCCAACCATGAGCAGGGGCTGTGTGTGTGTGGGGGGGGGGGGAGATGGGTGCATTCAAAGATAGGGAAAAGAAAACTGGCTGCAGAAGCAAGAACAGGCCACATTGTAAATATATTTTAACCAATTTCTGCCAAATAAACTAGGGCCATCACCAGTCACAACAACCAATACTAATGGTACTTTGCTCTCCATACTGTACTCGGACATTTAGTTGACCAAGAATTGGCATTGGCTCATCAGTGTAAGTTTCAAAATCAGTTAAGACAGGTATATCTTGCGACTGGGAAATAACTTCCATTGGGTTGAGTCAGATATGATTGCCACAGCAGCTGCACAACTTCAATGGGCAATTCAACATTAACGTGAACGACAATAGGGTTTTGTGTAGGTTCTTGTAGTTTTAATAGATGAAACTCATTGCTGGTGGTGTCGGAGTTGATTTCTGTCTGGACAAGGTGAGTACTTTGCAGTGACTTAAACTAGTTGCGAAAGTGAATCGGCTTAAGTTGTGAGGTCTGAGATTTTGACAAGCTGAGGAGATGTGACCTTTCTTGCTGCAAGCGTGACATTCAGTGTCTTTAAATCGGCGTTCTGGTGCACTGTGGTTTGACTTTCCACATCTGGTACATGGTTGCTGTAACTTTGTTATCTACACTGAATTTGTTTAATGGCATGTTCCATTCCTTTAAATGAGTGAGCATTCTGTCAGCACCTTCCACACCCTGAGCTAGTTCCATTGCTTTAGTCAGTGTGAGGTCAATCTCAGAAAGAAACTGGCACTGCATTGGTAAATTACGCAGTTCACAAATGAAGAGGTATCTTAGAGCATCTTCGAGGTAGGCCCCAAATTTACAGTGAGTAGCTAATTTCCAAAGAGCTGCATCAAATTCTGCAATTGTTTCATAGTCGTGTTTATGGAAATGAAATCATTTAGCTCTCTTTGGCTTCCTTAAAATAGTTGTAAGTTCGTCCATAGATTTGTCAGCGTGAAAGGTGACTAAGGGAGAGTATGTAGAGGATACAATTGTACTTAGCAGAATTAGAACTTGCTTGGCAACTGTGACTGAGTTAGCCATGAAATACAGTTTGACACACTCCAGGTATGTCTTGATAAACTCTGAGAAAGAGTGAAAACCTTGGAGTGTTTCAAAAGGTGTAGTAGCCATAGCTGTGGGTAATCCACAATCCTCGTCGCCAGTTGTGATATCTTCACTTCACAATAATTATCATTGCTTGAGTACTGATTATTACATATAACTAAATGCTTAGCAGTATTTATACAAAACTAGAGCAGCAAGAATATTCTAGAAGATACATAACCATGTGAGAACATCAACAAAAGAAAACAGATACATAGAAACCTTATCACAAACTATATTTAAAGTTCTGCCCATGATACCACAGTTACCATTCTAGGTAATCCATCGACATTACACAACTTTTTCCCCGCCTTATAGCCTATTGTATACCTGTAAGCACTCAGATTAAGTGCCCATTATTGAATTTGTGATGATGCAAGAGGTGAAATTTGTCTAGATTTTAAGCAGGTAAGACAGAGAGGTTGATGGTCAGACTCGATAATAAATGGTCTACCATAGAATAAGGTAACACCAAATATTATCGCTAACCTTTCCTGTGAGTAATTTTTCTCAGCTGCACTCAGAGTGTTAGAGATTGGTTAGCCATCATCTATTACATGTGATAGAAATGCACCCAAACCATATTGAGATGCATCACATGCTATGATAAGGGGTTCTGCACTTTCATAGTGGACCAATAGTGAGTTAGCTTGTAATGCTCCCTTAGCCATACAAAAGCCTGATCCTGCTTGCTTGTCCAAACACACTTCGAGTTTTTACGTAGTAGCTAATGTGAGGTGAGGTTAGGCATGAACCTTCCATAATAATTAATAAACCCCTAGAAGGTTCTCATCTGAGTGATATTAGTTGGTCTTAGGGCTCTTTAACAGCCTGAATTTTCTCTTCAGTGGGGTAAAAACCATCCTTGTCAATCACATGGCCAAGGTATTCGAGCATTTAAGCCTTGTTTAATCGAGCTGCTGCTAATTCTAGCTTGCCCAAATACAATCAAGGTTCTCCATATGCTCTTCTGCTGTGCTCCCAGTCCCTAAAATATCATCTAGGATTCTAGAAAGACAAACACTCTTGCACCCTTGTAACAGGTTTTCCATGTCCCTTTGAAAAATAAATGGAGCAGCTGATACTCCAAAGGGTAACATGTTGTATTGAAATAACCACTTGTGCATATTCATAGTGAGAATCTGTTTAGAGTCATTCTCTAACTCCAACTGTAGGTAAGTCTGAGACTTGTCAAGTTTAGTGAATTGTGGGGGAACACTTTCTTCAAGTGAGTAAAGTTCGATTAAAAAGAGTCCGTCGAAACCGTCGAACAGCACCTAACTCTGCTCTAAATCTATTTGAGTTTTGTGTATATGAAGGATGAAATGCGGAGAGGTCAATCAAAAAAGTCCAAGCTGATCTAAAACTTACCTTGGTTATAGCCAACACCCAGATCAGAAGAAAAAACTGCAACAGTAGCAAATGGACATTGAAGCTGGAGTTGGAAGATTTCACACTGAAATCCACCAAGGAAGTAAATTGACGAACAAATCCATTAAAGTGAAACAACCTCAGACAGTATCTGATCGGTGTGGCTCATCAACCAGCTAAGAAAATTATCTCCTCGATTAGCTGAGATCAGTTAGCCTGGAAGAGAGATTTGTTGCATACCAATCAAACTTAGATATGGAACTCAGATTTTTTTTAAACATTCTCAGCGATCAAGCATGAATTAACCAAATCTGTGTTGGCATTGTACAAACCAGAAACAGAGACAATGCTATCTGTAGATGCCTGAGTTGTTGTAGTTGGAGGATCAGTCATGGTAGCCTGTCACATATGCACTCTCAGACAGAGAAGATATGCCCATATAAAGAAAGATGCCCTTGCCTGAAAATGTGCTTGTGAGAAATTAAGCATCTATATTCTATTAAATAAACTCTCAATGAACACTCAGTTGATATAATAACATTACAAAAACCTTCTCAATAATCAACTTCAAATTGTATTCTCTCAATGTTTCGATAAATGCTCTTTCCTTCAATGTGTAGAGTTTTCATATAAGACTATTTAACCAGGCCATTTTCAAACTATCACAGAGGCAACAGATTTATTTTAGAAGGATATCCCTTCTCTATAGCAGGTAAACTATTAAAAAGCAACCAAATTATAAACCATAAGAAACCCAGGCCATCACTTTCAATAACCATCACTTCATTCTGAACCAAATTTTAATCTCTATATACTAAAATCTACATCTTTGCCAAAACTCTTCATCAATCAGCCCTTGCTCACAAAGTGGCCTGTCCATGGAAACTCCAACTTTCCTCATCAGAATCATGCTCATATAGTCTACAGCAGTATCGTCTAGCACTGCTGACCATTTTACACTACTGCTAAACATCATCTAGCACAGCTGTCAAGCACCATCTAGCACTGCTGCCAGCACCATCTAGCACTAGCAACATCTACTATTGCTGCCAGTACTATCTAACATTGTTGCCAGCTAGTTAGATATGTAGTATCATCCACACACAATATTCCATTTAGCGACCTTTAGTTAGATATGTAATATCATCCACACACAATATTCCATTTAGCGATCTTACCTAATTGACGACCCTTACCTTGCCTCAGTTATTGCTATCATCATATGACTTGCACACTGATTATTGGTCCAGTTCAATCTTGTTCTATGACGGCGCATAGCGCTTCTCTATGATAGCAATAACTGATTAGCTGGAGTAGCTAGCTCAGTACACCTCACCAGCAGAGCAGCTGGCTGGAGGGAAGCTAGTTTCTGAGGCGATTCCATTCAACGCCCACCCCACATGGCAGTCAGATGTCCCAAAGCCGACTGCCCCTACTCCATTCCGGAGGGAACCGACCCTGCCGTGATAGTAGCACTGCTAGATGCCCATGTCAAGATCGACCACAACCAGGCTGGCTCAATGAAGCCGAAGCCCGTCGACCGCCCGCTGATTGCAGCGGGGGAGACATCTGAAGGGTGGCAGTATTTCAAGGCCAGATGGAGGACATACTCCAGGGCATCCAAACTCACCGGAACCGACATAGGCATCCAACTACTGGAGTGTCTGGAACCGAACCTGCGACGTGACCTCACCAGAACCACCAAGGGCCCAACGCCCATTGAGGAGAGACCGGAAGCCGAGCTCCTGGCAGCCATCAAAGCCATGGCTGTGGTAGAGGACAATTACATGGTCGCCACATTCGCATTCGCCCGCACAACGCAAGACAGAGGCGAGTCGTTCAGGTCCTTCGCATCGCGATTGAGGGGCGTGGCAGAGACGTGCGAGTTCCACGAACGGTGCACCAATTGCGGCCACACAGTCGACCACAGTGAGAGCAGGGTGTCGGACCAGCTGTGCATCGGCATGGCTGATCCCGACATCCAAGAGGACCTCATGGAGGAGGCCACCAAACGGATGACCGTCGAACAGACCCTGCGCTTTGTCGAGAAGAAAGCCACAGGGAAACGGGCCGCCATTGCGCTGAAGGCACCCACAACTCCATCCGCCAATGCCCTGGACGAGGGGGCTGACCGGGAGGAGGCGGTGAATAGCGGGTACAAACGGCAACAGCAACAGCGCCCACAGAACCACAGCGTACCAATACCCTTGACCAACAGACCCCAAGCTACCCCGCCCAAAACCACGGACAAGGGGACATGCAACTTCTGCGGCCGACAAGGGCACGGCACCTCACCCAGGACGGCCATCAGGAAGGCACAGTGCCCAGCATATGGCAAGACATGCCAGTCATGCGGCCGCCCCAACCACTTCTCAAAACTGTGCTGGCAGACCATGGAGCTGGGGAACTCAATAAACGAAACGGTCCATGATATGACAGAGGGCGCACTGCACCACCAGACATGGAATCAGACATCTGGGTCATGGACCCAGCGCCGATCGCCACCACAGCCAACCCTGACGGTCGCAATCACCACGAACCGAGCCGACTACCGAGCACACGGCCATACCCTCAGGAAGGAGGGCTCCAACCAATCCGCAACAGCACTGGCGGATACGGGATGCCAGAGCTGTCTGGCTGGCCCCCGACTCATGAGAAGCCTTGGTCTGGAAAAGAGAGACCTGATACCGGCATCACTCACAATGAGATCGGCGAGTGGCAACCAACTCCCCATCATCGGAGCGGCGCTGACGAGGATCAGACTGACCCAGTCGGGCAGGGAGACACGGCAGATGGTATACATCAGCCCTATAGCAACCAAACTGTACCTGAGCCTGTCGACCTGCACCGACCTGGGGTTGATCCGGAACGACTTTCCACGGGGCCAATCAACCGCATCCATCCAGGACAAGCAGGCCAAGGGAGCAACCAAACCCAGTTTGCCTGCAGAGCCCCCCAAATGCAGTCAGCCTGAGCTCAAACCAGCCACAGCCAGACCGTGCCATTGCCCAGACAGGGCACCACCTCCACAGCGGCCAACCACACTGCCATACCCCGCCACGGAGGAGAACCGAGAGAAGTTGGAGAAGTACCTACTCGAGATGTATTCGTCCAGCACTTTCAACATCTGCGAACACCAGACTTTGCCGATGATGTCTGGCCCACCTCTCGCCCTCAACATAGACCCAACAGCCACCCCAAAACCCTGCCACACCCCGATCCCGATACCGATCCACTGGCAGGAGGAGGTGAAGAGGGGACTGGACAGGGACATCCGCCTCGGTGTGATTGAGAAGGTCCCCCTGGGCACACCCGTCACTTGGTGCCACCGAATGGTGATATGCACCAAGAAGAACGGGTCGCTCAGGAGGACCATAGACTTCCAACCCCTGAACAAACATGCCACGCGAGAGACGCACCACTGTCCGTCCCCCTTCCACCAGGCCAGAGCCATTCCACGCGGAACCAAAAAGACCATTTTCGACGCGTGGAATGGCTACCACTCCGTAGCACTGAGGGAAGAAGATAGACACTTCACCACATTCATAACTCCGTGGGGGAGATACCGATATATGACGGCACCACAGGGCTACATCGCCTCCGGTGACGCTTATACATCCCGCTACGACGCCCTCGTCGCCCACGTGATGTCGAAGACCAAGTGTGTAGACGACGCGCTCCTCTGGTCTTCAGACATCACGGAGGCATTCCATCAGGCAACCGAGTGGCTCGACATTTGCGCACGGAACGGCATCACCCTCAACCCGGCCAAGTTTCTCTTCGCCAAGGACAAGGTCGAATTCGCCGGATTCACCGTGACACCCACCGAGGTCCGCCCAGCAGACAAATTCACGGCGGCCATCAGAGACTTCCCAACCCCAACGAGCATCACCGATGTGAGGGCATGGTTCGGTCTGGTAAATCAAGTCTCATACTCTTTTGCCATGACCGCAGCCATGCTCCCCTTCCGTGAGCTGTTGAAACCATCCACCCCGTTCGAATGGACAGACAAGCTGTCAGACGCCCTCACTACATCAAAGGATCACATATGCAGCAGCATCCGAGCAGGCGTCGAAATATTCGACAAGGGGCGACCCACATGCCTTGCAACAGACTGGAGCAAGAACGGGATCGGCTTCTGGCTAACGCAAAAACACTGCAAGTGCCAGTCGTCCGACCCATTCTGCTGCCGGGAGGGATGGCGAGTGACACTAGTGGGGTCCCGATTCACCCACGCGGCCGAATCACGGTACGCACCAGTGGAGGGCGAGGCACTGGCGGTGGCAGATGCCCTCGACCGAACACGGCACTTCGTCCTCGGGTGCAGCGATCTAGTCGTAGCAGTGGATCACAAGCCACTGCTCAGACTATTCGGCGATCGCTGCCTCGAGGACATCCCGAACCCTCGCCTCAGGAATCTGAAGGAGCGAACACTACGCTACCGATTCAGGATGGCCTACATCCCGGGCACACGCAACCAGACCAGCGATGCCCTGTCTCGCCATCCATCCGGGCCGAGATCACCGGTTAGACTACACCTCCAGGACGACGTCCAGTCACCAAGCAGCAACTGCCATGGCGGGCCCAGCACCCCACCCAACACTGTGCACTGCTCGACCTGCACGCTTCAAGAGGGAGATGGTCTCCCCATCGCGTTGTGCAGCGCCCTCTCAGCAACACCGATTGGCTGGGAGCAGTTGCAAATCGCCACAACAGAAGACCCAACGATGCAGGACCTCATGGCAGCAATCGAGGAAGGGCCACCAAGCGCCAAAGACCTACTCCCGCCAAGCATCCAAGCATACTTCAACATCCTAGGCGACCTAACCATCATTGACGACGTGGTGTGTTACGGGGACCGAATCGTCATCCCCCAATCACTCAGACAACAGTGCCTGCAAGCCCTCCACGCTGCACACCAGGGCACGAGTGGGATGATGGCCCGAGCAGCATCGTCTATGTATTGGCCAGGCATGACGTCGGACATCAATACGACCCGCGCCCACTGCACAGAATGCAACGGGAACGCCCCATCCCAACCTCACCTGCCCCCAACGACTCCCGAGGTACCTGACCGCCCGTTCGGTTCAATATGTGCCGACTACTTCCACCACGCCGGATCCTGCTATCTGGTGGTGGTGGACCGATTCTCGGGCTGGCCCATAGTCGCCCCAGCCACCGGGGGAGCAGCAGGTCTGACTGCCGTACTAAGAGAGACATTCGCCTCCTTCGGCATACCCGATACCATCACCACAGATGGCGGGCCGGAATTCACTGCCCACTTAACAGCAGAATTCCTAACCGACTGGGGGGTGCAACACAGGCTGTGCTCAGCATACCACCCACACTCAAACAACAGGGCCGAGACCGCTGTCAAGACGATGAAACGCCTGATAACCGGCAACACTGGCCCAGGAGGGACCCTCAAGTCCTCCTTCTTCAAGGCCCTGCTGACATACCGCAACGCCCCAAGTCCAGACACCAAGATGTCACCGGCGATGTGTGTCCTTGGCCGACCCACAAGAGACCTGCTACCCATTCTACCACACAAACTTCAAGTACCCCAGGATGACCCCTCGGAAAAGCAACGCCAAGCTGCGATGAGGAAGCGACAGTCCTTGGCACACGGAAGGTGGACAGAACATACTGGAGGCCTCTCACCACTCCGGTGTGGGGACCGGGTCCATGTCCAAAACCAGCACGGCCACCACCCAGGCAAATGGGACCACACCGGTGTGGTAACAGAAGTGCTCCAGTACCACCAATACACCGTCAGGATGGATGGCAACGGCCGGCTGACTACCCGCAACCGCCGCCACCTGAGAAGAAACAGCACCCCACAACTGTCACCCGATGACGCACTCCGGACCCGCCTAGCTGGCATACCGCCACGGCAAAACCAACCAGTGGCTACCACGCCACCACCACCACCACCACCCACACCACCGACGCCGCCAGCACCAGTGACTCTGCCGCCGCCGGCATCTCGCCAACCTACCACACCTGGCACACCACAGGCACCACCCCCGGCTCAACACCAGGCTCCGAATAAACTGCAATTCTCGCCCCCACCTTCACAGGCAGGGGGAAGATCGTACGCCTCGATTGCTGGGACACCGCCAACCCTCCAACTCCCACCACCCAAGCCCCACGACAGCCCAGCGATAGGACCCATGGCACCATGGAACAGACCACCCATCCAACCGCCGCCACTTCGCCGGAGCACCAGGATCAAGGTCCCGGTAGACAGATACGGACAATGATGGACGATGATACCACAGAATTTTCAGTTCCCCTACAGTGAACTTGGGGGGAGATAGTTAGATATGTAGTATCATCCACACACAATATTCCATTTAGCGACCTTTAGTTAGATATGTAATATCATCCACACACAATATTCCATTTAGCGATCTTACCTAATTGACGACCCTTACCTTGCCTCAGTTATTGCTATCATCATATGACTTGCACACTGATTATTGGTCCAGTTCAATCTTGTTCTATGACGGCGCATAGCGCTTCTCTACCAGCACTATCTAACATTGCTGCCAGCATCATCTAGCACTTCTGCTACCACCATCTAGCACTCCTGCCAACACCATCTAGCACTGCAGTTAGCACCATCTAACACTGCTTCCAGGAACTTCGAGTAGTGCTCCTACCACCATCTAGCACTGCTGCTAGCACTTGATCTAGGGTGAACTTTTAGACCATCATTCAAATATTTGTGAAGACTGACTTCTTGACATTACAGCATGTTTTCGTGAATTTTTAACCAATTTTAAAAGCATCATTATCCCAATTATTCTGTTTACACCTGAATCTGAAAGTTATATTTTATTTACTCTTAAGTCCAAAGAATTTACTATAATTCCAAGATTATTTACTATATACACTCCAAGAGATTTTAGTTAAAAAACTCCAAACTGTTTTCTTTACTTCCATTTTCACTTCCATAACTTTCACCAACAAACTCATCACTGTATATGCCACGCACTGCTCTATTTCTGGCTGCTACAGCCACACCATTATATTCTAGAGTCCAGCTTTGCGATAAGCAAACTGGTTTGGTTGGTCTCAATTTCTATGGCAACATCTTCAGTGTTGCATCTTTAGATGTTCAGAATTGGACGGTATTGGCAAGGTAGCCATTCACCACAATCCCAGCTCCATCTTCTGAAACTTGGCTCCATGTGACTTGAATTTCCTTGGCACTGATGCTTATTACTTCTCCTAATGTATGAACCACTGATGGAAGTGGAGAGAACATGAATATTGTATTTGACAAGACAGAGTTTGACGGAAAATGTACACATTTTAAAATATATATTGCAATTTTATACTTCAAGAAATACAGAAGATATTTCATACATTGCATTACTTAAAAGTATTATTTTTTTAAGCTCAGTAGTGTGTGCTAGGGCTAGAACAGATTATTGACCTGATGTATATATATATAATGAGGTCGTACTGATAGCTTCACCTGCAAAAATTACCTTCTGAGAGGAATGAAACCTCAATACTAGATATAGGTCCCACTCCAGCTGATGTATGCGCAGCCAAGGAGATGTTGTATATAGATGGTGTCAGATATGTGGTGTTAGGTATGAGACCAGTTACTTCATAAGAGAAAATGCTTGCTTCTAGCATTGTCACATTAGTATCACTAGACTGTTTGTTCCTAGTGGTTCCACAATCAGTGTGTATCCCTGATGATGCCATTCTGGGATGCTATAGGAACCTCCTCCCAATTCAACTGCACTGAAGTTGGACGTAACATGTCGTAGGTTGCAGCAAAATTAGCAGGACAGATTCCAGGAACTAAAACAAACAGGCAAACAAAAACATGATTAAAGGGCCTCATCACACAGAATATTACTATTATATTTGTTGTTATTATATTATTCCTGCCGTTGTTGTTGTTGTTATTGTTGTTGTATTATTGTTGTTATTGTTGTTATTGTTGTTATTGTTATTATTATTGTAATTGTTGTTGTTGTTATTATTATTGTAATTGTTGTTGTTGTTGTTGTCATTATAATCAGCATCATTATTAGTAGTATTATTATCATTATGGTTCATTTTAATGCACTTGCAGGATTCTATCTAGTAAAAATACATTTATTAACTTTACAGCAGATTTCTTAAACTGATCAGCTGTGTTCTAAGCCTTTCTAACTCTTCAAAAGCATAAGGCATCAGTACCAATCTGTTGACTTGTTACTGAGAGTGGGGTCCCATTTTGCAGGACAGATTCCAAGTTTTAACAAAACTAACTCTTATAGTTATGTCTAGCACTAGCAGTTTTGATGACCTCAACAGAGTGATGACCACCTGCCGATGTATGGCTCACGAATTTCGATCATGGATATCATAAGTCAAATTTGTCATTCAAAGACTACCTCATATTCAACTGGGTTCATTTTATATATTTATTTATTGTCACTTCTTGGTCAGAAGTTGTCTTAAAGCAATATATATTCTTGGTTTTCAAAATAAATAACTCACTTGTTCATGAGCTTGTAGTGGTCTTCATGCAAACAACTCCGAGCAAATACCATATATAAAACCCCAACACTCCAAGCAATCTTCATACCTTCATACAGCACATACTTCATTACTACATTAGCTGTCTTTTTCTCAAAGTGGAATTAATATTGTCCCTTATGTTGCTGGAATGCTACACAGATAATGTTGTTGTATGGGGCATGCTATACCTATTCTTGACCACTCTGCTTTGCATTAGGTATGCCTTTCGGCTATATTCTTTGGGGACAATTTGTTATGCATGATTATAAATTATATAGACTGGTTGGGATCTACAGGGGTATGGTCTTGTTTTCCTTCTGTCATAATACATCAATCCAATATAGTTGTTTGCTTTTAAATAAATAAACAAACAAACAAATAAACAGCCACCCTCACCATCTTCTGGGAGCTGAAAGGTAGCATATACAGTAGGTCCAGGACCCACAGTTATGGCCAGTACAGAGCATTTGTAAATGTGGAATGGATGGAGACCTTTCACAAGTAGTCTACCACTGGTACCATTGGTAACAAGCATCATTTTGTACTCTGTGTGAATGGCAAGATTATGGTAACACCATACTGTCTGATCAAGCCATACTGTAGCATCTGATCTGGTGGATTCCAAATCAGTTCCAAGATCCTGGCATCTGGAAATATGACTTCTTGGTGCTCCAATGGGTACTACATAATTGAGACAACAGAGCCAGTTATCACTGCACTGCCATTATGAACTGCATAAGCATAGAATAATTGTACAAGTTCAACTATGCACCAAACAGAAATTTGATAATCCCTTGCTAATTTTGTAAGCATAGTTACACAGGCACCATTAGATTACCTGCTTCTGACATATGGATGCTCTCAGTCTGGTAAGGTCCATATCTCACATGAATCTCAGCTGCCACAATACACTCATGGATAAAGTATGGGTGGAGAGAGGTGATGGTGGTGGATGTCCTGGGAATGAGGGAGCTACGAGTGTCAGAGATGGATGGAAGAGTAACGTTAAAAAATTTGTGAAGGATAACTCCATTCCTGTGTTCAGGTGATGGTGGATCCAACAACATGAATAGAGTAAAGGCATCCAAAGGTTGTAGGAACACAAGCTCAATGGAGCTTCACTTGGTCCAAGGGAAATGTCACAGAATAGTAATAATTGTAATAAAACCAAGCAGGCTAGCTACTAGACTGGATCAACTTGGAATCATCTTTTACATGCAGCAATAAACTAATTTAGCATGACTTTAAATAAATGTTGATTTCCGCATACTGTCTTCTAGAGTGGTGAATGTCAGAAGTGAAGACAGAGGACCCCTGGCCACTGTTTCAACAGCTACTCTCAAGCTGTAGCAATAGTACTCCTGCAGGAAGTCAATCCTCAACATAACATCGGCAGATGACAGCATCCAGTTCCTGTTTTCCTCCGTTTCATCCTCTAAAAATAGCTGCTACGTAGTAATGATGCCATTCTAATCTCCAGACTTAGTGGGATCCCACTGAGCAGTGACTGAAGTTGGGGAGATGTGCAGCACTCTGACATTGACTGGAGCACTAGCTGGAGCTAAAGATAAATGCAAGTATATTATGCCACACCCCACAAAAGTATACAACTTATAAGAATACAATATATGCCCACACATATATACATACCTGCTTCTGACATCTGTACTCTCAAAACAATGTGAGAGCCTCTTCCAGCAGTGGTGAGTGCTGCAACACTGACTTTATAGGAGTAGTAAGGATGCAGGTCAGTCCATGTGTATGGGTTAACTTGATCACATACATTCTCTGCACTGGATAATGCTGCTGAAAGCAAACTTGTGAGCTCAGCCTCCCAGAATGCCATTCAAAATTATAGGCATTTCCCAAGCGGCCATAAGAGTTGTGGGACTGATGGGATTCAAGATGATTCTTTGGAGAGCCAGATGCTGTTTGGAGAAGTTATATGTATTACATAAACATTGTATGCAAGAAATTTCTATATATGGAGCTGCAACATAAAGTGGCTTGCTTTTTATGAGGTGCAGAAATACACTTTAGAAACACCCACACACAAGGCAGATATTTATTGAGTTAGTGAATGACTTTTATAACTTTATTTTTTAATTGTTATTATGTTATGATATTAGGGTGTTTAATATTATATTGGATTATCAACTGCAAAAACATGATCATATTAAGCTACTGGTAGCCATGCATGGATAGCTAGCTACCGGTATATAGCCGGCTCACGCGTGTCTTAGCATCTCTGATGAAGGCTAGAGCATCTAGTCGAAACTTAACTAGCATCACCGTGGTAGTGAATACTATTTGTGAAGTCAGCACTGTCAATTTCTCTATTAGCTAGCTATGTTTATACTCGCTATAGCAGTAGTAGAGCACATATGTTTATATCAAAACAGATGCACTAGCACCCAGAAAGGAACCAGAATGAAATGCCTACTCATGTGTCGTGTAAATACAGCTGTTATAATAGTGTTTACCAGAAGTTGTTGGAGTTTTAAGGATGGCTCAACATCTGGAAAGCCTCAAGCTTTGCCTAACTAAATTAGGTTTCTTGCACTCCAAATGTTCCCCCTTGCCCAGAAATATATGCCAACTCTGAAGTTGTTGACTTGATCACTGAACTACTACTACTAACTAGTAGCCTAGTACCTATTTTGTTTGTTTCTCCCCCCCCCCCCCCCCCACCCACCACCACCACCACCCTCTTCTCCAAGTGTAAAGAGTGTACTAACTGCTGGCTTGAATAAATTATTGTCTTATGCAAATCAGTTTCTATTACAACTAGAGTGTGCTCTACCAGCTTATCTGTGTTAGTTCCATGCAGCTGCACAGCATCTCTCAATCTCGGGTTGATGATTATTTATCATAATTTATTATGCATTAACTTATTGCCTGGGAAGTGGGCCTGTCAATTATCGGGTGCACTACCAGGTTACATAAACTTTATGCCGCAGTAGATATTTCCAATTGCAGTACATACCTATACTGCTAGTTGATTTGGTTATGGCTCACAATATGATTGTTCACCTCAGAATCCTCTGCTCAAAATGTCTATTAGTGTGCTACTTTGATTCCAGTAGAGAAACTCTATGAAGTGTAAGAAAACTACATGCCATTAACTAAACTACTAACTATGACGCCACATCTAGTTAAAAATCTGTGTATATTGTAACACAATGGATCTGGGCATAAGAATTATGTTTACATTAATCAGTTAAAGATGGGAGTGTCTTTGTCCTTGAAGGAATTTGGGATCCATGCATGTGTTTGGTCCACTTGTAGAGGTTATATTAGCTTTTGTTAGGGGTGGATTTAGATCATTAGTACCAATATCTCAAACTTGATTTTTTTATTTTACAATGACCCTTTTACGCAGATGGTATAAATGTCTATAACCACTCCTTTTTGCCCTTCACGAATATTAATGAATAGAAAGCACAAATCTTAGCTAGGGTGCATAATTAGAATAGGGTGCATAATTAGAATGCCACATAAATGCACTCTTTTATGGTACTAATTAATTTCATAGTCGGTTCATTCTCTAGGTAGAGCAACTTACTTTCACAGACTATGTTGCAATCACCACAAATGTGTTGTTTATTAATTTTGAAGGCTCCATAATTAGAACACAAATAATAATATAAGAGTTGTGATAATAATACTACTATGTAAAATATTAGAGAAGATTGCTATAGAACTATTGGCAAAGAGGACTGTTATTTTCAATCCCTAGCTATTACTCTTCAACATTTGTAAACTTTTATATAGCAATGCAGTTAAGCATCTACAGTTAAGCCATCCTGCAATATTAAATGAATTATTTTTGTTCATCATTACATAAATTTTGTTAGAAAATACCAAAATGCTGTAATGGTACATAAAACAAATGATGGCAGTTACTGATAGGCTAGCATATGTTGGCTGAATAATAATATAGGAGTACTATCACCTTGTTAAATCATTGTGCAGTTCAAACCATTTGCTGTGTATGACACCTAAATATTGGACACACTGCTCTTGATGCAGAGGGAGAGCTTCGACAGTTTGAACCTCTACTCGAGAGTGAAGTGCATTCCATCGACTAACTCATCACAATTTACGAACAAAAGCAGTACAGCAAGGTTTTGTGGAAATTGGATTCCTAGTCAGAATTGTGGGGGGAAACCTTCTTCAAGTGAGCAAGGTTCGATTAAAAAGAATTGAAACCGTTAAAACCGTGTAACAGTACCTAACTCTGCTCTAAGTCGAATTGAGTTTTGTCTATTTGAAAGATGAAATGCTGAGTGGTCAATCAAAAAAGTTAAAGCTGATCTAAGACTTATTTTGGTGATAGCCAAGACCCAGATCGGAAAAAAACTGCAGTAAAGGATAACCCACGTGAATTGCAGCAACAGTAGCAAATGGACATTGAAGCTGGAGTTGGAAGATTTCACACTGAAAGCCACCACAGAAGCAAATTTATACCACCCTCAATACACAAGAAGAGGGGCCTTCAAACCAAATCAAAGGCAACTCAGCGGGAGACAAGTGTCTAGCCACAGTTGTAATCTGTCAGATGTGGCAAAGAGGGACATTTTAGTGCCCACTGTTTTGCAAAACAGTGTCTACTGTCATTGTGAGGATCAAATACTTGGGAACTTGACCATAAAGGGCAAGGTTTCCTTGTCCTGGATATCTGAATACAGCAGTGCTCTCTAGGTGCGGAAGTTACAGTTATAAATTAGGAGACCCATCAGTCACTGGGAGAGTCACTGGGTTAGTCTAAATTGGGTATACCCACTAAGGTCCAATATGGTCCAGCACACCAGATGGCTGCCTGAAATATGGCAAATGCTCTGCACAAGAGACTGTATAGATATGTAGTGCATGGGTGGAGACTAACTTTGTCTGCAAGCGATTACAGTTAGTCCTGATAGTACAAGCCACAGACACTGTGGAGCCTAATGCTGTGAAGTAATTTCCAAAAGTCTTCAAATGATAAAGAAAAAAAGGGGAAACACCAGAAACAGAATTCAACCTTTACTCTGTGTTTGGTCCCCCGATATCCCGGCTTAGACCAAATGTCAAAATAGTGCTTAAACACAAAATGATTGACAATCTCAACACCAAGACCATGGAGTGTGGGGTGCAGCTCTGTCCTAATTTAAGCAATGGATTAGTTGTCCCTTAGAACTCTGGAGCAATTAGGATATATGACCACTTGTCCCTCAATGACAGTATGTTGCGGGAACCTCACCTGATATCCAAGGTTGATGAAACATTAGCTCTGATATCTGGAGCTACACTTATTAGCAACTGGATATCAGCAAAGGCTTTTGGCAGATTCAGATGTCAAAAGACTCAAATCCACTCACTATGTTCATTACTCCATTTGAGAGGTACTTCCACCAACTTCCCTTTGGAATCTCCTGTGCCCCTGTTCCTGAGAAGAACGAACAAGATTTTGAAAGCATCAGAACAAGTTACCTGATTTTAAAAATGGCAAGGGGTCTTCTAACAGGTGGTGGTCTACAATGTTTTGATTGTTCTGCTGTAATTACTGGATGCTCTAAATGGATGGAGTTCTAAAGAAGGAACTGAGGTTAGTTCGGGAGAGGATGGAACTGATGTTAGTATGGGAGGGGACATGAAGCTGACTTCATAAATGGAGATGTTCTGTTCGGGCTGTGAAGCTTACTACTTCTCCACAGCTAGAGGGAAAAGGAAACCAAGTTCTTAATGATTATCTTGTATTTCATATTAAATGAAACAGTGGACAGCATATCATGAAGCTCATCATGAAGGCCATGCAAACCTGCAGAGACGTGTTTAATTTACCACTGACACTAGAGGTGCCTTCTGCTTTATTGTATTTTTTTTGGCTTATTATAGTAGAGCTCAGAGACCAACGGATCCACCATGGTCCTTGTCAGGGAAATACTCTCACCTGACAGTGGCAGAACCAGCAGGTGGTGTTGACAGCAGAACATCACTATCTGTGGGATTAACAAAGGGACATATACATGTGAAAGAACAAGCCACTCATGTGAACAAACAAGCCACAACCACACCACAGACACCAAGCAAGAACACTCACCTGACTGAGGAGCCTGTGACAATGGTTGACCCAAGTGAAGATGATTGGTCCAATCCACAGGTTGGCAAGGAGACCAGTGACCTCAAACTGAACTGATAGAAAGAATATAAAAGGAGACTATGTGGATAAGATAAAAACACCCTATGGCCTATGCCCAAAAGAACTGATACCTGATTATGTTGAACTTTAAGAACTGTTGTAAGAACTTTGATGGAGATTGTTGAAGTGTTGATTGACACTGTGTATGTGTGATTCTCTATCTGTATTTAATATATAACATACTTGTTTCAAGTGGGTAGCCAGTATCTCGGGGAGAGATACTGAGTTTGGCTTGGGATAAGATTTCTAGCAGGTGGCTAGGAATAGGTCCCAGGCGTCGGACGAAAGTGTGGATCTGACTGAACAGTTAAAGTGTCTGTTTCAGCAGAAGGACGACTTTCTGTCACAGTCCTTGTTTCTGCGGTGTACTTGAAATGGAACATTCTCTGAGGCAATATACGAGGAAAGGTTTCTGTTGCTCAATATAATAATCCCTGTTGTTAGCTTCACCACACTCAAGAAGAGGACCACACCTTTTCTTTGATATTAGAGAAGCCAGTCAGTTAAAGACACATGCCACTTTCTCAATGTTACAGGTAGTATGCATAGAAAATCTTTGTCATGTGAACAAATAATTATGACCAGAGTGTTCTGTCCAACCTAACCCTAGCACATGCTTAAAGTATTACAGCTCAGGGCTAATACCTAGCTTTTGAAACAAAGATGTGTTGTAGATGCATGTATTAGTGTTGTTTATGGAAAGTTTAGTTGTATTTCTGATCTTAAATAATTCAATACACAATGTTATTGTCATTCTGGTAACTACAACATGTACACAAATGCTAGGACCAACCAGTACCAAAATTAAAAATTGCTCTCAAAAAGTTAGAAATTTTCATGCCAAGTCATAAAAATCATTTTATTTATTTCAAAACTGGATTTCTTTGTTAGGGTATTCAATCATCTTCAACATTGGCCACTGGTGGGATGCAGCCACTGACGGGAACTCCAGCACTTGATCCATTCCTTGCAGATGGAGGTGTCACCTGGTAGTTATTTTCCACTATTTGAACTCTTCCCACTGCATTAATCAGAGACGTGGTGGTCATCTTCTCTTCCTGTTGACCGAATTTCTTTCCTTTAACCGGTTTAGTTCCATTGAGTGGATCACAACTTGTAGTTGGTTGAGATGAGATGGATGGTTTGAAAGAGGATGGTTTGATCTCACTATGCCATTCAAACTCAAAGATATTGCAGACAGGTTTGGATGATGGTGTTTGGTATAATCCAAATGAATGAATTTTTTCATGATCATATGATTTTCTTTGTTGTGGCTTTGTTTATTGAGAGAGACCTTACAGAATGCCTTCTCATCCTTATCGATGTGAAATTTTAGCACATTAATATCACCGGCAAATTTGCCTGACGTGAGTGTTTCTGGGTCCTCATAAATGTGACTTCCATCATCATAAATATCTTGTACATCATCAAAGTCAAATTTCACATCATATAGTTGGGATTCAGTGATTGGGTTTGAGACTCCATTATAAGCATTGTGTGTCTGCAAGTTCATCCTATCAAAGAGGGAAAAAACTCGCAAATGCATTGAAATATAGCAAATTTTCATGGACTCTAGCCCACATAATGGATTCAAATAAGTATATAGCTAGAGAGCCATCAAAGCAGCAAATAGTACAATTATGGAGAAAACAGTACTAAAAAACATTGTTATGCACTAAAGACAACTACCACCAAAAGCATGTCGACAAGAACCCTTGTTTCATTGGCTGTATACATTTATAACATCCTTGAAGTTTATGTGAAAAAAGCAACTAAATTATAAACCATTAACAAACCCACTGCTTACATCTTAGAGGCATTGCGATGTCATGATCGTGTGTAAAAATCTCAATACACATCATAATGAATGGCTAGTTGTTTTACCTCCTATCGGTCATGTATTGACTCTTCTTGTGGCCACTACTATGATTATCACAGTGAGCACCAGCAATACCACTACCAACACTACACCTCCACCCACACCAAAGTAGAGAGTAGAAGAAAATGAACTCTGACCATTCGTTTGGATCAATGATTTTGATGTCTGGTTTAGTAGTGGTGGAGTTAGGTTTCTTTATTAGACAACTACTATCCACTGATTGGTAAGTTGAGCATTTTGATGACCTGCAAGAGAACCCCAATGACTTCCAGAACTGGACTAGTGTTCACCCAGTCCTGCAAGTTCTGGTGCAATTTAGTTTCACTGTCACCTGGCAGCGCCTCCAGTGCTCCTCCGAAAATGACCCTGTCATGGTCTGGTCCCCGCAGGTAAGCTCTCCATTAGCTACATACTGCACTGAGAGGGGACAAGAGCAAATAATGGTCTGGTCCCCGCAGGTGAGCTCTCCATTAGCTTCATCCTGCACTGAGAGGGGACAAGAGCAGGCACTGGCCAGCTCAGCAACGATGGTTTCTGCGATGTAATTCAACTTAGCAAGGCCATCATGAGACTAAAATTTGAGCAGAATAATTGATTAAACAAAATTACAATTAATGCCTCATGCTAATTATACTATAAGCAGATATAATCAGTGCAGTCCACACATACATGTTCCAAACTCAGTTCTTTTAGTAATCCCACTCTTGTGGCATAACAATTGAATCGGGTGACTAGCA